>ML681996.1:24947178-25490035 GCA_007922195.1 Podocnemis expansa
GGGGGGGGGGGAACAGGTAGCAGGGCAGACGCCAGATGGGGCTGGAGAGCTGTGCTGGTCAGATTGGCCAGTGGGACTTAGGACTTCCCAGCAAGGAGGGTGGAACACACATTCTGCCAGATTTTTCTATTTTTAGGGGCCCTGGCATGCACCAGAACATTGCGTTCTGCCCTATTATTCTATTTTTAGGAATGCCAGACCCTAAAAAATTGTGGGTCCTGGAACAGTGTTCAGGTGCATTCACCCTTACTTTATCCCCTGAAAGTGCTATAAGGCTAATGGCTTGTTGGAAGGTAAGAGCTCTTTAACAACGTGCAAGTGCGCTATGTCTGTCTTAGTTCAAAGGAAATGGTGCCACTTCCAGTCTTGCTACACCTCTACTTCTTGCTTGGATTTTCACATCACATCACCAATCCCGTTAATGAGATCTTGTATGTAAAGCCATGTTCTTAGATTGTGTGCCCCTGATCCAGTGTCCGCTGAAGTCAATGGTGAGTCATTCTATAGACTTGAGTGGCCAGTGGATGAAGCCCTGTCCCGGTAGCATCTACTAAAATTCATTGTCAAGGATTATCAGGAGCCATTTAAATAATGGAACCCTATCTGAGTAGATACTTTTTGTATAATGCCTCTAGTTCTGTGGAGTTAAAGCTTGTTAAACCTGTTTTATAGATGAGGAAACTGAGGCACGGGGCATTTCAAGTGACTTTCTCCAAAGCACCCAATGAGCTAATTGCAGAAGTGGATTAGGACCAAGAGCTTGATTTCAAGTCTCCTACTGCAGCTGTTAGACTCATTGCCTCTGAGATCCCATGATTTTGTGAGTGAGATAGTCTTTTAGTACCTGTCCATCCCTGTGATAAATTTTGTGAGTGGTTAGGTGTTGGCAGAGGAGCAGGGGAGTGTCTGTAAAGTTGGTTCATTACTGGTGATTTAAAGTACTGTGTGAACGACAATTATTTCTTTGAATGCTGAGAGGCAGAGTGACACAAATGCAGAGCACTGCTGTTGGCTGTCATTGCAATGAAGTACGTGGCAACTGGTTTGTTTGAGAGGCTAGGCACTCGAGGCTGTGGACACTACATTTGGGATCAGAGAAAATGCCACCAAAGGGGGGCAGCGCTGGCCCAGAACCTCAGCACTAAAGCCAGAAGCTTCTTTAGAAGCAGAGAGAATCCTGTGGTTTTGGAAGGAGGGCATGCCTCTTCTGCAGCCTCCTTGTCCTTCTTTTCTCCCCTTCCACTTTCTGTGGAAATCCTTCCTTCAGGAACTGTCAGTATGGAGTCCACGGAGCACCGTGTATTCTGCCCCACCGTCCAGTCGTGTGGGTAAACAGTCTGAGAGTTCCTATGGCAAGAGGCTGCAGTTTTTACCTCTGTGCCTACGGGCAGCATCTTTGGTGTGGGTTAAGGGCATATGCAAACGTAGGAGCCCATGGAAATAGGTGCCCTGCAGGAATTTTGTTGTTCCAATGGCAGCAGGAAGTAGTGGGGCTGGCCTGGGGCATCTGTATGAATGCTTCTTGTGGCTACTTTGGGGTCTGTGGGTTTTGGGAGCAGACCCCAGGCTTCTCTCATAGCAGCTAAACTCCCTGTCCACTGATAGCATTTCTAGGAAACTGTGAGATGACACTTGAGGCATTTCCTCTCTCTGATGAGAGTTATTCCCATATAGAGACCTAAGGTAGGACAGGGAAGGGAACATAAACTTCCAGTTCAAGGGACTTAAATGCCACTATTATTAACGCGTTGTACCAGTGGTTGGGAGCTACTGAACTATGAGATTAAAAAACCAGGGACCAGCTTTCAATTTAATGTTTTTGTAACAGAAAAATTCTTCCTGATTGTTAAACTAGCATTAAAGCAGGCTGGAAACTGGTTTATGGTCTCTGGACAGGGGCCACACATCATCAGTGTCATAAATTACGGCCGTCTTTAACAAGATATTGGCTGGCAGCTGAAAGGTTAGAAATAACTTATTTTATTTTCAAATGTAATTTGTGGTTTATCCACTGAGAGAAATGAGCAAAATGGATGAAGCTGTCTTTTAAATTAACCCCGTAAAGCCGTCAGGAGTTCCTGGAGAAGTGCTAATTCCTTCAGCATTCTCTCTTCACATCAGGAAATCCCAACTGTTCTTGGCATCTGAGAGTTAGGTGGTAAAAGTATGTGCATGTGTGTCATCGGAGAGCACAGGTTGCTGTGGAGACAACCTCCCAAAAGAAAACAATGGCATAGCTCCCAGGGCATCAGCTCACCAAAGAGCTACTTGTTTTGGTACCACAGGAAGCTGCCTGATAATGCAAAAGGCCTACAGTTCTCTGAACTTTTAGAAGGAAGCGCCTTATTTTTAAAACTTTTAGCATTGCCTTACCATACTAACTTTGCCACTCTAGTTGAGGTAGGAACTTTAATCAGGCATTAACTTTACCATGGTCATTGCTGGAATTCCTACCTTCGAATAAAGCACATCTGCTGTTTAGGTTATTGCCTGCTTCGCACAACTGTTGGAGACATAAATATTTAAAGAGCTTCCATGAAACACTGGAGATTTGGCAGTTGCTCCATTTATTTTGTGTTGTTTTTCTGGTGCATTTTATACTTTCTGCAAATCAGTTTCACAGAAGAACAGAACTCGGATTCAGTGTTGGGGTATCTTGAGTTGTTTTAATGTGATACAGAAGATGACACTTAAAAACAGTGAGCCCCCTAGGTGGTTTAATTTTCATTTTCATCACTCAAGCAGAGACAGTTTCCAGTGCGTGTGACACAGCAGAAGAAGGATTACGGTGCATGTGAAGCAGGTTGACAGATTACCTGGGAAATACCATGAGCAAATGTACTAAGGAATAATCAAGAACATATTATTTCTTCTTGCTATGACAATGACAGTGGGCACTACACTGAGCATGCAAGTCAAGTCAGAAATATAATCTAGTTGGTATAAATGTATGTTTCCTTCCCACACAGCTGCATCATTAAAAACCCAATGACATTTTATTTGTAGAACTGCAGTGGTTGCTTGCTTACTTAAAATACTTTTCTGCACCACATGCCATTTTAATGTACAAAGAAAGCTCGTATAACATTTCCTATCCCAGCATCTTGTGACCTGGGAACTCAGCCTAGTGTATAAAAACAGCAAGCAAATACTATGGAGGCTGGCAATGAGCGTTAAGTGTGTACAGTTCATTTAAAGTCTACTTGGATAAATCTAGTTGAAGGATTATTGCTTAAGGTCATTTATTGTTGAAGATTTTTAAAGAGAGAAAACTAGAGAATCTCTGAAGTCAATCCTGAACCAATTTTTTCCATGTGTATTAGTTGTTCATTCCTTGTGTTTAGGAAATCAATGTCTGTGATGTAATGGGAGTTTCTGCATCACACTTGTATGTCATTCACACGAGGAGAGCATCGTGGGAGCTGGGTGAGATTGATGTCCTCTCTAAGAATAGCACTGATTATAGAACAGATTTTCCCATATAGAGCCATTTTTAATTCACTGCCTACTGCAGCTGCCAGCCTGCGGAGATAATTCCTTCTAGCAGAATAGCTCTAGATTATTATAGGGAAATCAAATTTGCATAAAAGCATTTTATCTCTCCTTTTTTTTTTCTTGTCAAAGTTACCAAACATTTGCTGTCAGTTACTTTCTTGTGGGAAGAACTTTGTTGCAGCACATTCTCAAGTTATTTAAAGATCTGTCCTCTTCTTTGTTGTTTTATGCATTTCAGAATAAATACTAAATGAGAATAAATAAACATTGGTAGGACTTTGTTTAAGGTAAAAAAAAATAGTTACACTCTGAGGGCCTACACCAGCAAACATTTTGATTCAGGGGAATCAGTGGCCCACCCAGGTTATTAAGGACTACTGATGAGACTTATGTTTTCAGGGTTGGGTCTTTGTTGCTTAAAAGCAAGAAGATGCACCTAGCACAATGAGGTCTTGGGCCATGACAAAGGCTCCTTTGCACTACAGTAATGCAAATAATAGTAATACAAGAGCATTGAATATTCATCCACTGATGACAAAGTCCTTTGCAAAAGCCAGGTAAACATTATTATGCCCATTTTGTTGGTAGGAAACTGAGGCACAGAGCATTTAAGTGACTTGCCTCAGGTCATACAGGGAGCAAATAGCAGAGCTGGGTAAAGAGCCCAGGTCTCCTGAATCACAGCTGGTTGCCCCATTTGCTGCCAACTTAAAGATATTCAAATGTGAGAGGATTCTATGCCATTGTGTCTCTTATGACGTTGATTTAAAAGGACTGCAAGGGATTGTTTATATTGTCCCACAGTTTGACTATGGTGCTGTGAATTGCAATGCCCACTAGTGTGCTGTGCTGTAATTCCCCTAGGTGGACTCTCTGGACGTAAACCAAAGGATACTTCATTTGCATTGCCTTAGAGCAGTGGTTCCAAAGCATGGTGTTGGGACACGTTACTGTGTTGCGGAGAGCCAGGGAAATGGCTGAATTTGGCCTGTAGAGAGCAGGCATTTTATGGGAGTGAGTGGTATAATTATTTTCCATTCTCTCTTGTCCTACTCTTAAATGAAGATGTGCTCTTTACAAATATTGTGAATTTATCAGATTCTTGATTAGCTCTACAGACGTTTCACAAATTCCGGAGTGCTCTGACAATTCCTGTAAACTAGATCTCAGGAGCCAAACACCTAAGAAAACAAAACAACCACCCAAACCAGCTGTAGTTACCATTTTGATCTCCCCCATCAAGGAAAGAAGAGCTTGTCTCCATCTGCATGAGCAAAAGGCTGTTCAGTGCAAGACTGGATGAGGGGCAGATTCAGAATTTGCTGGAGATGTGTTCGGCTAGAGCTGGGAGCTGCTTGGCACAACACAGAGGAGAGGCTCTGAGGGAATTGGTTACAACTCCTTATTCTCTTCAGGCTTGGCCTTGGCATAGGCTGAAGGCTATGGACCTGTGCCAGCTGGCAGTGGTCCTAAAGGGATCATCTACCAACTAAGAGCAGCTGGACTGCAGCAGTGCTCTGCCTCACCCCCTCTCACCCTTGGCATGGCCTCTGCAGTGGGGCCAGTCTGGTTTAGAGATGGCTGCAGCAGCAACTTGGTTAATAATTTTGGTAGTTAAATGATCATGAGTTGTTGTACAGAAAGGATCAGTTGCGGATATTTATACCTCTTTTGATTTATTGATTTAAGTCCATCTGGCTGCAGACATGGTGGTCCTGCTCAGACTGCTGTTGAAAGAACATTAGCAATAGTAGAGTATAAATGCAATTCTCTCCTAGTTCCCTGCAGAGTGTGGACAGTTATATTTCTCCAACAACTGCACTAACCTGCTTGAGAACTGTGCTCCCCATGCTGTGCCACTGTTCCCTTTAAGCTGTGCATGTGTGTGCACACACAGGTCATGAAACCCATGCACACAACAAAATAAAGTGAGCACAAAAAAATTCAACAGTACTAATATTAACACACACACACACACAGAAATTTTTTTTGTATACACACACAAATTTTTTTGTGCACACAGCCTATGAAAAATTAGAGGGAACATTGGTGCTGTACAGCTGTGCACCTACAGAGTTTCTGGAAGTTACAGGCAAAATGATTTTGGGGGATTGTGCTATAGTTTTTCCCCTGTCCCAACTGTTATAACATGATTTGGTCTTGCCTATGTGGAAAAAAGCAAGCTACCGTGGTATAAGAGCCCTGACTTCTAATGTGAAAAATACCTTGTTAGAGTAGAGGCACGGAACTAGTATGTTATACAGGTAAAATCTGGTTATCTGATGGCCTCAGGAGACTATCCAGAACCTTTGAATAATCAGCAGTTTGGAAAACCAGAAGTTTTCTGCCCTACAAAGGTTCCTTGAATGTCACTCTTGCAAACCTAGGACACATGCTACAGTCCACTTAAACAGGACTCACCTGCGATACAATCCACAACACTGTGAAATTAAATGGGACCTGATGTCAGATGTCATAGCTCTATTGCTATCATGACATTCATAGCTCTTGGAAAAGCTGGCCTTTCAAACCTGGCTTTCTCACACAGTTCTCTTTATAGGTAGGAAAGAGAAACCAACAAAACTGGTCTTGGCAAGCAACGAGTTAAAAGATGGCTAATGCACCCTGCTGAGAGAGACTTACAACTGTCCTGTTAAAATGTGATGATTGCATGCCAGATTTCAGCCAATATGATTCTAGCCCTTCTCCTGGTTTACAAAATTTTACAATATTTTAGGATATAATTTGCAGCAAAGCAAAACCAGTTAGTGGCTGTGTGGGAGAATTCTTCTGGTAAGAATAGCCTTGAAAATATAAATAAATGCAAAGCGGTCATTAGAGCTAAAAAATGGTCTCTGATTTTCCCTGTTGATCAGGTTAGATGTGGTCTCTCCCTCTCACTGTGTCTGATGTCTACTAAAATTATGGTTACAGGTCCCTCCTTATTTGCAGGGTCCTCTGATCAGTTCACAGGAGCATAGAGCACTGTCACTCAGGGCACTAAGGCTGCTGTCAGCTCCCCTCCCCACCCAGCTGCCTGACAACAGCTGTCTCAGCTCCTCCTCTAAGCAGCCATGGCAACCCTTGGCTACAAGGAATGGCAGCTTCATTATGGAAAAGTCAGTGTGGTCCACCACCCTAAGCTCGTGACTCAGAGCAAAGGTCTCTGGTATTCCGAGCCTGCCTCTGATGCTGACGCATTCTCTGTGGTAGGGTTGCCAGCCCTGCAAGATTGTCCTCGGAGTCTTCAGGATGTAAAGATTAATCTTGGGTTATGATATGTCCAGGAATATGGCCAACCAAAATTGGCACCGAACTCCATGGGCTTGGTTGAAACATGTTGACCAGAATAATCAAACTTGGATGCCTAAAGTCTGGCATCTAAAATTCATAGGTAGAAATCTAATACAATTGGCCCAATTTCCAAAGGTGATGAGCATCTATTTACAAGTCACATGGAAGTTCATGCCCTAACCTTTCTTCACCTGTAAAACAGGGATCTAAAATACCTTACAGAGTGTTGTGGTGGTTGGCTAGTTCATATGTGTAAGGCGCTAAATCAACACTAAAATTAATTGCAGTGCTCACAGACTCTGGAGGGTTGGGGCTGTGCCCTGATCAGACTCCAGTTAAAGATGGTGGGTTCCACTTCTGCAGCATACCAATAGTGTAAGTCAAGCAAAGGGAAATGCAAAGCTGTCTCCTTCCATGCTTTCTAGTCACATTTTTAGTTTAAAACATAATTTGCAAAGAATTCTCTCTCCCTTCCCTCCCTCTCTTTCAGGTCTTTAAGTCAGCCATAGCTGTAGGATATGTCTACACTTGGAGCTGGGGATGTGATTCCCAACTTCAGGAGACATCCTCGTGCTAGCTTTCCTTGAGGCAGCATGCTTAAAATAATACTGTAACCATGGTAGCATGAGCAGCAGCTGAGGCTAGCCATCCGAGTACATACCCATCAGGTCCAGTCCAGTTGGTACTTAGGGCGGCTAGTCTCTACTGCTGCGCATACCATGGCTACACTAGTATTTTTAGTACTTAAGCTTGGTGAGAGGCAGCATGAGCGTGCCTACTCAAGCTGAGAATTGCACCCCCACCTCCAAATGCAAACTTAAAATCATTGTGTGCTGGAGCTGGTTAAATTTTTTGAGTGGTAAACATTTGTTTCTCAGGTCTACCTAAAAATACAAGGCCAGTTGTTTCAGCTTTAGTTTCTACAGGGCCTCAGTGATGACTGTGGAGAACCTTATGTTATGCTGGTTAACATCACAGAAGCTTAGATTTTGTGGAATCTTGGAGATCACATCAGAAAAGTCTGAGGCGGTTTCCTGACTAGTGTAAATTTCTGATGTGGAGCTAATGGTGCAAAGCCAGTTTACACGAGGAGCCTTAAGAATTATTTGGATTCTTTTTTGCATCTGACGTTTGAAGGACCAAGTATAAAGGCAATTCAGAAACTAAAGGAGATGGGCTAAAATGTGATTTGAAATAAAAAGTATCACATCCTCTCACTGAATTTGTTACTGATCAGTCAGACTCTCAGTATTATCCCAATGAACTCTAGACAGCATGGCTATAATTTTGATAGGATTCCAACAGACATCAACACTTACTATGTTAAAGTAGTTTAAAAGAAGCAAATGCTGGAAGGAAACATAATTACTAGCTGCCTTTTTACAGGCAATATTAGCTCTAATTAAAAAATAAATTTTGATGGCTTTTGTAAAGCCTAGACCAAATTTCATTGTGGTTTTTACTAACTTGTGTATCTGACCATCTTGACAACTGTATAGAAATCATTACCTTCTTGTAACAATCAGCTCAGAGGAGACTGATCAGCGGAAGATGCAGTAAATTAAGGGTATAATAATGTTGCTTGTCAAAGTTGTGCAAACTAAATAAGATCTGGCTTGCAATTTATCTGGTATATTTATATTAAGTGGGGAATTACGCTTAGAGATTTGTGTAATTGATTTACTTGGCAGGTGGTTTTTTTAAATAACAAATTAACTTTTAAATTATGTTCTATTTGCTTTAAATAACAATGATTAGTTTGGTTCAGGTGAAGGACGAGGGAACTCATAGACTAGAATAAGAACCATATCAGATTAACAGCACCATCATCCTTTAAGGTTTATGTTGGCAGTTAAATTAAAAGTTTTTTTCCCAGTAGGACTTTCTTATTCTTAGTGGTTCATGTTTAAGCTTGCCATTAGCAGCAGTGTACAATGTTCGGCATGAGCGTTTTGCAAGGAAAGCTGTAGAATCATCCAGAGCCACTCATGAGGAAGCTAACCTTAGGCTAATGCAAGAGAATGGGCAGAAGTGTTTTTTTATTGATGATGCACTAATAATCCATTGGGTTTAGAACTCTACCTTCTGGTTGCCTACTTGATTCATCTGAAGCCCAAAAGACAGAACTCACTGACCAGACATAATGGTAATGTAGCAGTGAGAGAGATAAGTAAGATACTTAAAGTTTTTATACTTGAACACTCCTGTTATCCTTATTGGACTCTTAGATAAGGAGCTTTGCACAGTCTGAGCAGACATCGGTATTGGGGGAAGTGTGCGAAATTAGAACAGCGGATGCAGTTTTTTGGAAAGGAGTCAAATTCTGTTGCAGGTCTAAGTTCTGAAAAATATAAACAGAAGCAGACACCATGCAACTGTACCATCAATTAAGTTGGTTTAATAGCATTTCAACTTGTTATTAATAAAGCAAACATTTACTAATCTTATCTCTTGTAAGCAGGAAGGAAGTTAAAGTGCACACTAATGCACATTGCTGTCAGGAAAAGTGGTTTATAATATCATATGGTATAATTTGCAACGAAGCAAAAACAGTAAATGGCTATGTGGGAGCAGTCTTTATCCTTTTGATTTAACCTCTTTCCCCCACATCCCTTCTAGGTGCATTTTTTGGGTTTTTAAGCTTCCTATGTATCCTATATATTCAAGGCATTTCTGATTGCATTCTTCTAGAATACTTGCAGTCTGGCTGTGGCAGAGAGCATTCTGCTGGAGAACTGACGAGACAATGGATAAATGGTGTGAAATCTCCTTCTGTCAGGTTTTTCTTCTCCTTCTCCCAGGATTCTCCTACTTTGAGGAGCAATCAACATGATAGTTTAATTGTACTCCAAGGAGTGCTCTGGTACCATCAAGACTGACAAATGATGGTCTAAGAAGTGGGAGCATTTATTTAAAAAAAAAATACTTGTCAGTCATGGAAAAAAAACCAGCAATGAATTTTATTGATTGCTAATGAAATAGATGCTTTCCCCCCTTCTATTGTTACTTCTCCCTCTCCCCCAAACAGTTGTTCCTTTTAGTTTTTCATACGGTACAATCAGGAGGAAGACTCAGGGTGGGGGGAGAGAGGCAGTTGGGCTCCTAAATCCTTAATAAGAATCCTGAATAAGTGCCCTGATTTTCAAAAGTGCTGAGTACTTGCCAACTACAGTGGAAAATTCTGGATGCTCAGACCTTTTGAAAATCAAGTCCTTATTTAGGAGCATCATTTTAGACTTCTGTTCATGAATATAATGCTCCAAATACAGAAGAGCTGCAGCAAAGTCCTACAGCCACCAAATACAGGAGCGTCCTTTGCGCGTCTGTGTTGAAGAAAATAAATTGCTGATGAATTAGGTCAGTTTTGCATGCAAAACTGTTTTCTGCAAACACTCCTCACCTATTTTGTCTAGAAGCTATCCCATAATCTGCTGATGCTGGAGAGAATACACAACTTATCAGTTGGTAAGTCCACTGAAAAATAATTTACTATTCACATGTTAAACACAGGGGCATTTGGTCTATCCACATTATTTCAGTAATTCTACAAAGGAAACGTCATTGATGAAAATGAAAAAAGTTAAAATGGTCATAATTTACTGCTTTAGTCTGCAGGGCAGCTGTTTTCTGCCTCTATCTGTATTCTAATAAGTCTTTTAAATGAAGAGATTTATGAGATTATTTTAATTTTGATGTCTTTTTAATGCTTCATGCATTTTAAATACAACCTTTTAATAGTTTTTGAGATTGAATAATTTAATTTTACTTTATACTGCAGAAATAAATGTATTCTCAGGAGACTGCACCATTATTATGGTGGGTTTTTTTTAAAAATTCAAGATATCTGCCACGTATAACTAGAGTACCAACCAGAACTGATCCACTTAGCCTCAAATATAAGCAATTTGGTTAGTAAGTACATTTACAAAGTCTGTTTACTATGGACAGTAACCTTCTGTTGATTTTAATTGGATGAACAATCAAAAACTGGCCTGAGTAAAGGCCACAGAATATAATGTGCAGAATGCAGTGAAATAGATGTGGGCCTGCTCCACAAGATGCATCTGAATCCTTCCTGCTCCCTCTGCAGCCGACTTGCAGAAGAGGAGTTTGGGAAAGGTTGGAGTCCTAGCTGATGGGGACTTTTAGTTACAGATCCATCAGCTAGAGCCCCTTCATGTCATCAGGTGAAGGGCTCTGCTAGGGCCCCTGACCTGGCTGGGGGAAGCAGCCTATGCTCTTAATACCTAAAGAACTTCCACATGAAAAGCCTTCAGATGAGTAGCTGTGTTAGTCTGTGTACAGCAAAAACAGCAAGAGTTCTTTGTCACCTTATAGACTAACAGATTTCTTTGGGCATAAGCTTTTGTGGGCTCCAGCCTACTGCGTCAGATGCATCTTTCATTGTTTTTGCTGTACACAGACTGACATGGCTACCATCTGGAAATGAAAAACCTTGGTTCTCATGCTGTGCTTAGGTGTGATTTGTGCTAGCATACATGGGAGTTATGCAAATGCCTAAGAAAAGGGGCAAAATGCACCTAAATTAAAGAGCCATGTAGTCATCAGGAGATTAGGAAACAAGTTTTATTTATAAGGGCAAGGTACATATTTTAAATGTAATTTGAAACTGTAAAAGGGCTGAATGTTGGTAGGGGCTGCAGATGGGCAGGTAGTGCTGGTTGAGCGGGCTTAGACAAATGAGCAACATGATTCACAGCAGTTGCAATGTACGCAGCCACCCATTTATCTTCCATGCTACCAGGAGTGCTGGAAGGGCTGGGAAGGGACTGCCCCTATGTGAGATCTGACTGGTTGAATGTGAATTTCTCCTAGGAACTGCCAGCTAGCAGCAATTGGTATGCCTGGTTCTGTACTGTTGAAGAGGAGGTAGCATATATTTTCCCCCATGTTCGGTTACCTTTGCTGCCTGTGTCAAGGGGGCGGAAACCTGCGCTTACCTTTAACCTACCCTTCCATGCCCCCTTTTAAGCACCTAGCACCCTGCTATGTGTAATCAGTGTGATCATAGTTGGAATTCTGGCCAGCTTGCAGGGCGTAATGTGAAACACATTCCTTGTGTTCTCCTGCTCCTCCTGTGCACCTTCAGGTCCTGGCTCTGCAGGGTACTTAAGCATCTGCCCCTCTTCATAGCATATGTGTGATCCCCCCTTGTGTGCTTAAAGAAGGACTTTTGTTCATGTACCTTGCTGAAGTGGGATCTCAGATATGGTCTGGCCAGAGTCAGACTCCAAATGTCATCAATTGACATAAGCCTCCCATTGGCTTGGTAGGGACTCTGTGTGTAGAATGAAAGATAGCAGGACAGTGTTTTTCCTTAGTGCTGTCATTTTCTTTTTCATTGAGGTACAAATGACTGCCTAGGAAGGAGTACTGTGGAAAGGGATCTGGGTGTCATAGTGGACTACAAGCTAAATATGAGTCAACAGTGTAACGCTGTTGCAAATAAAAAAGCAAACACCATTCTAGAATGTATTAATAGGAGTATTGTAAGACGTGAGAAGTAAGTCTTACACTCTCTTCCACACTGATTAGGCCTCAACTGGAGTATTTTGCCCCGTTCTGGGTGCCTCATTTCAGGAAAGATGTGGACAAATTGGAGAAAGTGCAGAGAAGAGCAGCACGAATGCTTAGAGGTCTGGAACACCTGACTTATGAGGGAAGACTAAAAGAGCTGGGTTTGTTTAGTCTGGAAAAGAGGGGACTGAGAGGGGACATGGTAACAGTTTTTAGGTGCCTAAAAGGTTGTTAGAAGGAGGAGGGGGAAAAATTATTCTCCTTAACCGTTGATGATAGGACAAGAAGCAATAGGTTTAAATTATAGCAAGGGAGGTTTAGATTGGACACTAGGAAAAAATTCCTAACTGTCAGGGGTGATTAACAGCTGGAATTAGTAGCCTAGGGAGGTTGTGGAATCTCCATCACTGGAAAATTTTAAGAGCAAGTTAGACAAACACCCTTCAGGGATGGTTTAAGATTTGGTCCTGCCATGAGTGCAGGGGACTGAACTCGATGACCTCTCGTAGTTCCTCAAAGTTTCTATGATTCTATAGTATATTGCTCCATCAAATGCCTTTCCATCCCCCACTGCTGCTCAAACAGTCGTCATGTTCTTCCTTTCCACACCCAATAATTTACATTAATCTAAGTGTGAATCTGAAGAATTTTTTTCAGTGGATGTTTTCCTCTTAAACTGGTTTTCAGGTCCCAGTGGGACATATGTTTGAAACAAGTCACAGTGGTCCCTTTGACTTCAGTGTCTGTGAGTTCATGAGTTACAACACATACCAGTTTATTTAGCAGTTGCTGTGCTAAATTCTCATTTTTGCACTGCAAAGTATAATAATCCACAAACGATAAAAAAGCAGAACTAACTGCTGCAAATGTACAAATGTCTGTTAGAGTTTCCAGGTGATTTCTAAGTGTCTGGGTACTTAATGATCCCATTATCTCAGTATCTGAGTTCCTCACAATTATTTATAGTTTTATCCTCACAATACTTTATGAGATAGGAAAGTGTTATTTATTCATATCTAAAATGGGATACCAAAACAGATTAAGTGAGTTACCCAAGGACCCACAGTAAGTCTTGTGTCAGAGTTGGGAGTTGAATGAGCAAACATTGCACTCATTGTCAGTTTGGAAGCGATAATGTTATTGTACTATATTTTGTAAGTGCACTTGAAGGCTATCTAGAGCTGGCTTCTGAAGTGGTTGATGTGATCACAGAACTCATCCCAAGTGTCAAATTCAGATAATTTGCGATAGTGTCCACTCCACTGGTTTTCAAAGTACGATTCAGGACCCATTACTGGGTCGCAGACCTTCAGGTAATGGGTTGCAGCATCCTCTGCTGCCAGCGCAAGATAGCTCAAAGATGTAATCGTTGGGTTGCGGACATAAATGAGTTTTTTTCCACAGGGTCCTGAGCAAAAAAAAAGTTTGAAAACTACCGATCTATTCCATTTCAACTGTATGAAAAATCTCAGGGGAGGTAGTAGCACTGAACATGTGTTTGAACATGCTGTCTGGGCCCTAAAATGTGTTTTATGAACTAATGAAATTGTCACCTGAGGGAAAGAGGACCAGCACTTCTTTGAGGCTGTTTCAAGCCTTGCTAGAACTGAGGGAACAGATATGATCTCAAGGGTGCTCCTTGAGCAAAATGTCAAGTACAGCATTCAGATCCCTGTAGTACTCGCAGCCAGGCCTTGGGCAAACTTCAGCCCGAGGATTTCTGAAATGACAGCAGTGAAAGCTTTTCCAGGGCTGTGCATCTTTCAGGCCTATTCGATGTTTAGCAGTCGGTTAGAGACATGCACTTGGAGACCCAAGTGAGGGGTAAATAAATCTGTTAGTCTTTAAGTGCCACAGGACTCTACCTTTTTTCCTGGACGAGGCTAACATGGCGCCCCCTTTGGAACTTGGCAAGAGTGAAGGGTAAATAATAGATAAATTCACCAGGAGCCTAGGTGAGAGAGTATGACCCACATGCTGCCGATATCTCTCGGAACTGAAAAGCCAAATTACATTTTCAATTTGTAGCTCCCTGGTTAGCCACTTTTCAGACCAGGTACCCTCTTGGGCCCAGATGCAAGCAGTTACTAACACATGTGCCCAACGTGAAACTTGAGTAGTCCCATTGCTTAAAATCAGGCAGGTTGAATCGAAACCTTGGAAGACTATAACAATGCAGAAGTAGGTCAGTAGCAAGAAGACTCATATAGACAAATGGAGCCTTGGAGAAAAATGTATTTATCATCTGATCAAGTTGTACAAATGGGAGCTGAACATGACTGAGTACTAAAATATGCCCTGGGATTTCAGTGTTTCACATTTCTTTTCCCCGTTGTGACATGGATAAATTGTGAAGAGAAACAAAAAGCCACCTGCAGTCTTGTGGCAGAGTGTAATCTCCAGGTCATTTGGGTTATTGCAAAAGTGTTTTGGATTCATCAGTGTTTCATTGCTAAGGCCTCTGTTGCATCCATGCTTCTGAGATCTGTATAACATCATGGGATAAAATGCTCAGAAAAAGCAATCAGTTTATCAATGGTTTAATCATTAAAGAACTGTAAGATAGGAGATGGGTAAACTAGACCAGTTGCAAACACATTCCATCTTTCTAGCTGGTTCTGCTTATTTTGAGTACTCTTGTCTTGATCTGCCTCTTTCTAGTTGCCAAGCTAAAGCCACATTATTTGCTGTGCATGCATGTTAGATTTCAGCTATTGCACTTCAGGTTTGTAATTAAGAAATTAATTAAAATAGTATACAGTTTACTGCACAGTCTCTCAAGAGCAGGCCAGTTTACAAGATTTTTCACATTGTGTGCTACAAATTGTATATTACAGATGTACAGAATCGTATTCATGCTGACATTAAAAGCGATTCCCTTCCTTTAGTGCAGTATCACTGAAAATTATTGAGTTATGAGGTAATTGTATTAGCAGAAAACCAGGTGAAAAGGACCTAGGATTTTAAAGCCCAGTGACTGACATGGAATCTGATATGAACACAGAAAAAAGTAATATAGAAGGAAAAAAGAATTTAAAATTTTTCTAATGATTAACGTTCTAAATTGAGTTTGAGTTACCAAGGTTACTAAGTATCTTTATCACTGATCCAAAGCTTCTGTTAACCTTCTACACATGTCCCTTAAATGGCAACGTTTCAGGATTCTAAAGCACCAGCCAGAAAGTTATTACTCAGTGCTGTACCTTCAGCAGATTACTGAGCCTTTTGGTTTCAGAGAATTTAGCTACGTGGGGACAAATTCACCATTGGGGATAACTCAGGTGATTTCAATGGATTTACCCCAAGGATCAGTTGGCTGAAGACATTTAAAATGATGTTCCCTTTTGCAGATTCCATCTTGTCTTATTTTACCCTTTATATGTATTCACACTTTCTATTTATATATATCACCACCTAAAAATAAATTAGAAATATGTGAGGTGGTAATGCCTGATTGCAGCTATTCCAAGAGGGGTTTAAGGGGAACTTTGGGGAAAAAAACGCAAATGTAAATTTTGTTAAGATGCAGTACCTTCCCCCCCAGGAGAAAAGGGAGAGCGGTTAGGAAATAAAGAAAGATAATACAGTGGAATTAGCACATAACTCTGACCTATGGATAGTATTGACAAAGCTTTTCTCTGAGTGACCTTTTAGCACTGCCAGGTGTTTACTGCCGTTAGGAGCTTTGATGCAATTGAGGCCATAGAAAAGGAAAATGAGATGGAAGCTGGTGGGAAAAATTCAAAATAGAACATAGGGCAAACAAAACCAAATTAATTTTTTCTTCCTTATCAGTATCAGCAGAAGTTGAATCAAATTCTATAGCACAACAGATTATTGACCTTTGTGTTTTTTAAGAAAAGAAAATTTCAGGTGACTGTTTCTCAGATTTTGAAGGTTGCTCGAGAAATGCCGGACAATCACTATGAATCAAGAGAATCCAGCTCTGTAACTATAAAGTGATTCCTGCCTTCAGAAACATATTTGTCCCTGTATATGTCAGTTGATGACCCAAGCGAATTCAGACTGTCTTGGAAAAATATACAGGGAGAGGCTAGCAGATTGATGCAGGAAGTATATTGATTTTAAATCAAATATCAAATATCTGTGTGTACATACAGTATCATGCTCTATACTGTGTTTTTGTGAATTGTAGCTAAGTGCTGTTAAATCATAGGGTCAGATCTGACAGCTTGTGTGGCAATGAGTAGCAAAAATTTTATTCAGTGTGAATAAGGACATGACTGGATTTTTGGTATTTGGGTTGCTATAGACACGGTAACTAATGAAAGTTCATTAGAGCTAATAATCTATGTCTGAGGACAACAAAACCAAAGGGTCTGGTTCTTTCCCTACAGCACTGTAAATTGGGAGTCAGTTCATATAGGTCAGTGAATGTGACCAGTGTGAAAGGTGGTTTGGCTGAATTCTTTTTGTGAGGATCCCTTTGCCTGTCCCAATCAGTGCTAGCTCAGGCCAAATTACAAAGCAGGGCCATGTTCCAGAGCTTCTAGTTTACATATATATATTTGAATATTGACTTGTTTAGGACATACCCATTAGGACAGTGGTTCCCAGCCATTGTGCTGGGAGACACCGCTGTGTTGCCACACAGTGGTACATGTGTCACAGAGAGCTGGGGAGATGGCTGGATTCGGCTTGAGGGAGTGTGGATGGACTAGTGTGTGCCGTAGGATTGTGAGAGGCTGCCAAGTGTGTTGCAGCCTGCAAAGGGTTGAGAACCACTGCATAAGGGATCTAACCATTCCCCTCTCCATATTCCTTTATCATTCCTGTTAATAATAGGAGTTACAGGGATGCCTGGGAGGAAAAGAAACCCCATATTTTTGAAAAAAAGAACCTCAAACACTGGACTAGAATAATTTTGCACAAGGAAATCAGAGCTAGTAAGAATTTTCTGTGTATCAGTCATTCCCTTCTGGAGCAGGTGGGCAGGGAGGGATGGGGAGTTGGCTCTGCTCTGGCTTTGTTGGTATACAGTAGCTGAGCCTCTGTAGGGAAGTTGCTAGCTTACGGTTGCTATAGATCTGCAATAAATTACTTCCCCTGGGGGAGACCAGGAGAAACAGGGAAAAGGAGTGTGACTTAAGAATATTTCTGAAGCTACTCTGGGATCAGTACAGATTTTTCTCCACCTTTTTCTCAGGACTGAGCCTTAATTCACAATCTAGGCTAAATGAATAGCAATTGAAAGAATTTAAGATGTTGGCTTTGACCTACAAATGGTCGGGGGGTACTTGCCTACTCAAGAGACCACTTCCCTTTCCTGGCCACACTGCCACAGTTTATCAGCTAGGCCCCTCTTATAAAAGGAAGATAGTAACTGGCTAAGTGGTATCTTTAAGATCCCCTTTCCTTTGGAATATTGCCCCCCTCAAGGGCCTAGTCACCCCATATTTGTTGACCTTCTGGGCGCATTGCAAAGCCCATCTGTTTGCATAAGCACTGGCAGAGGGCTGAAGCATTTACAAATAGGGTTTGTCCAGTCTAGTTTTTAAGCTTTATTGGTCATGACTGTGATCATAATAGATTATGCTAGGACGGAAGGATGTAGAAATGCTTCTGCTTTGATCAGTTTTCCCTTTATATCTCCTTACGTTTTTTGTTTAGAAATATATATCAAGGTGTCTGCAGCTAACACCATTTGGTATAGGGCTGTTAGGAGACCAAAATACAAATAAATTAATAAAATTGTCATGGATGATGAAATGAACACCCTGAGATCCAGAAACCTGATAGCTATTAGTGAAACATTTGTTGAGGAGTGTTCATAAGGTCTGTGCTCTCCACTAGATTATGGGAAGTATTTATTTCACTTGCATTTAATAATGCAGTAAAGATGATGCCTGAAATGCTGAAGTACAATGAGGAATTATTATTTTTCTTCAAAGAAGGTAAAGGCACCATGTATGACTGCCCTGGAGGATATGCAAGAGACAGAAAATGAAATGAAATGAAATAAATAAAAAGTGGCAGATGACTGCTTTCTGGATATTGCTGGGTGGATTTATTAATTGCTAATGTAGCACTGAGCCACGAATTATTCAGTCATTGCCATTGTTTCAATTTTATGACTTTCCTCTTAAATACAGATTCGTTAGGAAGGAATCAAATGTCACTGGGCAGTGACTTATACAGAAACAAATTTATGCTTGTGAATTCTGATTTCCCATAATAAATTATGAGTTTAAAAGGACACCGTGAAGGTATTTTTCATCGTTTTTAGCATAATTTTTTTTTCTCACTGTTGTCTGTAGTAACCCCTTCCATGCTGGAATGTGAAAACTCCCTTATTGATTCCTTATCTTCTCCCTTAACTCCATAATGTATGCACACTGGTTTGGGCATTGTAGGGTTTCTCATCCTGTATATTTTAAAATCCTTGTCTGTTTTAGATGAAATAGCACTGAAGTGTTTGTTTGAGAAGAACATATTAGAATTAACTGGCGTTTGCAAACAGATACTAGCCTTAAAAATAAACGCCACATTTAGGAAATACCAGCCTTGGGAGTGACCCTAAATACATGACTTTTCATTGCCATGATGCAAAGCTCAGCATATCCTGAACACTCAGTTATCTCAAAATGTCTTCCTGCTGCAATCAGTGAGCATGGCTGCATTGCATTTGGTCTGTCAAAATCTATTTCACAATCTAAGATGCTTTGCCAAGTAGTAGATTACTGTGGTTGTGATTCCTTATCTCATAGTCCATGTCTGACAGTTAAAGAATAGTTTATAGCACTGTTTGGGCTTAAACTAATGAAGAAAAAGAATATGGAGAAACAGCGTGTATTCCATATGCTGACATGCATCGGAAAATGCCTCCAGCCAAAAGGATTTCATATATGTAAAAGGCCACTGTTATTTTTTAATTTTTTTTTAATATTTAAAAGGGTTGTGTGGATTAGTCTTGGCAGAATTATCCAAATGATAAATAGCACCATATCAAAATATCAGTGCTGCATGAAAAAAATAGTTAGATATATCCTTGGCAATATTCCTTCATATTTTTATTTATTCTTTGTAAGATGATTTATAGTTTGTATGCTCTGCTGTCTGTATGTACTGAGAGTAGAGAAAGCATGGTCAAAACAAAGGTTCCAGTGGAGTGGTTTACAAATACTGACCCTGTGTTAGATTACAAGTCTACAACTTGAATGTTATCCTATTTTGGTTGTTCAGCATGTTATGTAATCAGGTTCAGGATATTTCCCCACAATATATTTTTTACAGATTTGTCCAGGCTGTCTTTAATCATCCTAAGCAATGGGGCTTTTATCTGAATTTCATCCTGGTCCTCTTAGGCATACTGACTTTAACATCTTTGAATAAATCTTTTCCCCCTTTTCTGGTAAGAGTCCTAGCTGCATCTTTAGGTGCCTAAATACTTCTAAAAATCTTGCCCCAAGGTACCAGCACAATTCCTCTTAACCTGTCAGAGCCCAAATCTTGGGCCTGATGTCTGAAAAAGACCCAAAATGAGGGATTAAAAAAATCTTATGGAAAACTTAAAATGCTATGGGATTTATTCCTTCAGTGGAAATAACTTGTTCTGCAAACTCAGTGAGGGGACACACAATGTGCATGTAATAGAAGTAACTTTGAGACTAAAAATGAGGCAATTTTGAAATGTATGATCAGTAGTGGGGTTTCTTGTCTCCACAGTTTATTCTTGTTAATAAATAGAACCCTGCAGATCCATGGGTACGCGCTTTAGATCTGCAGGTATCCACATCTGCAGCTCCATTGTTACAGATTTCAGCTTGGGCGGATTCTATTTTTGTCTGTTCAGGCTGCAATTGCCACAGCTGTGCTGCAGTTGTGTGGAGTGGTGAGCAATGTTAAACAGCACAACAGGGAATGAAAGAAGTGCTCTAGCCAGTTCCAGCTCAATTCTTCTTGTGGGCTGCCAGCCAACCAGAGAACAGTCCTGCCTCTAACTCTAGGAGCCTCAGCGGCCAGTCCCCAGACTCCACCAATTAGCTGGTGATTGGTAGCTACCCCTGCCACCCCTTCGCCCACTGCCAGCCATCCAATCAGATGACTGGCAACTGCCACTGAACAGCTGAGTGATCTCAGCAGTTCCAGCTTCCCTAGCCTAGGTGGAATAAAAGTTGTTGAGATCAAGGCCAAGGGAGGCTTTGAACAACATCTGGAGCTGCAGACAGCTCCCTCCTCCTCAGTCTCAGCTCAGCAAAGCCGTGAGAGCCAGACAGAAGCTCCGCCTCCTATAGGCAGGACTCAAGGCAGGACGGTGCGGGTGTGGATGGATATAAAACCTGGCATGTGGATCCCGGGTTGGATGCAGGCTGACACCGAGCAGATGTGGATCAATTGCGAGTTCACATTTTTGTATCCATGCAGGGCTCTATTAATACATATTTGCAAGGGGATAACATTTTAAAGTCACATCTAGGTTAAGTCCCATTGTGCTAAGCACTATACAAAGTTGTCATCAATGCTATAAGGGTCCATATCCCTAATGTCTTTCCTTGTCACTTATTAACTCTTACTCTCTGATGGGCCTCCCAATGCAGTCAGAAGACCTTTAAAGTATTATTTAGATGTGTCTTAATTAAGGCTAGCTGTTGCAGCAATTGCAAATTGGGATTCCTAAGGTTAATGTTGAGGAGGATTTTTTCTTTTCGTACACACCTAGGAGTTGTGCAGCTGAAGGGAAGAGCAGTGTGTTATTGGTCCATAGGTAAGAAATGCAGACCACAAAAAATTTATGCAGAGAATAGCATGGAAATAAAATAGTATCTTGCTGATATTGCAGTAGATACTTGAATAGAGGTTTATGGAATGGTTTAATAGGAATGTATGGCCTTTGAGATTCGTTAAGTGCTTATAACTTTTTATGTAGCACTTTGTGTCTGAGCATAACTTTTTTGTTAGGTGAATTGCCATTTGAAATGCCATACAAACAGAACTTTCCAGTGCAGTAACTCACTGAGGTAAGGTACGGAATAATTGCTGACAGAAATTCCTTCACAGACTATGTGTATCTCGATTATAAATAATCTATAAAAACAGCGAAGTGTATAGGGAACACATAATGATAGTTCTACTGTACATATTGGAAGCTCATTTAATGCTAGTTTTTTGGTTCAAAAAGGTGCACTTGTTCTTAAGAGTCTGCTATCTTTCTTTATAAGAAAATCTTTAGCCAAGTCAGGTTTTTAATCGCTGTGTTAGTCATCCCAGTGATTACATAAGGAAGGCTGTAGGAGCATTTCAAATACCATCAGCCCTTGGCATTGGAATAACAATGAGGAAGAAGTAGTAAAAACTATGTAGTCATAAAGGCAAACATGACTAGATTGTTACATAGAGAGATCATCTCTGTATTTGTGACTGAATATATCTTTACATTAATTCAGCTCATTTCTGAGACAACACACTGGAAGAAAACAGAATTTATTATTTGCACATATGGCATGTGCCTGGTATCAGCTAATGCTATGTTAAGGACAGACGTGCTGGGCCCACATTAAATAATAGAGTAAATATTTATGTTGTTTATGATAAACTGATTCCTTCTGCAGATCTTTGTTTGTGCCTCTATAAACACTTCAGTTGGACTTGTTTCCTATGATTCATATAATGTAGAATATTAAGTATTGTATTACAAAAAGTGCTCTTTTAAATCTAAGTCCTACCTTAAGGCCTAGCTCTGTCTTCAGGATGATTGACCGTTTAGTAACACTTCAAAATAATAGCCAGAATCATTATGGTACATTATTATTATACTGAATGTTTTGTTAACATTAATTGTGAGGGCTCATTTTGTGTCAGAAGTACTTCTGTAGGGTTTTCATTGTAATTCAGCAGTAATAAAATAGACATTTATTTTAAAGTGTTTTCAAATTTTTATGTGAAGTGTTGGGTGGGAGGTTTTTTCCCAGGAGGAAGCACTTGTGCTCAGATACCTTAAACTTGTTCAACATATAGAAGGAAGGAAGATTGTATATCTAGGGTACTGTGTAGGAATTTAATCGTCTTCCCTGAGCCATTTTAGTGTCAAGGGCTCTAACTCTGTATGAAAAGACATAGGTCTAGAGCCACAAAAGGATTTACAAGCCAGACTACCACTTCAGGTTCTTAAATGCAAAATTCAGGTACTCAGAACCACTGCTCAGCTTGATGTTTAACCCTTGAGGCCCCTGTGTGCTTATATTTCCACTGATAAAGTTCCCTCTGTATCTAAGGGTCTGCCTGTGGCCATTTGTACAGACACCAAATCCTGACATCTGGAATCTGTCTAATGCCTGAAACCCAGCAGGATCCTCAGACAAGGCATTCTTGCAATTCTCACGTGATCCAGGAGGTGTTCTCAGAGGCTGCGTGACAGATTGGGTTACATACCTAACACAGTGGGAGGAGGTAGTGATGGTGGTCCTAATTCCCTTATAGCCTTCATTATAGTGTTTCCCAACTTTTTTTTCTTGAGGGTCACAGATATCATTTTTACAATACTGGAGGGTCACTGGTGTCCACCAGTAGGCCTCCTCCCCTCACCCCTGCAATTAGACATAAGGAGTTCAGCAAGGATACTGCCTCCTCAATGATCTTCCATCTCCCTGTCTGCAGCAGGGAAACTGCATGTATCCTGTAGCTCTGTATACCCCAATTGGGTCCCTAAGCAGCAGCTCCCTTTGGCAGTCAGGGGGTTAGAAGATCAGTTCTCCCTTCCCTGTGACTCCAGAAGGAACACCAGTACATCTGGACCTTAGGTGGTGCTCTTAGCTGTGCTACATACTACAACCGGGGGGGGGGGGAGTGTGCTGATCTTCCATTCCCTTGGCTGCAGCAAGAAGCTTGCACTGACTTTTTAGCCCTGTGGCAACATGCTCCACCTAGGTCCTAAGGCAGCGTGTCCTTTCCGCAGCCGGGGGAGGGAGGGAGCCCTGGCTACAGATTGGCAACCACAGGATTAGATGCTCATACAGCTTGTGGGAGCCCCTCTATATGATGTGAAGCAGAGAGTTGTGAAGACTTTTTTATGGCTTCTCAACATAGTACTCCTATTGGGCTGTGGGGTAGTCTAGGATGTGTCATTCTCAGTCTCATGTGTTGAAGCTGTTTCACTTTGGATAAATAACTAAGCAGTCATTGAAACAGGGATTTGAGCTGGGTCTCCCACATCCCATTGAACACCCTAAACACTGAGTTGAACATTTTGGGCAGGGGAGGGAAAGGAGGAGAGAGGGACACTACACCTTCTTCACCACATTATTTGTGGATATTTGTTTTTTTTAACATGTGAGGGCTCAGGTGCCTATGTCCAGAAGAGAGTTCACAGCATGTGTGTGTATGCATATACTGTGCTTGTAGTTACATTCTCACATATAGGTAAGAATAATCTATATAAAAAGAACACAGATCCCAAGCATCATATAGATAAGATATTTTGCAAGCGCTCTTCAAAATACCTATTGTATTACAATGTGTAATATTTTTAAATGTGCTGCTCAGAAAGCTGCTAGACTAAATAGATGTTTGGATGTTGGAGAAAAAAATCCGACTATTCAGTTAGTTGGCTATTGAAACAGAGCAGGAATTTGGAGATCCTAATACAAACAAGAAAACCGAAATTCAAATGTATCAGTCAAATACTGAGAAAAGAATAGGCACAATAAAATAGGTTTTAAATAGGAGTAATGGTATGAAAAAACCTGATTGTGCACTCTGCAATCAAGCATTGTACGTCGTTTATGGTATCAATATAACTGCTAACAAAATGTCTGACAGAACTTGAGTCCTGGAAAGGCATGGTAAGAGAATAAGAGCTTTAATTTCTCTGTTACCTGGATTCCTCCTTTTTCACTATTTAATAATTTCAGTATAGTGTCATCAAAATTACCCTTTGTACATGCCTCTTACCCCTTCCTGAGGTCTCTCAAATACCTGGAGAAATAATGTTATTGTTAGAACTGCTAATAGAAAAAATAGAAGGCATGGTTTTTTTCCCCCTTGACCTCAGAGCTTGGAGAAGCCACAGGTAAGTGGTTTTCTTGTCGTACCCCCCACATGCTAATTCAGGTATATCAGAGGGGGAGAGAATGCTCTTGGGCTAAAGTAGCCCATCTTGGCCCTCAGGGCTCATCTGTTCATAAAATCATAGAAGATTAGGGTTGGAAGCGAACTCAGGAGGTCACCTAATTGAACCCCATGCTCAAAACAAGACCAAACCCAATTAAACTACCCTAACCAGGGCTTGGTCAAGTGAGGTTTTAAAAATCTCTGAGGATAGAGATTCCACTACCCCCCTAAGTAACTCATTCCAGTGCTTCACCATTCTCCTAGTAAAAAAGTTTTCACTAATATCCAACATATATCTCCCCCATTGCAACTTGAGATCATGTTATATTCTCTGCCACCGCTGAGAAGAGCCTAGCTCCATCCTCTTTAGAACCCCTCCTCAGGTAGTTAAAGGTTGTTATCAAATCCCCCCCCCCATTTTCTCTTCTGCAAACTGTATAAACTCAGTTTCCTCAGCCTTGCCTCACAAGTCATGTGCTCCATTTTTGTTCCCTTTCACTGGACTGTCTCCGGTTTGTCCTAATCTTTTCTGTCATGGAGGCACTAAAGCTAGACATAATACTCGAGATATGGCCTCACTCATGCTGAATAGGGAGAAATAATCATTTCCTTCAATCTACTAGATCCCTACTAATGCAGCCCAATATTCTGTATGCTGTCTTGGAAACAAGGATGCACTGTTGACTCATATTCAGCTTCTTGTTCATCCTAACACCTAGGTCATTTTCTGAAGACCTGCTTAGTCAGTAGGTCCCCAGTCTGTGGCAGTGCATGAGAATGGAGTGTATGCAAACATCCTAAAAATGTAGCTTGAGACTCTTGTGTTGTATCTCCAGGAGGCATAACACCAAAGGTACAGTCATGGGGTAAGGGAAAAGTAACACTGTAACCCTTGCGATTCTGGGGGTGGATTGCCCTTTGGGTGTAAATTGTAGCTGCTTCTTGAACGCTGCTTATGGGCTGCTCTGCTGACTCTGTGGTTTCCAGAGGAGAGGGAACATGATGTAGAGAAGGTGACTGATTTCCCCTATATGTGGGAGCAGAGAGGTCTGAGAGTGGAGGAGGTTCTCTTGCACAGGTGTTGGAGGCTGATCTAGGCTGAGGATAAGAAGAGACCTATGATGGACACAAGTACTGGTAAATGTCACTTTGTTTCTGTACGTGGCCTGTGACAAAGTTGATTGTTCATTCTTAAGTTAATGAAATTTAACTACAGGCAACTTTCACTGCTGGCATAAACTAAACCAGATTAACTCCCTTGACTTCAGTGCTGTTATGCCCAGTGACATCAGTGGAGAATTTAGTTTTTTAGCTTCAACCATCAAAATATTAATTTACACCAGGGAATTTGTCTGAGTCAACAGAATACAGGCAAATAAAGGAATGTTTTACATTTTAAAAAATATAACATGTCAGCTTAGGGAACATATACCTTTTGTAACAAAATTGCAATAGGTTGAATGATGCTTTGCTGTAAAGGTGTATTGGAGTAGTATCAATGTGCTGATCCATTTGATAAAGCACTAATGACTCCAGCTCCTGGTTTTAATTTTGTTTCACAGTTGGCAGACACTGACCCAGCTACACAGTTCTCCATACCCTTTAGCTTATCTTGCTCACTAATCAGCTCCACAGTACAGCCTGCAGAATAGGCACCTAACAAGTTTGTAAAGAAATCAGTAGTTGTTATTTAGGGGGAGAAGGGGATTGGAAAAAAAAAGATGGATTCTTTTTTTAAAGTGTCACCTGGGACTGGCTTATAGATCCTGCTGCATTAGACAGGCTTTGGTTCGATTCTTGGCGATGCTAGTTGGATTAGGAGTGTCTAGCATGCAACTGAAATCCTGAGATTGTGTGCCAGGTATTAAATAATTCCATAAACCCAGTGAAAAGTGCAAAGGATATTTCTAATAAGTGACTGTTGTTTTCTTCTGAAATTCAGGAGTACATTTTGTTGATTGAGGGCTGGATGTGTTTGTGCATTTGCAGTTCAGACAAGACGATTTTGCAAAATAATTCTTGAACACGTTACAAATGTAGACAATCAATTCACATTAAAAATATCACAAATAAAGAAGCCCTAATTTCCTAAATTACAAACACTTGGAAACATTTTTTACCTAATCCTATTGTTGTAAACATCTCCTTATGAGTCAGATTTGATTATTTAGTATGCGTGTAAAAGTCCTATAACAAATATCGTAGTATCTACGATGGAAAGTAATGTGGTTTATATTATTATTCATTTACACATCCTTTCTCATGGGTGGAATTAATATTATCAAAGGTGGAGAAGGAGAAAAGCAGTAGTTTTTCAAACATGCTGTGGTCTTTTAACAGTTGCCTTCATGTGCATAAACTGCATATGTGCCTAGTATGTTGTGCATTATTGGATTCTTGTATGTAACAGAAAGCTAAGAGAGATGCTGTTGGCAATGTCTACATTCGCAAATTAGTCCAGACTAACCAGGCTTAGTCCAGACTAATTTAGCCCAGGTCAACACTAGGCTTTGCCTAGCTTGAACTAAGTTATTTCTTAGTTCAAACTAGGCAAAACTTAGTCTGGACTACTTAGTATCCTTGTTCGGTCTGGACTAACCGCTTAGTTCAAACTTTAGTTCGAACTAGGTATGATGTAGATGCATGCTAAGGCTTAGTTCGAACTAAAAAAATTCAAACTAACTGCGTGTCCTAGTTTGAACTAATTTGACGGACGCATGGTTAGTTAGAAATAAAAAGTTCCTGGTTAGTTCAAACTAAGGAAGTCCAAACTAAGCTTGGTAAGATAGACATAGCCATTATGTCATTTTTTCTCCACCTTCCTCTCAACCTGGGAAAAGCTGGTGACTGCTTTAACCCCTGGCATAAGTTAGAGAGGACATAAGACTACCTTAATTTATGCCTACTGTGAGTCTTTCTCAAAGCCTAAGACCACTGGTGTTTGGTACACTCTGGTTATGCTGCCTCACACTTCTAACCACACTCCTATGATATGATTGCCCCAGGCTTATACCAACAGGGGAATCCCCAGCTGCCTTTAAAGGGTGATTTAAGTTTCTTTTGTGTTGTTGGTACCTGGACCAAGGAGGTAGCTTAATAAATGACGTAGGAGATAGCAAACTTTTCCCAGCTACACAACAAATTGTAAGGTTAATCTTGACACATTTATACATGTGACTTTACAGGATGATTCATCTGTGTGAAGATGGTGGCGTGCCTGAGTGCTTTCAGGATGGTTTCCTGTCTGACTATTAAATTTTGGGTAAAAATAAAAAGTAAAAGTAATCTTGTTGAAGTTTAGCAATTATGTACCGTAGTTAATTAATCATATAATTAAATGAAGTGAGGCCATATTTCTTGAAATGTGTCAAATAATTATGATACATTTCAGTAATTATGTGTAATAAAACTAATTAAACATATAATTCAGAGAATCAAGAAAATATTTCTCAAAATGAATTTATCTTTTCCTTAGATCTGAAAAATCTCTAATATTTTTTGTTAAGTCAAAACCCCTTTAGTTCAGCCCTTTAATATTTTTGAAGACCTTGTAGATTTCCAATATTCATTTTTTGGGGCACAATGTTAGTTTTTAGTATGGTTTTTTTGGGGGGACTTTGTCATGTTCTTTAATTTTCATAACAACACTGGTCACCCAATATGAAAAATCTAGTTAGATCATTAATCGGAAAACAGATGTCACACCTGTAGAGTACAGATTTTTGTTTCATCACTGTGAAGTTGTACAGTGTACTTATAAAAGGAAAGGAAAAATAAAGGAAAGGAGAATGAGAGGAAAGAAATATTACTCAATGTAAGCTAGTGAGTTCAGAGCTCAGACTTGCTCTAATATGTTGTATTGGCACATGCCTGAAGCACTGAACACAGAAATATTCTCAGTGGGTACAGTGGACTAAGCTGACCTCCCTCTTGTGTTGCAACATTTTTTATACTTAGTTCTCATTTTCTTTCCCTCTGTGAAGAAATTCTGCTCCCATTGCACATGATATTGTTAAAAGGGGAAGAGGCATCAAAGAACCCCATAAAATTGAGCTTGTGATATTAATTTTGTCACCTTGGGCTTTATAGTCATTTTATGGTCATTTTTAAAAAGTTTTGTAGCCATAATGTTTTATCTATCTTTATGGTCTCTTATGCTGTGTTTAATCAGTGTAATTATAGAAAGATAATTAAATATAATGCCACTAGTTCTTAAAATTTTAGCATTATTACTACCAAAGTAGCTTAAAAAACTGCTTAAATCCTAGTGCCATATCATCTTATACAGAGCAAAATAGATGCAACATTTCAAAATAAAGGAAGTAACCATGCTTTTTGATTGATACAGTAGCTTGTGTCTTCATTTATTAACTCATTTGCTTAGCAGAAATTGCTTAGCAATGAGAAAAACCAAGCAATGAGAAGCTCCTTTTGGTCAGTATGCTTGATGTCTTATAGAAACAGTCAAGGCCGCAATTCAACAAAGCACTTAGGCACATGATTAAAACTTTAAGCATATGTTTAAGACCTTTGCTGAATCCTAGCCAAAATATCTGCAAGGTCTAGTCTGCCTGTCTTTTATTCCTAATAACACTGTAGCTATATATTGTGGAAATCTAAGGCAGTGGTTCTCAAAGTTTTGTGCATTGTGACATGCTTGGTGGCATGTCATGACTTTACAGGACAAACCAGCGCACTTCCCCCAGGCTGAATCCTCAGCTCTCCATGACCCCTTTGTCCCATGTGGTGACAAAGTAATATGTTTTGAAACAGTATTTGAGAATTGCTAATCTAAGGAATGATTCAGTGATGTCAATGGATATATTCCCACCAAATGAGGACTGATTGCCTTCTGACATCATCACTTGTGATAAAACGTGACTTATAAAGCAGTTTTTCATGACCTGAAGATGTCTTGTAGCATCTCCCATATCTGTAAAAACCAATCCACCTGTCCTAAAGAGGGTGGTTTTGTGTGTTTCATTACTGAAAGAGCTAATCTGATCTCCATGCTGGGGATTGGCAGAGGAGATTTCCAGCATCTCAGTAGTGTTCTGTCATACAAGTAGGAGCTTTGAGGGCATTGTTTAAGACAAGACAGGAATGAGGGCAGCCAGGGGAGGCAGAATTGCCAGTGGAGTAAAAGGAATGTGAATGTGCTAACACTTCCATGCAGATGGCTGCAACTGCTGGAGTTAACTATGTAGCAGGACCAAAGGATGAATACACCAATGTCTAGATACACTCCCACTAGCCTGAATATTTCTGCTGAGACTGTGAAGTTGCTTTGGACAAGGCTGCCTCCAGCTCTCCCTTACTCTTTCTTCTGGCACTAGAACTCTTAGCCACAGATGTCAGATAATACTCTGGAAAAGCCGTCATGACAGTTTTCTCCATCGAATATAAATTTCCAGTAGATGCTGATGACATCCTGCTTCTCACTCTAGGCATTTCACCTTCCATTCTCAAAGGGTCTGTCAAAACTTCAGCCGGAGGTGAAATTTTAGTTTGAGGAGACATACTTGCACCAACTCTGATTGAACTAGCAAGCTACATGTAGAGTGTAGCCACACAAGTGTGACTGGTGGTAGAGGGGCTAGCCGCCCTGTGTACATACACATTCAAAATGCTAGGATTGCATTCAGGGCAGCTAGTCCCTTTGCTCATGTTGCTGTGACTACACTGCCATTTTTGGTGCCCTAGCTCAATCACAGTTAGCATAGGTATGTCTCCTCAAGCTGGGAATTACACCTGTGCTCAAAGTCTAGATGTACCCTAAAAGTGTATGATGGTGCATTTCATTACTGGTTATTTGTAACCATTATTCCTTGTCTTCACATCCTTTCTACATATACAGCATAAGTCTCTAACAAGCAGCCTGCTGGCTCTACTTTAGGACAAATACCCAAAAGCTGTGTAATTGCTCCTTTCTTTCACTTATTTTGGGTACCATCTTGGAAAGGTTACGTTATGTGTGACAAGCTCACCAAGTTCTCTTTTATTTAATTAACATAACCTATAAAAATGGGCAGAGAAACCTAGCAGAAATTTAATATATCAAAACTATAGGATCAGGACAGTTTTTATATGTAAGCTGGTATTAAAATGTTTCAACATGTCCCATAAGCATTGAGAATAAATTCTGTTTGATACCATGACAAAAAAATGATAGCAGGAAGCATAACATGGATCATGATGGACTGGCCCTTCACACTGGAAGCTAGCTCTAGGGACGTTGAACATCAGTTTGTTGGTGTGGCAAGAGCTGGAGTTGGTGGAACAGGTGGAAAGATACCAGCTAGATATAGTTGGCCTCACCTCCACATATTGTGTCTGTGGAAACAAACTTCTCAACTGACAGTGGTCTCTTTCCTACTCTGCAGTGGCCCTGTGTGAGCAGGGGTGGTCTTAGTGATTCTGGGGCAAAAGTCAAGGATGGATCTCTACTTCTTCATCTTGAAGCATCTGATGAAGTAGGATTTTCTCGCACAAAAGCTCATGCAATAAATAAATGTTAGTCTTAAAAAGTGCCACCAGACTCTTGTTTTGCCATTTTATATGTTAATGTGAAGGGCAAGTGAAGGTTTGTCTTGTTACGTCCGCAAAGTCAACTGCAGGTGGGGCTTCTCCCAAGCATGAGGCCCTGGGCAAATGAGCAGGCTGCCCCGTAGCTGAGACCATCTATGCATGTGGGAGGTATTGGGCAGGTATGGGGATACTGACAAGTTCTCAGCTGACTGCTGCACATTTGGAGTTTGTCTCTGTAGATGAGAGGATTGCCTTGTTGAGGTTTTGTGTCTTAGAGAGGAAAACCCTCTCACCCTGACCACTTTTTCAGAGATAGTGGGATTGATACAGAATAAAGTGTCTCCAGACACTAAATATGCAAGAAATTTAGGAAAAAACACAACTTTTTAGCCTATAATAGTTCTACTGTGATGTCGCTAGGTCCACAATCCTGCAAAAACTTGTGTATGCTTAACTTTACTCACATGAGCAGTCCCATTGAAGTCAACAGTACAATTCCTGCACATAAAGTTGAGCGCATGCATGAATTTTTGAAAGTTTAGGGCCTTGGATTGTGAGTTCCTTTTGGCATAGATGGCGTTTTTGTTATATGTTATGTACAGTGTCTCACACAAGAGGTTCACAGTTGCTGATTGGGGCTTTTAGGTATTACTGGAACTCAAATGCTGATAATGTACATTCAGCACTTATTTCCTTTTTAGCACGTACCTTTTTGTGCAACATAAATGGCCAGTCTATTAACTATTAAAAACTATCTGCTGTGCAAACACAATTGCTTTTTCTCAAAGTGAGGTAGTGTTTTTTCCATGACAAAACATCCTTATACTAACTCTGAATTAAATAAAATAAAATATGATACAAGGTTATAAATAGGATAAAAATGAATTAGCATTTGAGTAGCATGCTTTGCTTTTGTACTTTTGAGTGAAGTAGATCTAATCCACATGAGAAAAATCTCTCAGCCAGCTATGCACTCCTGAATTCAGTGGAGTGATGCTGATTTCAGATAAGATGAATGAGTTTGCCATAACCAGACTACAAAGCAAGGGCTTTCAGGGTTAAGACTAAGGGTCTAGTCCTGCACAAACTCAACAAATGTTATGCACCTTGATCTGATGGTGGCTTCACACCATCAGAATCGCAGTACTCAATCTTAAACTTGCCCCCTCTACTTGCACCTTTGCAGGAGTCTCAAGCATGAATTGATTTTACAGTTGAACCCGTTTTCTCTTTCATTTTCCTGAGGCATAAGGAAAGGCGTTAAGGACTAAATTTCTCTGAATAGCTATAATTCACTCATTGCAGAAGCCAGAACAAGTTTGTGCACCACTTGAATTCTGCTTAAGTCCTGTTTTGATGGATTAAGTGAGACTTACGTGGGGCATAGGTCTTGTGCTTGCCACCTACACAAGGATCAATTTCATCCATCTGTATGTGGATTTAAGTCAGATTTTTGAGTGGCTAAAAAAGTAGTTCTTGGCTAAAATCCCAAGCAACTTTAAAAATCAGTCATAAGAATATGCTGATATTGAAACGTGCATTTGTCACTAATACTACAGTCTGCATGTACCTCAAGTATTGATGCTTCTCCTGATATTTCAGTGACATGCTCAGAGATGACCATTCTTGAAATAATATTTTTATTTATATCTCAATGTGCTGCCTAAAAAAGCCCTGTCACTTCATGTTTTGTTGTTAGGTTCATAAAGAAAAAATTTGGGTAGCTATGTGTGGGATTAAAAGGAACTTTAATGAGTTGAAAACATTTCAGAAACCACATTTCATATCTAGCCAATAAATCCATGGACTGTGCTCCGATGTTTTTAAGCTACATAACAGTTTCAGAGAGCGAGGCTTATTTATTTATTTATTTATTGCTATTCAGGTAATTAGCTCCTTGGCAAATAAAAGATTCTTTTGCTAAAAAAAAAAAAGGTTATTTTGCAGCACACAAGGGAATATTCCCTTTAGAAAAACAAAACAGGTTAATGGAACAAGTGATTCAAAAATACATATATGATATTTCTTGGATGACTGAGCTATTATTACTCTGGCAAGCATTATGGTAAGAAAGAATAATCTTTAAATATGATAATAATGATGGATAAGTAGTACAAACCTGTGCTAAACAAAACTTCCAACATTGAGCTTTGGCTTACTGGAGAAGCAGTCCCCTGGTTTCATTTTCTGTAATGGAAGGTTTTACTGAAATGGTCCATTTTTATGACTTGTTCTAGCTGTGTCTGGTTTTTGTTTTGTTTATGGCAAAAGTGTTAAGAAAGGTAAAGCAATTAAATGTCTATGGTTTTGCAATTTGGGTATGCATTGTGAAGCTGAATAGTGGAGCCTATTTTAAAAAAGAAAAAGAAAGAAGCTAAAAACAAGCCCATGAAATGGGAAGTTCACTTTTCCAAGACTGCATGTGAGTGGGAGTGTCATTCTCAATTAAAGGTGGTCTTTCTATGCTAGATGGGAATCATGCTAGCAAGAACTACATTTAACTCTTTAACTTCCATGGCCACCTTCTAACTGCAGTCACTATTCTTTTATTCATTCGAATACCATTCCAACCTGCTTTCTTGGACCTGAGTGGATGGCCCTCCTTTGTAATTGTTCCTCTGTAAACCTGTGCTATGCTATGGCATGGCGTTCTGCTTACAGAATGGAATCTACAACACCATTCTCTGAAAAGGAAAGTGTCTCCCCCTGCATGGCCGGGAAACTCTTGTTGAAGACCCTGGTGGCAGCAGCCATTATTTCAGAATAAAGTTGTAGTTAGTATATGGTAATTCTGCATCCAATGTGTGCAGGAGTAATATTTAAAGGTGCCAGGTACTGCATGTTACTTGTGCTGCTATCATTCTCTTTAGCTGCAGGCTCATCTCTGTGCCCTCTCTGACTGCTGCTATCTGCAGGGGAGACCTGTCAGGGGAAAATGCTTGACACAATTTGCAGCACCAGTTCTCCTCCTAACCCTAATCAACTCAGTTTTTGTCTTCCACCCTGCCCCCTATGACTTTCCTCCCTGAACTTATTTCCACCCTCTGTAGTAACTGGCCATAATCCTATTCCCCGCCCCCCCCCCCGCCTCAGAATCCTTCCCCATTGCTCTGCTCAGCCTCGTAAAATCCTGGCTTCTTCCACAGCAACTCACTTGCATTCCCTGATGCAGGCAGACCAAACCAACAAGAGCTATCACTTACTAAATGCTTCAGTGCAGTGATGAAAGGAAAGAAGTGCTGTGCAGTAAATCTTTTCATTCAACTAGCTTTCCTCTGCCATCCCGTTCCCTTCCCCACCCCCATGCCTCTCACATCTCATGCTCCTTGCCAACTCTCTTTACTTTACAAGCCTGCCTCTTCACTTCCCTTTCATCTCACCATTTGGCAGGCTCTTCCCCAAGGGTGGCTGGTATCATGTCTGCCAAAAATGCTGGCCTGCTGGTCTTCCTGCCGTCTTTTCTCAACCACCTCTCTTCATTGCTTCCGCTCTGCTACCTACCTGCGTGACTGACTGGCTTTCCAAAATGGTATCGTCAGATACTTGTCTGAAAAGCCATTGAGTCTGTGGGATGGCTCTTTGACTAGCCCTTATGTATAGAATAGCATTGGCAGTGGTCTTGTAGCATAAAAGACGCAAGAGGGAAATGGATTGAAAATGCTAGAAGAGAGCACATTTTAAAAAGGGGAACACCAGCCTTCACTGTGCTTTTTTCTTCAGCTATTTACCTATGAAAAAAGAAATAAGGACAGACGAGGTGTTTTAGTGAATTAACTCCTTGCTACTGACAGATTCAGATCTCCTGCCATTAGGCACTAATGTATTTTGCATGAGCGCTTTGGGTTGATATGTCCTGACTTCTATCACCAAGGGGTTAAGAGCTTTCCTACAGAAATATGTGAGCAGAAGGTAGTATCTTCTAGTGAATTCTTTCTTTAGTTAATGGAAGCTGACATCTCCAACGATCAACTGTAATTCAACTAAATCATATTCCTTGTGACAGAAGACATTAAGGTATGTGGTAAACACATGGCCTCCATATAAATTCATGCTTTCCAGTGTCCTAAACTCTTCTGTATACAAAATCTTTGCACTCAAAATTTGCAAAAACATCTAGCTTTAGTCAATTTGCATTTTTGAGGGAAGGGCACATATTCTTTCAGTAACCAGTTATTTGTGTACTGGTGTCATGTAGACATGTACATCAAAATGGTTACACAAATAACAGTGCGCAAGACAATATTTTGGAAATGGGTTAGGCTCCTAAATTCAGTTAACCTAAATAACTGGACTGATTTTTGGGAGGTCCAGAATACTTAGAAGTTTTGAAATTCAGATGCCTAATTAAATAACTAGGAGGCTAATTTTTGGTACCTGCATTTTGAAAACCTTGCCAGTACTTTTCTTCTGTAATGAAATGTGGTTGATTTAATCTGTCCTCTGTATTCTTCTATCATGACAGTGTCCCTTGTGTATCGGCAAATAACTGGTATATCTGTATGGATGTTTGAATCTTTTGTTGACCAAAACAAACATTACATCTCATAGGAATGGTATAATGGTCAGAATTTTAGACTAGAAGCCAGATTGTCAAAAGTGTCAGCTGACTTTGGGTGCCAAACATAGGATGCCTATAGGCCAGCTGAGTCCATTATTTAGAGGTAATGAACATCCACAACTCCAGCTGAAGTCAAAGAGCACTATGGGGCTGGTCAAAACTTCTGAAAATCCCAGTTGTTGTTCAAGTTAGGTACGAAGAGACTGAGACACCCAAAGCTTTTGACAATTTTAGCTTTCACCTCTTTGTATCTCAGTTTCCTTGCCTGCAAAATGGGGTGCTAGCGCTAACCTGTTTTACGGGAATGATGTGGGAATTAATTAATGTTTGTCAAATGCTTTGAAGATGTGGTAGATTGTATAGCACATCCACAAACTCTCTGAATAATATTTTCTGTTCCATTTTTCATGATTGCCAATTACTGAATCAAAGGAAATGTAACATGTAAAATCACTTTAGCTGATGGGAGAGAAATGCATAGAATGTTTTTCTTTAAGATATAATAAAGAATAACTAATGAACATGGCAAAAATCACTTGGAGAAGTGTCTGAAAGAGTGTTCATCTTACCCAATCAATCAACCGCTTCCTCAAGATGGAAGAGTTCTGACTATTTCAGGTTCACTTGTCATAGCTAAGATGTCAGTCAGGCACTATGAGTGTTTCTTAATTAATTACCCCCCTTGCTTTAAACTGGAGGAAAATGTATTAATCTGTAGCATTTACAGTAGGTAAAAGTAACCCTGTATCTATCAATTTTAAAATGTCTCCTGGTATAGTGAGCAGACAGTTTAGATGGAACCTATCAATACACATGCTTCTCACCCTGCCCCCCAAACTGTCTTCCCAGATAGGCAGAACTGAAATGACTCCAAATCTGCAGATAACGGAATTGTACAATTCCAAGCTAGCTTGTCCAATGCAGCAATGTCAAAAAAAAGTCAACACTTCCATCAGATCAACATTGTCCATTAATTTAATATCAATTTTAGGGGGGAAAAAAACTATCTGGTGCAGCAAACAAAATTGGAAGTGAGCTTCTTGGATGGAAATTGTGGTTGTAATTTTTTGTTGTTGTTTTTGTTTTGTTTTTTTTTGTTTTGTTTCTCTCTTAACTAATAGAACTGACTCCTGAATGCCATGAGTATGATTGGGGGGCTAGAATTAGCATGATCTGATGTTCAAATTTGTGTGACATAAATTATATTAATTTGGACAGGGATGGGTGACTTCAGCTACTCAAACATAAACTGCTGTTATAGCAATATACAGATTGTGTATTAGAGTTTGAATAGGCGTCCTGTTGGATTATTGAGTGCTTCAGGTCTGCAAGCTGTTTGGTTTTTTATGTACATAGGAAAGAAATTGATACGTGTTTGAAGTGGCCTCTGCAGCACTTAACAGTGGAGAACAATATCATTCCTGCTACTAAATCAGGTTACAGTTTGCTCCATATTTTGGTAGGGTAGTTCTTATAACCTTATGCATGTATTTTTGTGTGTGTTTTCATGCATGTATTATTTCTTCAGAAATAGTTTCACCTACAGACCTAAAAAAAAGAGCTCCATGTAAGCTTGAAAGGTTGTCTCTGTTACCAATAGAAATTATTTCATCCACCTTGTCTTGGGACTGACATAAATACAACAAGCATATTTTGGTTGGTAACTTTACTACAGATTCTTCTTAGGCTGAAATTAGTTTTGTATTTCAACTTGTGAGAGAATGGTGCCTCCTGTTAGAAAGCTTGCCTCTTATTATACTTGGCAGAGAAATGAATTAAATATAGTATTCACTGTGTTCATCATCATAGGAGTTCACCTTATACTGGAGCACAGGTTCCAAGAGGCAGTGGATTGACAAATCAAATTCAAATTTGTTGATTTTAAATGCTATCAGTTCCAAAGTCACAAACCTTAAGAAGGTTTGGTGACGTCAATTTCATTACATCATGGGTTTGGGGGGGGGGGAGGAGTGGGGATTCTGTTTTTTGTTTGTTTATTTTGGCTATTTCTCGATCTCTTTTACTATCATATTATCGTTGATGTTGTCATAATGGTTACTTTCAACAGAAGAATTTTTCCCCATATAAATAAATACATACATTTTATATATAAAAGAAATGTCAGCTTTATGTCATTGGTGTCAATGAATTGTTTTATGAAGATTACCCAGTAATTCATAGGAGCAGCTTGTTTGTTTCTGGCCACCAGGAAGTTGTCTTACCAGGAAGACAACTCCAGACTCTGCTATCATTCTTTAAGGTAGTGGTCCCCAACCTTTTCAGACAACTCTTTTCTGGAGCCCGGTTTTTCTTGCGTACCCCAAGCTTCACCTCAATTAAAAAATACTCACAAAATTAGACATAAAAATACAAAATTGTCACAATACACTATTACTGAAAAATGGCTTCCTTTCTCCTTTTTCCCATCTAAAATGAATCGATTGGAATATAAATATTGTACTTATATTTCTGTGTGATACTTCAGCTTGTTTTTCCCTGTTTCCGAGTTCCAGATGGTGGCACTGAAGCACATGCAACTCTTCTGCCAGTTTGGTAGTAATAAATGTGAGGGTCAACATTTAGGGGCTACTTTTCAATAATACAACACAAAACCAGCTCAAATCCTGCCCAGTAACCTGGGACAATTACACATCATCTTCTCTAGGCAGTTTAAGAGGCAATACTTTTCTTCTCGTAAGCACAGAGACTGAGTTTAGGAAAGAAACTTTTAATAAAAGGGCAAAGTAATCCAGTAGACTATGTTGGGCAGTTTCTTTTTGCCTCAGGTTCTTAAGACCAGCAATCAGAAGCTCCTCTGATGTGCCCCTCCTTTCATAGCACACCAGCCACTGTGGTTGTCCTTGGACAGAGAAGACTCAGAGTTTAAAGGTGCATAAGTAAAGTTCATCTCTCACCCTGGCTAAAGAAAAGGGAGAGAAGGTGCCTTGATCTCTGTGGCTGCCACACTGAGCCACATTGCTGGCTACCCTGTCTGCCACTCTGGTATGTTGGTCACATATTGCTCTGCCTGCTGGCCACACACTGGCTATGTCTACACTAGAGGGCTCAGTTAAGTTGATTTAACAAGGTTGACTTTAAGTTGACTTAACAAGGTTGGCTTAAAAGTTAAGTCAACTTAACAAATTCTACTTAAAGGCTATGTCAACACTGGAGGGCTCTGTTAAGTTGACTTTGTTAAGATGATTTAACAAAGCCTACAGTATAGACAACCCTATTTACAATGTGTTAAGTCAGCTTAATAAAGTCAACTTTAATGCTTAAGTTGACTTTAAGGGCTGGAGTTATTAAGTCAGCTTAAGCAAGTGCTTAAGTTGACTTAACAAAAGTCCAAAGTGGACATGTCTTTCCTTAAGTCGATTTAAGGCTCCAGTGTAGACATACCCACTGAGTATATTGAGGTACCACCACAAACCATAGTTCTCAGTGATTTCAGGTCTGTGATTTAAGCTGTCAGTGGGGGATCCTCACTGGTAATGCACGGGAGCCAGTCTCTTGCATCAGAGAGATTGTCTCAACACAGATCTAATGTTTAGACTTAGTTATCGGCAATTTCAGCTCTGTGGTGTGTATCGAGACTCAGTTGAGTCTTAATCAGCTGTGCTATTACACGGTGGAGAGTAGAAGGATCAAATGGGCTCACACCAGCTGGTGCAAATACCTGACCACACCCCCTTTGAACTCCACCAGGCACTGGCACCCGTGTCCCCTACCTAGTGAGCATAGTTTAGTGACGTGTGAGTCCTTCAGTCAGGGTATGCCAAGCACAGTTCTGTGGCCCTTGATTCACACAAGGATAACAATTTTTAAATAAGTATGTTTGCAGCAATAAAAAAGTGACTTGTGGTCCAGGACCAGCCAAAAGTGATCCTGTGGGCATCATGCTGAGCAACTGGGCAGAGTGGCATGTCCATATCCTGAAGTCCTCTTCCTCAGCTTATCACTAGATGTCAGGGAAGAGCTTGTGGAATTGCTTACATAGATAACTGAGCTACATGCTGCTCCCTGTGGCATGAAGTCCTGGCAGTTAGCCTGGTTGTCATCCTCCTAATCCCAGCCTGGCACTTGTGGCCCCCAAAACCAGACCCATGACCCTCTTGGGGGCTGCAACCCCAGATTGACCAGAATACCCTCTGGAGGACCTCTGCATACCCTAAAGGGTACATGTACTTCTGGTTGAGAACCCGCTGCTTTAAGGCCTTCTTCCTTGCCTGACAACACCAGCATAAATGAGCTTTCTTGAGGGTTCAGGGGAATGGAATCCACCAATGGCCATCCTTCCCTTTGTAACTGTAGAAGGGCAATCTGTTAGCTCCTCCACAGCTGTTTAGTCTTGCCTTGGGCCTGCACAAGGCATGACCTCCATGCTTTGGTTGCACCAGCAAGAATGGGGACTTGGCAGCCATGCTTTTCCCTACCTCAGCCTGCCCCAGTCCCATCACTGTGCAAAACTGTGTTATATAGAGGGGGCACCAAGCCCAACTCTTCTGTGGTCTAAGGGTGTGAATCCCTACTCCTCATGCAGAATAGAGCAGTGATGAGTTTGTGCATTAAGAGCTTTCCTTTAATGCGTGGACTCCCTGCCCCCAGGGAAGTGGGGGATGCATGACAGCATATGAGCATGGTCAACCTTGTGATCTTCACGAGTTGTTACTTGGGGAGCAGAGTGCCTTCATAGCTTCATCATTACTGTGTCACTATTGCTGTAGTACAGGGAAAGATCAACATTTATACATCCAATAATCAAGGAGTTATAACTGTTGCATACATTTACCTTAGGCTGAAATCTGACAGTTTTGAGTGTATTTCAGTTATAAGAATGAGGAGAAGAAAATTTACTGGCTGCCAAACTGACATCCAATCATTTCATGTTTGTAATAAGAGTAACTTTTAAAAAAAAGGAACTAAACTAAACTAAACTTTAAAAAAGAGGAAATAAACTAAATGAAGAGAGAAACTAAACTATGTTTCAATCATCACAAGTTTGTGACATGACCTGAAAACAACTCCCCAAGCCCTTAAGCTATTCAAAACTAATAACACCATTCCCTGGTCTTTAACCTTTCCTAATGTTGTGAATAATGTGATGCACGGGGCACCTAAAGGAAAATATGAGAAACTTAATTTTGAATTTCTTGGGTTTTGTCAGCTTCTATCTTGACTACATGATATAAAAGTATTTCTCATTTTTAGTTTATGGATTGATCCTGGAGTACTGTTCAATGTTCTCAAAATATAGATGACTGCTGTGTTTGTTGCTGCTGAACTTAATGGTTCACATTTGGAAGAATTATGCAAAGCAAGCGGTAACAGGAGCAGCACAACTCCAATAATTTATACCGTTCTTTTGAGTATAATCATGACACTTGCATGCTCTTCAGCTGGAGTACGGCACCTAGATACTGTGGTAGTGGGTATATGAAAACATAGAGAGAAAGAACATATGGAATCCTGAGAGAATCTCTCTTCAATAGGCAGTGCTTGAAGAGTCTTCCTTCAAGGAGAGTTTCTGCCTAACCCCCATTAGTTAGGATATGACTTGGGCTCTGATGTATGAAGGTTTTTATCTTTGATGTGCGCCTTTGAACTGTTTGTATTCTTTGGGTGTCCTTTCTGAGAGAAGGTGACAAAAACTAAGTATGTGTTCAAGGTGAGGGGACAACATTAATTTATAGCAGTGGAAAAATAAATGGCAACATAATCATATTTTCCACAATATTCTGTAGTCCCTCCTCAGTACAGCCCAACATCCTAGTCACTCTGTTGATCCCGTGTGTGTGTGCTGAGCAGACATCTTCACTGAATTGTCAAAGATGAATCTGGCATCTTTTTTCCTAAGAGGTTATAACTAATTCAGAATCCATCAGTATGCATAAATAGCTTTAAATTTTTTCCTTCCAGTGTACCCTATGCTGCACTTATTTATACAATGAATTTCATCTGCTGTTTGGTTCCCCAGTTCCTTCATTTTTTTAAAAGTCCTTCTGGAATTTTTCACAATCCTTTGTAGTTTCACTAGCCTAAGTAGTTTTGTGTTGTCAGCAAATTTCACTATCATGTTTCTCATAGTATGTCACCTTGTTGTTAGTAAATAGAGAGACCATCCTATTACTAACCTCCTCCTCCATTGAGGATTAGCCATTTATTCCTATTTCCCCACTCCCACCAGTCTTTGAACCAGTTTTAAGTTCACAACAGGAATTTACCTCTTAATTTGTGGTTACCAACTGTACATTATAACCTTATATGAAGGACTGTGACAAAGTCTTTAGAAAGTATATATAATGTACCATATATCTATTAGTTCTTTTTTAGCCACCATTTTTATAATTGACCTAATTCTGGACAGAATATTAAAGCAGAATTGCCACAAACCACCTTTCTGACATGGCTGTATTCTGTTATAAATTAGTATATGTGCTTTGTGATTCTGGCTTTAATGATATTTCACAGCCATTTGCTTGGTTAAAAAGTATGTGTCTTTCATTCCTCAGCTTACACATAGTATCTTTTTAAAAGACAGATTCCACATTTTTCACTTTCAGTCCTTGGGTAAAGTAACTGTTTTGAATAATTAAATTCATATGTTTGTTAGTAGTTGATCTCCTTTGGTCCTTGGTTCTTTCAGAACTCCTGGATGAAGGCTGCTGGTCGTGGCAAGAACAAACAATTGAATTTATCAAGTTTCACCATCTGTTTTGTGTTTTTGATATCTCTGACAACTCCAGAATTTAACTACTTGCAAAGAATAACCCATCATGCATATTGCCTCATTATTGTTTGTGGTGAATAATGATTCCAAGAAACCTTTAGGTTCTCTGCACTGTACTTATTTTCTTTAAGTGACATACTGATACCCAGGTGGTCTAACAGACCTACTGACTTCCCTGTGAACCATTTATTTCAGATGTACTGAAAGAATTTCTTATTCATCATGGTATATTTGGCTGTTTTTTAGTCTTCCTTCTTAGCCCTCTTAATCTCTTTACCTGCTGAAGTTTGTTTTTGTCTATTAGTCTCACATAGGCTAGGTTTCCATTTTTTAAAGGTTACCTCTTTGGCCTGAATAAACGCCTGTGCTTTGTTGTGTAACCATGCTGTTCTCTTCTTGACTTTTTTTATTTACTTTTTTGTTGTTGTGGGATATGCAAACCTGCTGTGACTCTCATAAGATATTTTTAGCAGCCTCCATGCTGTTTGTATGGATTTTAATTTCTTAACTCCCCCCTTTAGGCTTTAAAATATTATTCCTTTTAAAAAAACAAAAAAAAACCCCAAAACCAAAACAATCCTCCTTGAAGTTCAGTGGTACAGCACTACCTCTTGGTATAATGCCCCTGAGAGAATGTCAAACTTAATTATACCGTGACCACTGTTACTTAATGGCTCAATTACACTTACTTCTTGTACCAATTTCTGTGAGTTCCAATAAGCTACTCCTGTTTGAATAGGATTTGTGTGCACTCCACAACAAGCTGTTTTAAGACGTAAAAGATTTATGGTATTGACAAATTGTTTCTTCAGTCTTTATTCCGATGTTAGTAATGTTGTTGTGGCCACATTACTGCCAGCATAAAAGAGGGAAAAGGTGGGTAGGATAATATTTTTCATTGGACCAACTTCTGTTGTTAACAGAGAGAAGCTTTCAAGCTTACGCAGAGCTCTTCTTCAGGTTTATCCTGATATGACATTCAATCACTTTGTGTGTAGAGGGTTGAAGTCCCTCATTCTCTCATTCTTCTTGACTGAATAAATATCATGTATAGAATATAACTGCTGCCAAAAAATAATAATCTAACTTTGGGAGAGTTTTATTTCTGGATTCCAATTGTACTCATGACGGTCAGGAGCTTTTCTCTGCTTTCTCTCCTGATTTGAGTGCTGTTGCTGAATCCTTTTCTTCTTCCTGCTCCTCTAGAATAGACAAGGCGGTGTCCTTTCTTTCCCCACCATGTATAGTGGTGGGACAGTAGCACAAACAAATCCTTATTTTCTTATCCTTACTGAGAGAATAGAGGCTGGCAGTGGCTTTATTTCTTCCCCTCTGAATGGTGGTAGAAGTGACTGGAAGGTTTTCTTCCCCTTGGATGGTTGGCTATGTCTACACTTACAAGTTATTTTGAATTAAGGAGGCTTAATTCAAAATAACATATTCTCTGACCAAGGAGGCATTTCATTATATTGAATTAAACTGTTCCTTAATTTGAAATAAGGAACCACTAATTGGATGTAATAAAACCTCCTTTTATTTTGAAGTATTGCTTACTTCGAAGTAATTAGTTCGAATTAAGCCATTTTAAGCCGTAGAATAGGCTGAATTTGAACTAATCTCCCTGTTCTTTGCTTGCCTTCCCCTATTTTGAATTAGAGAGTCTAGTGAAGACTCTCTAGTTTGAATTAATAAAGCCCACTTTATTTCCAATGAGTCTTCACTGTACTTATAATTCAAAATAACAACTTTGGAGTAGTGCTAATTTGAAATAATAACTTTGATTTAAATTCAAAGTAGTTATTTTGTATTAACTACTTAGAATTAATTTTGTAAGTGTAGACATAACCATTAGGAGGAAGGAGAGGGATGGAGAATTCAAATGCTCCTGAAGTCTTTTGCCAGGGACCAAAGGAAAATGCTACCAGGAAGGGCTCTAGAGAAAGTAAAACAGATTCATGTAGCTTTCCAGTAGTTCTCATTGCAAAATCCTGTAGCAGTTATTACAAAAGCTAACATACCCATAGAGTCTTCCTCAGTTTTCTCTGTCCCCAGAACCCTGCTCTCAGTTATTGATTATGAGATCAGGTATCCTTGTATGCACACAGCAAATTAGCCCAAGTGAGCATCTCACATATGGCTACATGTCCAGGTCTGTTCAGGACAACTAGGTGTTCTTTTTTGGAACGGCTTCCTTGGCTGCTTGCATTAGTTTATCCAAGTGTAATCACGCTGATTAAACACATCTCTGTTCTTACCAGGGCTCTTACTCTGTGATGATCACCTTGATTGTTTCTAGAAGTACTGCTCTTTTCTTGATTTTCTAATCTCCATTTAAAATAAGGACACCAGGAAAAGCAGATGGTTCACAATTTAGCTGGGCACCATACACCTCTAGTTTAAAAAACATCGTAAAGTAACAACAGCCAATAGCAGAACTCCCTCCCCCTCCCACTACTATGCAAAAATAGTTATTAGAGGATGTACTGTGCTCCAAAATATTCATATGGAAAAAATGGAAGAATTATGATTAAAATTGATTTTTTCCCTGTGGGAAGTTGGAATAAAAAATGGTTACCTGCTCATTTATGAACCAGATTTATTCTGTTGACATGGAGGCTTGTTTGAAATGTAATTGAATTTCTGTTACCTAATGGAAAGTGACAGTTAACAGTATTTATTTTCCATTTGTGTCTCAGCAGATAACATAACACAATTTTGATTTGTAGTTAGCTTTGGAATCTGAGATTGTTCTATCTCTGTAATTGAAAAGATGGCTTAATACAATCCCTTTTTGTTTTTACACCAGTAAAGGCTGCATTAGTGCAGTAAACAGCATCTATTTTAGTTTAATGGTTATACTGAGATGTTATTTTTGCATCATGTCTGTCTTATTAGACTCTGACACATGGTGGCCTGGGCTGATAATCCTTCATTTAGACTCTTTTTTTGCCAACTAGTTTCTAGGGAGAAGAGTTCCGTTTTCCTCCGCACCCACAAACAATTTTTACCTTTCAGGTAGAATAATTTCTTTGCAGCTGAGTTTCAGCTATTTTTCTTGTAATTGGTTCTTAGTGAGATGCCACATAATGCACCAAAATGAGTTTGTGCTGAAAAGCTGCATCTTTATTAAAGGCACAATTAACAATAATGAAAAATTGAGCATAAGCGTATTTATACATTGTTATACTGCTGATACCACCTTTCCATTTGTCTTAAATCATCACACAGCACCAGCCATGAACCTATAGACAGTGTTTGGCTTTCCAGGGAGTATTCTACTCATATCTTCCAGACAAAAGTCAAACTAATGGCTGGAAGCTGAAGATAGTCAAATTCAGAGTGGAAGTAAAGTGTAAAATTTTAAGTCAGAATAATTAATCAGTGGAACAGTTTACTGAGGGTTATTGTGGATTCTCGATCTCTGACCATTTTTAAATCAAGTTTGGATGCATTTGAAAGAAATACTCCAGCAATTATTTTGGGAAAATTGTACAGCCGTGTTATACAGGAAGTCAGACTAGATGTTCCCTTTTGGGCTTGGAGTCTATGAATTTCCAGGCAATCTTGTCACTCAAGGGAAGTTCTCCCTCTCTCAGGCCCACTCCCTAGCTGCCCCTTCTTGCATCTAGCATGATGGTATGCAAAGTGGAGCACCTTCAAAATGAAAATGACAACCACCTATTCTGTTCCTTTAAATATTTTCTTGGTGATGAGATTCCCATGTTGCCTAAAGTCAATGCAGAATTCAGCCATGAGACAAATATTTTGAGATCATGTTAGTACACATTATTAATTATTCTGTCTTTCACACTACAGCTCCCATTCATCAAATCCATGTCCAGAATTGTCAAGTCTCGAATGGGATCAATTAGGCAAAACCCTGACCATTGCTGCTGGTTCATCAGCTTGTTCAGGCATTCTTAACTGTTACCATTTCAAATCATTTTGCAGCTGCAGACTTTCTTCCATGATACAAGACTGAGAAAAGGACAGTATTCAGAACACATTTGAGTACTGTAAACAGTTAAAATCTCATGAAATCAAGCTTTTCATAGTGCATCTGATATAACTATTAATTGTTTTAGCATCAGAACTTTTTCTTGTTCATACTGATGAATGAATCAGAAGGAAGTGAGATTTTCTATGAGCTGGCTTGAATTTAGAGTGATCCAGGAGCACACAGAGTTTATCATGAGTATGGCAGTTTGAACAAATCTAAAATGGAAGTATTAGAGAGTTTGTACTGAATACAAACATGACTTTTTTTGCAAAACGAATGTTTCATTAGAGGCATTGTTTAAAGAGATCTTGTGTATTTGCAAAACAAAGAGCAGAGATACAGATTTCTGAAAACTCTGTTAGTTAATTACTGAAACACAGATAAGCAGTAAGTTTTATAGTCTCTCAAAAAAGTTTAAAATACCTTTTTAATCTTCCAAAAAATTCCCTGATTTTCATATTATAAAAATCACAGTAGTTTTCAATATGTATTTAATAGAAGTGACTATCAGTTTAATGCAAAGATGAAAGTATAAATAACGAAAGTTCAGAAGGCAAATTAAGTTCACAAACAAACTCATCTCAACTGCAGATTTGCTGCATTTAATGTGCTTGTACCGCTATGACGCTGAAAAGCACAAAAAGTTACATGCCTTTGAAGGAAAAGGGCAGGTGTGTCAAGCAGGAAAGGTGTTTGGTATGCTGTGTGTGCTAAATCAGCCCTGCTCCTCTAGCCCTGCCAATCGTGCCTGGCAGGGAGAAGAGTTTTAAAAGGAGGAATCTCCAGTACCAAGGGGAGTAGCCCTGAGAAAGGAGTGAGCGGCCTGGGTCCTGAAATGACATAGGTGCCCTCATGTCAGAAATCCCGTCAGCTTTGCGAGGAGTCCAATGACTCTAGGTGTAAGCTCATTAGGGAGGAACGAACTCCAATGAAGCTGCTACCCAGGCTCCCCTGACCTAAGACTATGCCTCAGACTAATTTTTGCCTTTTCATTGACTCCAGAGAGGGGCTTGGTTTGTGTTGACCTGAACTTTTGCTTTCCCACAACCCAGAAACAAAGTAAACAGGCTTACAAAGGTGGGACGACTACAAGAATTAAGAGGCTGTGGCCTTTACTAGGGCATCTCCATGGTGGTAACTGGGTGTGGTGAGGGGACCCCAGCCCAACTCAGGTGATGCCCCAGAGAAACTCTTTGTATAGAAGTCCTATGCATTTTCAGAGTCAACAGGCATCATCAGTTTCCTGTGATGGGCCTAAACACTCCTAACTTGAGACTTCCACTTACAAGTTTGGGAGCTTCTAATGAACCATTATATCAAGAAATATTTAATCACACTTCTGAATGTATGAATACACAGTTTCAAGTGATGGACATCGAAGCCTGTAATGAGTAGATATCTCTGTATTTTAAGCAGACCTGGAGGGGAGCATTCAACGCAATTCATTTTTCTTATTGTGGAAGGTATATAATAGAGTTTTTCATCAGATACAGAAGATGACCAACTCTAATGATGTCCACAGATGAACAACTCTATTATACACTGACTTCCTTTTGTGAGAGAAAGTGTTCTGATCAACCTGGAAAACCTTAGTGGCTTTGCTGCTCCATGCTGAAAAAATAAAATTGATTCAAAAGAAATGCTTCTGTGCCCTTGTAAGGATCAGAGAACTTCTACTGCTGCTTTCTTTGTTCTGTACATAGATCTGTGTACAAATATTTGGTGGTGTGGACTATTTCTTCTTCTGACTGGAGATTAAACTTCACATGAGCCGATGTATAGCTACAGTCTCCTGTATGTCTCTTTAGGCCTGCACATTCAAGATGGGTTTCCTAGTAATTTCTTGACTAGTTTAAACTAGGAAAATATTTGACATTTTATCAGAAATAAGCAATCAATGGCTGAAATGGCAAGATCTAAGCAAGCTGTATAATACACTGTATTTCCTTTTCATCCAGAGTATCATATTTTTCCTTTTTTGTTTGTGACTGTTGCAATAATAAATTGCATTTAGTCTTATAGCACTGTATACCTGATTAATGTGTATTGATCTGTATATGATACATCAGTTTTGGTCACACCTTAAGAAATATATAGCAGAAATAAAGAGGTGCAATGAAAGTGATCACCTCTGTGAAAAAACTGGATGTGAGGAGGGATTGAAAAGATGAGGATTATTTAGTTTAGAGAGGAGATTAATAAAAGGGAACATATTAAAGGAGATGAATTAGTGAATGGTGTAGGGAATGAGGGGATTTGCTGAAATGTATCCATTGAGCTAGGTAGCAGAACGGAGTCTATTACTGTAGTGTTTGAGCAATTCCAAAGAATGTATGGATTTGTCTATACAATATCTTTCTTAGTTAAAGAAGTATCATCCTAATTTTGTAGACTGAAGTTGAGGAAGGGAGATTGTGACATCACATTAGAAGTCTTGTTATTGAGCTAGGAACTGAATCCTTTCTCTTGAAACCCAGTCCAGTGCTTAGTCATAAAACCATCCTTCATAGAGTCAGAACCACAGGGCTAGAAGGGAGCCTAGTTGGTACCTAATCCCTGGTAAAATATGGGATTTGTTGTAGCTAAACCATCCAAGACAGACAGCTCTCCAGCCTGTTTTTCTAAACTTCCCATTGAAGGAGATACCAACACTTCCCTAGACATTTTGTACCATTGTTTTACTGAGCTTATGTGTGGGAGGTTTTTCCTGAGATTTAATCTAAATCAGCCATGCTGTAGGTTAATTCTTTATCAGTTATTCTGTCCTTTGTGACAAGAGAGAATGATTTTCTTCATATTTTTACAGCAATGTTGTAAGTATTTGAAGACTAGCACGTTACCTCTTACTCTCCCAGTTCCTTTAGTCGTTGCTCATGTGGCTTGCATTCCATCCCTTTAATCATCTTTGTTGCTTGTCTCTGGATCCTTTGCAATTTCTCTTCATTCTTTCAATACAGCAGGGTTCAAAACTGGACACAGTATTCCAGCTGAGACCTAACAAGTGCTGAGCAGAGCAGTACTGCCAGCTCCCATGACTTGCATACTATGCCTCTATTAATGCAACCTAAAATTGCGTTTGCTTGTTTTGTTTTGTGTTTTTTCTTTTTGCAACAGCATCACAATCTTGACTTGTGTTGAGGTTATTATGATCTACCAACCCCCGGGCCCTTCTGAGCACTGCTGTTGCTGAGCCAGATAGCCACAGTCTGTATTTGTACATTTGACTTTTCTTCCTTAAGTGCAGCACCTTACATTTGTCTTTATTGAATTTCATTTTGTGTCTGTAGTTCAGTTTTCCAGTTTATCAAGGTTCTTTTGAATTTTAGTTCTATTTTCCAACATGCTTGCAAACACCCCTCGCTTTGTCTCACCTGCAGATTTGATCAGTATGCCTCTCTGTTCAGATCATTATAAACATATTAAATAACACCAGACCCAGAACAGATTCCTATGGAATACACACACACACCCACCCAGCCACCCACCCCTTTCTAACATGCAAATACAATATGCAGGTGCATGCATAATTCAACAGGTTGCAGGGTTGGCCAAACTCATGGAACTCAAGAGCCACACTAGTTGATTATTAAACCTTCAAGAGCTGCACTGAGGCATATAGCCATATACTTTTACCTATTAAATTGATTTGCTGACGTTCTTCTGCGAGCCATACTTGTTCATTCAAGAGCCACATGTGGCTCCCAAGCTGCGGTTTGGCCATGCCTGGGTTATAGTATGCGTAAATCTCTACATGGTTTGACTCCACTTACTATGCACTTTACATGATTAGATTATACTTAATATACAGTTTATAATTAGCCTGCCCTTGTTTGTCGTTTATAAGTTATTTGGCTACCAAATATAGCTCTGACCAATGAGATGTTCAAAGCTTCTTTGCTTTCCCTAAACGGCCTGAACTGTTTTCACTCAACTTTCCTTTGTTAGATGTATTTTGTTGCTTTTCAGCAAAGCTATTTGTTTACACCTTGGTATCTCAGCTTTCAGTAACAAGTTTGATTTCTAAATCCAGTGGCCAGCTACTCAGTTAATATAAAAACAAATTTTAACAAATTTTCTCCACTTCCACTCTGACATCATTCCATTAATAGTTACTCTTTGTTTGTGGTTGTTTTACTAATTACGAAGCCACTTAACTGTAGTTTTACTTAGTCCACATTTCTCCAGTTTACTCATGAGAATAGCAGGTGGGGTTGTGTCAAAAGCCTTGCTGAAGTCCAGCTATGTTCTGTCCACCCCATTCCCTCACCCCCCAAACCTGTTAATCAAAAATCAAGCTGGTTTGGCATGATTTGTTCTTAGTAAACCCAAGCTGGCTGCTAATGAACACCCCTTCATTCTCTAGGTATTTATAAATGAAATGTTTTGTACATTGCTCTAGTAGCTTCCCAAGGATTGAGATCAGGCTGACTGGTCTATAGTTCCTCAGCTCCTCCTTTTTCCCCTTTTAAAGATGGGGATTAAAATAGCCCTCCTCCAGTCTTCTGGAACCTCACCTGTCATCCTTCTTTGTAACTTTGTAACTAAAAAGGTAAGACATTTAAAATTGGTTTCATTTTTAAGCACTCCCACACAAACAATGAATCTGTAAAACTCAAAAAAACTATGCTGATTTTGGCCGCAAATAGAACACATAGGTGCCCACAAATGCTACTGAAGCAAAGAGCTTTGTATCAAATAAGGATTTGATATTGATATGTCTGAGGCTGCTCTGACTCATACCCATGTAAATCAGGGATAACTCAGTTGAAGAAAATAGAGTTACACTGAACATCATTCATAGTTACAGTGGACTGGATAAACATAGGGATAATCCATCTTGATGCTTCAGGACATAAACCAACTACTAAATGTCTGGCATAGGAAGTCATTTCATTCTTACCTGTGTTGGTCTTCTGTCTTTGATTCTCCCTCATGGCAAAACTGGGTGGCACAGCAACTCTGCCTTATTTTCTCTCCTTTGTTGGGTTGCCTGCTTGTTGATTCTTTGTTCTTCCTTGTCACTGTTTAGTCCTTTCCCATCTTGGATGTTAAAACAGTCAGTACTTCCAGAGGCTAGTGTGATGTTTTGGGGCTCACCCAGACCAGCAAGAGGTTCTGTTACCACCTGCCTTGTAATTTTGCATGCCTTACTGCTATACTGCTATGGCTCAGAGCTCTGACCCCAGCAGTCAGCCTATAGACATACAGATCTTACCTTGGAGGCTCTCCACCTAGCTACTCCATGCAGGGTAACCTCAACAGCTGTTCTGGTCCCAAGTTTCTCTAAATTTATCTCCCAAATTCTTAACTACCTTCTGACTCATCACCTCTAAAGGAATGAAGCCTGCTCCTAGCTATCAGTCTATGTAGGGTTGCATACTCCACCCACATTGCATAACAGAAGCCTGCTTAGTGTTCCCCCCACTCTATGTAATCATGAATTACCACAGTCTGAGCAAGAGGAAAAGAAACCTGCAAACCCTGTTAAAAAGGAAGCACTTTGAAATAAAGGCCTTCCAGACATGGAGAGTCAGTGTCTAAATGGGAAGTTGTCTGTGGACACTGGATTACTTTGAAGAAGAGGACATGGTGGGAGCTGTTTAGAGGCAATGGATAATGAGTATTAGAGAAAGAAAGTTAGTTTATATGGAAATGTGAAGCCTGAGTAACTTGTATGTTTCTTACTATTTCATCTTTGAATTTGTGATTTTTCTATTAAATAAACTTGTTGTTGCTTTTTCCTTGGGGTTCACATCCACTGTGCGCTCCTTGTAGGGGAGGACCCAGATTGTAAAGCCTGATTAAAGGGACACACGCATACCCCTGGCCCATTTTTTTTTTATGTCTGATTTGTTCAAGACCTTAATAAGCCCCCTTGTGCTTGGTATGGGACCCCAGGCTTACCAATTCTAGGATTCCAGGATAGAAAACTTGTACAAAGTGGTTGTCATCAAGCTCCTTCATCCTCTTAGTCTTTCCTTGATTTGCTTTCTGTGGTGCCTATCCTCAGGACTAACCCCTGTGGTCTCCTCCCTCATAGTGCCCACCTGCCTGGGTGGTTTCTCACTGGCCCGTTACTGAAGGATCCTGTTCTCTATGGCTCCTTAGCTTCTCTGGGATCCATCCCATCCTCCTGCTTTGCAATCCTTTTGTCTTTGCAGCTGTTATGAGACCACCACTACAGTCAGTTTTTCCCTTCGGCAACGTAGTGTCTGTTCACCTCAAGCAAGATGTGATTATTACACAATGATACTTATGGATGTTTTACAGTTTTTTCTGACACTTCTGGTAGTGGCAGAATGCTGATCTAGGTAGACCAGTGGCTTGATTTGTTATGACATTTCCTGTTTTCATGGGTTTACATATTGCAGTTCAGTTTGCAGTACTTAGACATGACCCATCTTTGACTGACACGAAACACAGACATATCACAAGACACCCTTTTGCTTGTGATATGCTATATTGGCTGTGGCATGCAGGAGCTGAAAAAATAGATTGTAACATGCCATTGACATCATTGATTTATTTGTTTTATCACACACCGAGTTTTCAAACAGTTAAATGCAGTGCCAGTAGTTTTAAATTTATACCAGTAACTAGATCTAAATTACTTTAATAACTTGCATTGAATTATGTTTGGATTACCTATTACATGAAGAATATTATCCATATTGTATCTGGCACAGATGGAAAAAACTGCATGTGTATGAGTGTAATCTGTTCATTGGTTTATGGACATGTTGTCCCACAGGGAGTATAACAAATACAATTGCTGAATTTTGTATTTGGATTGTTGAATAAGCTGAAAGATCTGTAAAATCACAGGCAGGAAGACAATTTCCCTTTGACTAAGTATTTGAGGGCACTTGTTGCATTACTTATCCCAGCAGTATATAGAATATATTGCACTCAGGAAACATGTTCCTGACATGGTAGTTTAAGACAAGGGCATGGAAATAATTGGTGGTCAATGCTAATTCCTTTAACTTTTCGTCAGACAGTGGCCCATTTTTATTCCCTTGGTTCGTAGGTTCATTAGAAATGCCTGTGTGACATAAAAACAATTTTGGAAGGTGAGTAGTAGTATTATGCCAGCAAAGTCACGGTAAATGTCTAGGTCATGTGCATATTTCTGATCAGAAACAAGCCTTGCTGAGAAGATGGGTAATGGGACAAAGGAAGTGAAAATGTTTTTAATAGGATTAATGCCTCAGGTAGGGTTGGATCCAAAGCTCATTAGTGGGACACTTTCCATTAACTTTAACAGGCTTTTGTATCAGCTGCAGAGTGTGAAGATCTTGCTAGTCCAGATAGTGCCTTTCATATATTATGAAGGTATAGGCAGCATCTCTCTAGCTGTGGTTGTATTAAGACATGCTGTTAAACTGGGTATTAAATGACTTTGTTGCATCACATAAATGAAATAAGTTCTCTGAGGACAGAGGTTGAATTTCCAGAAAATTTAGAAGTAGATCTGCTCAGTGGTTTAGGACTTATGATGAGTTTAGCTCTTTTCTGAGACTTGGATTTGCTTTTCACCTGGTTCTTTGGCTCCCGCTGGCTAAACAAACTTTAGGTTCATTAATGTTATACATTTCTTAGTGTTCTGTGTCCTAACAACTTTTATTTGTGTTTACATAGATAGGTGCATAAAGAATTCCTTTGATAAACAACTGGGTTACATTGCGCTTTGTTGGCTTCCCCTTCCACTGCTGACCTTGCCTTCCGGTCATAAGATAGCACCCATAGCATTAGATAGCTTTTCCTTAAATGTTTGTTCTTCTTCACCTCATCTCTCAGCATCTGGTAGGCCTAATGAGGCAAGAAGTTGGTCTAGGGCGGAATATGGAACTAAGGTGTGCAAGGGCCTGAGAAAGCAACTGTTGTCTCTGTGTAGAACCCCTGAAAGTAGCTTCCTTCGCACAGCCACTACTGGATCTAATTACGACTCAGTAGAGAGAATCTCTTTGTTGATAAGCTGGTAAGGTGTGTGGGACTCAGGTGGCTGTCTGGCCAGATGCAGAAACGATCACCAGACCAGATCTAAAATGCCTCCTCTTCAAGGGAACATATCTATAAGCCTTCCTCTCTTTTCATTGTAAACAATGGAACCTAATACTGAAATATTTTCTGTTCTCAGAAACCATTTTAACTACAAAGTGTGGGTTCTTAGTAAAATATTTTAGATTTTTGGTTTCTGTTTTTGTCTCAAAAATGAAAAATTTGGCCAAAAATAATTTTTCTTTTCACAAAAATTTTCATTTTTGCCTCAAATGCCATATTTTGGTCAAAATTAATCTAACAAAAATGTTTTGACTGGCTCTTAATAAGCATTTACGTGTGTTTATGTAAACATATATGCTATATATAGGAATGAGTAGCATAGTGTAAGAAAGACTCCTGAGCATAAAACTATGTGGAACAAAGCCCACAAACTACAACACAATATCAGCTATCCTCTGTTTTTTGCTGAAACTGTAGAGCAAGTACAGCATGTAAAATCAGTGGCAGTTATTTAAAACTGTGTTGATTTAAAACTGTCTGTCACAATAAATTAGTAAGGCAAAGAGGCACAAAAGCCTTTTCCAAGGTGTGTGTTGCAGTCTCTTCAGGAGGAAGAGTTCCTGTAAATGCATGCTGCTAAATGCAGTTCAGGTGTACAGCTAATTCAGAAAGTTGACCTTCTGGTAATCTTATCATGCCAGGTTAGTGTAGTCTTTCAACACTGAATTACATTTTCAAATAGAAATATTTCACAGGTGTTTATGAATTAGACTCTTACTGACAATGGAAAGAGGATTTTTTTTTCCTGAGATCACTCGTGGGTGAACATGAATACATTGGGATGTTTGGTTTGCATTGTAGAGATGTCCAAGAGCTGGGAAGAAGAGGACTGGGGCTCTTAAACACACTTTCTGAAGTATCAGTAAAGACCAGGTTTTTTGATTGAGAAAAAGGCAATGACTCACGCTGTTTCTTATTTTAACCAAACTGGTTTGCTCATTCTTAATTCCATTCCAAAATTCTTGACCTCAGCTGTGCTGTCCTGAGATTCACTTGAATAAGAAGTGTTTCTAACTAAAGTAGGCTAAACCTACAGTATTCATGAAGCAAAACCTTGGAAAATGTTCAAACAATGCGAGCACATAAATTAAGTCTGCTGTGGAAAGTCTAAAGGACATATTTATGTGTGTAAACTGACTGATTACTCATATATTAGTGGTCATTAAGGCATCGTGAGTCAGTAGCCACTCATTGAATGGAACTTATAATTTAGCTTTCATTTTGAATTTACAGCTGAGGGAGGAGTATATAAATATTGTGTCTTGTTGGTGAATTTCCTAGTGCAATTCATGGACTTGATATCATGAGATGCTAAGCACTGCCAAATCCCATTGGTTCTACAGGGATATGATAGTGTGATGAGGCACCCCTTGGCACCTTGCAGGATTGTACCCTGTACATGCTGTTGTTGTTAATTGCTCTTTTATTTTGCTTATCAGAGATAGTAACTGAATGGCTTTGGTGCTTGTGCCATTATCTTTTGACATGGGTGGTTGCCATTCATATTTATCTAGGTAGAATAATTTTACTTAGAATCATGGAATCATAGGGTTGGAAGGGACCCCACGAGGTCATCTAGTCCAACCCCCTGCCAAAAGAGCAGGACCACTTCCACTAGATTATCCCAGCCAGGGTTTTGTCCAGCTGGGCCTTAAACACCTCCAAAGATGGAGATTCCACCACCTCCCTAGGCAGCCCATTCTAATGCTTCACCACTCGCCTAGTAAGAAAGTTTTTCCTAATATCCAACCTGGACCTCCCCAGCTGCAACTTGAAACCATTGCTCCTTGTTCTGTCCTCTGTTACTACTGAGAACAGCCAAGCTCCATCCTCTGTGGAGCATCCCTTCAGGTAGCTGAAGGTTGGTATCAAATCCCCCCTCAGTCTTCTCTTCTGCAGGCTAAATAAACCTAGTTCCTTCAAGTCTTTCTTCGTAGGTCTTGTGCTCCAGCCCCTTGATCATTTTTGTTGCCCTCCGCTGGACTGTCTCTAATTTGTCCATGTCCTTTTTGTAGTGGGGAGCCCAAAACTGGATGCAGTATTCCAGATGTGGCCTCACCAGTGCAGAATAGAGGGGAAAAATCACATCCCTCGATCTGCTGGCAACACTTCTTCTGATGCAGCCCAGTATGCCATTGGCCTTCTTGGCAGCAAAAGCACACTGCTGACTCATATCCAGCTTCCCATCCACCATGACTCCCAGGTCCTTTTCTACACTGCTGCTACTTAGCTGATCACTCCCCAGCCAGTAGCAGTACATGGGGTTTTTCTGTCCCAAGTGTAGGATTTTGCACTTGTCCTTCTTGAGCCTCATGAGATTTTATTGGCCCACTGCTCCAATTTGTCTAGGTCTTCTTGAATCCTGTCCCTGCCCTTCAGGGTGTCTGCTGTTCCCCCCAGCTTGGTGCCACCCGCAAACTTACTAAGTGTGCAATCTATCCCATCCTCCAGATCATTAATGAAAATGTTGAACAGAACTGGCCCCAGGACCGACCCTTGGGGCACACCACTCGTTACTGGTTGCCAACTTGACATGGAACCATTGATTCCTACATGCTGAAACCGTTGATCTAGCCAGTTTTCTATCCACCTTACAGTCCACGCATCCAGCCCATAATTCCTTAATTTGCCAATGAGAATGCTTTGGGAAACTGTATCAAAAGCCTTGCTAAAGTCGAGGTATACCATATCAACGGCTCTTCCCGCTTCCACAATCCAGTCATCTCATCATAGAAGGCAACCTTGGTGAATCCATGCTGACTGTTCCTGATCACTCTATTTTCCTCCAAGTGTTTCAGGATAGATTCTTTGAGAACCTGCTCCATGATTTTTCCAGGGATTGAGGTGAGGCTGACAGGTCTCTAATTCCCTGGATCCTCCTTTTTCCCTTTCTTGAAGATAGGTACTATATTTGCTTTTTTCCAGTCCTCTGGCACCTCCCCCGTTCGCCATGAGTTTTCAAAGTTAATGGCCATTGGTACTGCTATCTCATCAGCCAGCTCCCTCAGCACCCTCGGATGCAGTTCATCTGGCCCCATGGACTTGTGCACATCTAGCTTCCTTAAGTAGTCCCTGACTTGACCTTCTGTCACCAAGGGCCTCTCTTTTTTTCTCCAATCTACTGTACCTAGTGTAGTGGGCTGGGAGCTGACCCTGCCTGTGAAAACTGAAGTAAAAAAAGCATTGAGTATGGTCTGATCATGGAACACAGAGCACACTGCTTTAATTTTCTTCCCAAGGTCTAATACAGAAATACTAAAAATGATCATTCTCTCTTACCGGTAGGTAGGGTAATAATATACACAGTACAATCAAACATTATAGGTTTCTATATTGTTGATTAAAATTGGTTAGTTAAATAGGTTTGTGTTGCTTCCTTCCCTTTTAAAAATCACATCTATTTTTCTACTGGTAACATACTTTTAATAGAATTACACACAAAATGCCATCTATTATTGCTTTTGATATGCACGAAAAACTCTAAATGACAACTACAACTTAGTTTTCCAAGCTAGACAGTGCCATAAGCTAACTTGGTTTTATAAGCTAGACGGTATGCCACAGTTATGCTCTCCTAATCTTTGTGTGCAAATGTAAATTGTGTAATTGTCTGTGTGTGTAAATCATGTCTCTTTCCATGCACATCTGCTATTCACATGCATTCACATTCCTAATCACACATGCCTGCCTTTAAAAAGCTGCCCAGTTGTCATCAAAAGATGACAGATTTTCTCCGTAAGTTATGAGCTGCAAGGGGGAAAAATAAATAGTTGTGACTATCAAGAAGTGTTTTATTTTTGAAGGTGGGCCAACTGTAACTGATGATGTTGGGCGATTCTTCCCTCATGCCAAAGGCAAGAAATAAGTGAGATAGATCAGTGCTTCCTGCCTCTCTTTGTGTGACTCTACTAGTTACCAGACTAAAACATCCATTGTGCTTCCTATTTGCCAATCAACTGTGAACACATAATTCCTCATTCTCTTTTCCCCCTAGTTTCTTTTCCTTCTCTTTCCCTTCCCCCACACTCATTCCATTTCATTACTTTCCTTGTATCAACCTGTCTCTCTTACGAAGAGTTGTGGCCAACTTGCGGAAAATCTGGGGGCTTAATTTAATGTTCATTTCCTTTCTAAGAGAAATGCAAATAAATAACAAATATATGCAAGCATATTTGCTTTTAGTACACCAGTAATATGGTGAGGGGCCTTGTACTATCAAGGATGGATAGATACTTATATTTTTCCTTCAAGCGATTACTGAAGTTGAATTTGCCAGCAATTGCAGGAGGTGAATGCTGAGAAAAATGAAAGCATCTACAGAGACATTAAAAAGGAATAAAGATTTTGGCTCTGACCTACTCGAATCATTGAGCCAAAGTGTTTTTTCTTTTAAGTTTATATTTAGAAATCTAAATAAATGACCTGATTTAGAGAGGTACTGAGCACATTACATTGAGTTCAGTGGCCCAGTGTTCAGCCATTTTGAAACTCAGTCGACTTATTTAGATTCCTAAATATTGCATGTAGAACTCTAACTTTCGGCACTTATAACTGAAGTCTTTGTCTCACTCTTTGCTGGTGTGTCTCTGTATAAATAACATAAGGTGCATCTACACTTACAAATTAGTTTGAATTAAGGAGGCTTAATTCGAATCAACTTGTTCCCTGGCTACAATGGCATTTTATTGTATAAACTTAAGCCTTTCCTTAATTCGAAATAAGGGAAGGCTAATTCAGTATAATGAAACCTCCATTTACTTCAAAGTAAGGGTTAATTTGACTTTATTAAGTCAAATTATCCCGGTGCTGGTCACTTTAAGTCGACTTTAGTTGACCTAGGGCTGGAGACAAGGGAGCCTCATATGGCTGCCTGGCAGACACAGCTTCCTTTTGCTGGGGAGCCACACATGGCTCCCCTGGCTCCCTTCTCCCCTAACCCACAGGTCCTGGCAAAAAGGAAGTCATCCTCCCTTCTCCCTGAGACCAGCGCAGGTTCAGAGGAGAAGGGAGCGCAGCTCCTTTTTTGCCAGGAAGCTGCAGTCCCAGCTGGAAAGGAGCCCCAAGACCCTTCTGCCTGCAAGTCCCGGCAAGAAAGTTGCTGCTTGGGGCTCCCCTGTTCAGGGAGCCCTGGAGAAGTGGCCCCTGGGGCCTCCATGTCTAGGGAGCCCGGAGAAGCAACTGCTGGGTCTCATCTGTCTGGGGAGTGCAATGGAAGACAGCCACCAGTGCTCCCTGGATAGGGGAGTCCCTGGCCAGCGGGGTGCCTTCCCCACCACCAGCAGGGATCCCTTGTGGGGCGCCATCCCCACCGCCCAGGGAGGAATCCCTGCCGGTGGTGGAGAAGGTGTCATGTGGGGGATCCCGCTGGTGGTGGAGAAGGCACCCCACAGGGGATCCTGCCTGCTGGTGGGCATGGCACCCTCCTGGGTATCCTGCTGGCTGGGGACTCCCTTATCTGGGGAGTGCCGGTGGCTGTCTTCTGTGGCACTCCCTGGACAGGAGCTCCAGTGCCCACTTCTCAGGGCTCCCTGGACACGGAAGCCCCAGTGGCCACTTCTTGGGGCTCCCTGCATAGGGGAGCCCTGGCGGCTGCTTCTCTGGGATTCAGGCTCCCTTCTTGCCAGGGAGCTGTGAGTCCTGGGGAGAAGGGAAGTTGCGGCTCCCTGCTTGTCGGGGAGCCGGAGCTCCCCTTGTCCTCAGGAACCGTGGCTCCCTTTGGAGCCACGGCTCTCCCAGTTCAAGTTAGAGAGTCTAATGTAGACTTTCTAACTCACATTAATAAATCCTGCTTTAATTCAAATAAGAAGTCTAGTGAAGACTCTCTAATTCGAATTAATAACTTTGACTTGAAGTTGAATTAGTTTGAATTAATTAATTTGAATTAACTTTTGTGGTGTAGACATTGCCATAATGCTTATTGCCCTATAAATATTTGTGAAATCATAGAGTGGAGGAAACGGTAGCCTTAGGTCACATTATAGGACTTCATGGGCTATGCTTGCCTATTTGGCTAATTGTTTTTAATCCTACGCCTTAGTATATAGGACTTTATGGGCCACACTTGCCTATTTGGTTAATTTTTAAAAAATTCTAGTTTATGTTCATCAATATCTATTAATAGCCATCTTCTAAGAAATAAATGAGGAAGAGGTAAGGTAAATGATTTGTGCACTGCTCAGTCTTAGTTGTGTGTCCATGAATAGCCCTAAATCCTGTAGTGTTTGTGGCAGAGATGAAATTACAAGATAACAGAAGTTTAGCCTGTGTAAAATCAGTCCCTTCTGGGGGCCTAAAATTTCCCACATTCAAAGCATTTGTAATCATTTCCTCCTAGGAAGGGGGTCTTGATCACATACACTGTTTTATCTTTCCTACTGCTAGAGTGGCCCTATATCCTGCGTACATATGCCTGAGCCTTGATTTATAATTAGGAGCATCTGGCCATGCTGCTGCCTAAAATAATTTCCCCTGGAGAAAGGGATGAGAAGAAAAACACAGAAATGTTTTGCTGACTGGCTGAGAGAGATGTAGGATAAGGTTTCATGCCTGCTCTGGGAACTAAGAGCCATATATTTGTCCCATTGTAAGCCTCCTTGGTCCTGCTCCAGTAGTGTGAAGGGGAATTAAAGCTGCTTTAAGCCAAACAGTGAGGATTCACTTGATGTGAAGGCTGGATATCCCATTGGCAGGCCTCTGAACTGGGGACAGCAGAAACATAGAAATACACATATGTCCACATTTTCCTATGTGTCTTTAGTGCTGTTCTGGTATCGCTAAAGAGCTGGGGGTAGTTGGGTTCCTTAGACAGTGCTCATAAAAAGATGCTTTAAGGCAGTCTCGCTTGCCCTCCTGGATTACTCAGCTCATAAGCTACGGCCCCATACAGGATATTGTTTCTTTAAATATGGAAGTAAAGTTAATGTAAAATCATGGATTGTACCTAAAACAAAGTGGGATTTTCTCCCACGCAAGCTTGTGCAATAAATAAATTTGTTAGTTTTTAAGTACCACGGGAATCCTTGCTTGTTTTACCTAAAATGTATAAATTAAAATGAGAAAAATAGCTAAAACGGTGAAACTAATGCTTTAGAAATGTTTTGGGTAGAGCTCCATCTTACCATTACATGCCCCTTAGGGTTATTCTTTTCTCCATAGTGGTGGGTAACAGGGCTCAGCCCTGCCTATTAAACTCTCTCTCCTTTATATCTGGGTACAGACAAACTCCCCAGGTGGCACTAGCCTTTCATGGCCCCCATATCCCCCATAGCACAGTTGAGAAAGCAGCAGCAGCTGGAAGGGGCTGGCATGGCCTAGCTCAGGCGTGGCCAAACTGCGGCTCGGGAGCCACATACAGCTCTTGAATGAAAAATTTGTGGCTTCCGGAAGAATGTCAGCAAATCAATTTAGGAAAGCAGCACCAGGCTAGGAATTTAGGAGGGGGTCGAGACAGTGGGGAAAAGCATGGCATGGTCAGGATTTTAAAAAACTCGCCACTAGTCTATAGTCTTCTACACTGAGCAGCAGCTAAGTTTTTACTCTATACGCCTAATTTTTATGGTAACCTTAAGTAAATTATTAGAATCTGACATTAGTAGGATCAATATTTGTCCTCTTTTTACGACAAAATTAAGTGTGCATTGAATTTTAAGCTTAGTAATTTTGGAGTAGGTAAAAGTATATGGCTGTATGCCTCAGTGTGGCTCTCGAAGGTTTAATAATCAACTTGTGTGGCTCTTGAGTTCCTTATGTTTGGCCATCCCTGGACTAGCTCTTTCACTGTAGCACTACAGAGTGCAGAATGGAGCAGGTGTGCCTCCTGGCCTCTGATGAGCTACACTGAATGCCTAGAGCTGCAGAGCAATCAGAGAGTGCTCAATGACTGCTTTCTCAGACTTCTTTCTTACTACAGAAAAGTTGCTCCAGGGAGAGAGAGTAAGCACAGGAGTGTATAATGCTCTCACTGCCGCCTCAGGAGCAGCACCAGGGGAATGCTGAGGCAGAAGGTGCAAGGAGCTGGTCAGTCTATGATTTCAAGGAGGTAGCAGGTAGTGCTTGGGTTCAGAGGGAAAATGTGCATTGCGGGTGAGAGGGGCTGCAGTCTGGCTGAAGGTGCTGGAAGATGGGAAGCAGGGTGGAGAGCTGTCCTACATGCGTCTTTACAGGAGGAGGAGTGGGGCAGGCTGTAAAGTTAGGGGCTCAGCAAAGGAGCCGTTGGTGGAGGAGGGAGGGTTTATTGGAGCAGAGGAGAGTGCCCCAATTGTCTATATTGATGTTATTTGGCAAATGAGAAATCATTCTGGGTGTATGCATCTGTGGGGGTGCCATGATTTTTCTGGGGGTTGGGAGGGTGAGTGAGTAATATCTAAGTGTTAACCTGAGCCCCCATCACTTACCTTGGTCCTTTCTTACATGCAACTGACACTGTAAGTGAATGGTTGAGCTATGCAAAGGTCTAATGGCTAAAGACCCAAAGAGGTCCAGTTTTTCTGTACATAAATGATGTATCGTCAGACACTAAAATGGTCAAAGGAATGGATATGGGGTGAAACTCTGAGGATGGCCTCAACCTGGATAAATCCCATGTGCAATTTTGCATGCACCGTTAATTGTGTGCAAAAGCAACAGGATGTGCAAACAGGACCGGTGTGTGCAAGCACACGTCTGCCTCACAGATGTCCTGTTTGCATAAAGGAATTTGTAGGCTATTTTTGGAAATGCGGTCTTTGGTGTGTTTGGAATATCCAAGGAAAATGAGCTTCCTATGAGGGAACGTTCGTTTAAAGAATTACCCCATTCATGGTCCACATTTCTGCCATAACAAAAACTGAAATATGGGAGAAAGATGACCTGTTAGAATAAAGGACCTGATAAACAAAAACATTTGTTTGGGGGTGTCAAAACAAAGTGTTCCTTGTAAAACAACAGAGTCCTCCTGAGCCCTAAATTGTACCCTCAGATGCACGTTTACATCTCCTGTTAAAATAAATGGAAGCTTCATGTGTGCATCTGAGGACTGAATTTGTCTCTTAAATAAATATCTGCTAAAAGAGTAGACTTTGTAACCAGTGCATTGCTCTGTGGCTTTATGATGATGTAAATCTAGCAAAGCAGCACTCTGTGAACCTGAAAATGTATGTCTTGCATCTTTGCATTCCATTCGGACTCTGTCTGCCCATTCCTGCACTATCTGGTGCTGCACCTTGTGGCACACTGAATTCCAGCGTCCAAGTGGTTAAAAAGAGTATATTTTTATGTGTGTGCAGTGAATTGAGGCTATCCCTGTGAACCCTCGGTGATAGCCAGAGAGTTATGGTCAAAGGCTATCTTTGGTTTGCTGGACCCCAGGTGCAGACTGAGAATTTGGATTCCAACTCAAGTCAAATCAAGCAGAGGTTATGCATTTACTATAACATGATTTACTCAGGGCCTCTGCGGTGTGTGTTTAGTTGGCAGTCTTTTCCCTGGGCTCCCAGTTCTGCTGTATAAATATGCTATTCAGGTCTGCTAAATTTTTACAAAATGCTTCCTCTGCCAACCTGGCTAAATGAGCTTATTCAACAGGGTCCCTTCAGTTGTAAAAATGTTTTGTGAGTGATTTTAGCCTATTTGTTTTCTTCTAGTGCTGTGGTCTTAAATATTTTCACAAGATCATGCTGTTGAGATTAACTCTCGGAAAGATTTAGAAAAGGGAAATTCATAGGTAAATTCCATAGAAATAGTCTATTTTTTATTAGTTGAAAAGTTAATATATGTATAATTCTGGATTTGAATTGGAAGCACAGACTCATAAATACTGCTGTAAAGTTCTTTTCTTCAATCCAGGAGGGGAATGGACTTGTTAAAAGCAGATGACTGACTGGGCAGCGTATGTTTGGCCATCAGCTTGTGCTGCCGTAGCTTGGAGCCGGTAAAATTAATAGGAGCAGCATATGAAATTGTAAATTTTTTGTAAGATGCTAAGTTTGTCATTAATTGAATTACAAAACAAACATTCCTATTTTTAAGGTACTGTAACTTTTGATAATCTGATGAGCATCCAACAGTTCTTGCTCGTACCTGTCCCCCATAATTATTATTATGTATATTTAAAATTTGTCTTTATTTTCATAACTGCACTATGATGTTCCATCTTTTCCATATATTTTGCTTGAATAAATAAATATGATATTGCATTCAACTAGGGTATTAGATTATAAATTAGTTCTGTAACAGGTGTCATAATGTTATTTAGATTTTCAGTTTACACAGACCTTGTAGCAACTCCCCAGAGCTATGCTACAGAATTAGAGGAAGATGTGACTTGATGTAAGAAAATTGGTTTTTGTAATATGCTGATGTTAGTAGAGGTTTGCTGTGTGGAAAGATATTTAAATTAACGTTTCTACTTACTCTTTGGTATGGATTAAAGATTGGTAATGATTTTAAATTACTGATTTGTTGGCTTTTGGGTTTTACATACATGACAACAAATATCTTTTCCTGAGTAGAGCATTATTTATAGGAAGCGAGTAAAAAAGAAAAAAAAAAAAAAACTTACCCCCACAACAACCCAGTAGTGTACAAGTGTCATCTCCACCTTCTGTCTGTAAATAATATTTTAGATATTTAACCAATCAAATTATACATTCTTAGGCTTAATTCTTGATTGTGGTCCAGCTGATGTCCAGGCCTTTATGAGAGCAGACCTACAATACTGGATTTGATTAAGTGTCTCACTTTAGTGGTCAACTTCTGAAGAGAGATGTGAAAAGATGGATATTTAATAAATATATTTATTAACCAGATGAATGATAATGGTGACTCTTAAAGAGCACTACTAAGACTGAGAATAGTAAAAAGAGTTGTAGTGGTGTCTAATGGTGTCTCTAATTAGTGGGAGCTATAACCTTTGTGATGTTTTTGCACATTCAGTGCAAGAGTGAAAAGGGACAACAGAGTATCAAAAGAAATGTATAGTCATCACAGCCATTTTCCTGAAAGTTGTGTCAGAAACAATGATGGAGCCTTCGTTTAAAGAAATAAAATTGTTAATAAGGAGTACCAGAGCTAGATCATACTGACTTCAAGGAAAGCTAACAGATGGGGAAAATATGTATCTAGAAAGCTTCCAGGATTGGACACATCTGCGCTGTCTGTCACTTCGTTGAGGTAGGAAAGCCAGTTTCACAAAATGGCAGGCCCTTCTGTGCATACATGTTGAACTACTTCGAGTAGAAGAAACAAGGAGTCCTGTGACACTTAAAGACTAAGAAATTTATTTATTGCATCAGCTTTCGTGGGAGAAAATCCCACTTGGGCAGATGCTATGAAGATGGGGGGACTTACAGAATGGGAGGAACTAAACTAGACTAACATGGGTGTCTTAAAGTAGTCTTAAGTAGAGTACTTAAAGTAGTACTCTAATTCCAATGCTAATTCCAACCAAAGTACGTGAAGTCAGCAGGTCAGATTAACGAGTGCAAATTGGAACTCTATTCCAGTTAATGTAATATGCCAGTTTAAAATGCTGGTGCGAGCCAAATCAATCGCTAAGTCCTTCCACATAAATTCCTTACCTCTCAACTCCCCACTCCCATTTCTGTGGCCTCCATAGCAGCATGGGTGGAGCATGCTCTTATAACTGTGGTGTTTTATTTTTGTGGAACCCATCTTTCCAGGAAAGCATGTAAAATGGCTGTTTCAAGTCACACCTGTGATTTTGTAGCAGAATACCAAGGAGGGTGTTTGGACTGCTGCTGACATTAGTTTAGCTGTTACCTGCCATCACATAGGGACCCTCCTGAGATTTGCATGTTTGCTTCTCTCCCCATTGCACAGTACAGGCAGTACACGGCACTAGGCACAATAGACAGTGAGGTTAATAAATGCTGCCAGATGTCTAGAATCTTTGATAGTCAGGCCACTTATTTAGATGCTTAAATATGGTTTTAGGAGCTTCACTTTAGAGTCCTTAAAATATAATATCTTAGGAATAGTAGAAATAAAACCCAATTACCGTCAATTATAACTCTACAGAAAGGTGTTTCAGCTGCCTACCGCCATACTACAGCATGTTCATGTCCAGCTTGTCAGTAAAAGTTCATGAGCCGTGGCATGATTTTATATGCAAAATATGCCTGGGGTTCACATTCCTTACTTCCTCACGTACATGCTAGGAACATCTGCGGTTTGAAATGTGATTTGTCATCTCAATGTAGTCACTATTATAGACTGAATGTCTCTTTGCTGCGAAACATTTTGCTCCCTTTAAAACAACTTGAACAAAGAGAGCACTTTACATTATACTTTGATGTGTGTCTTTATTGGAAAAGCTCCTCTCCATTGCTGAGACACTAGAGCATTTGCATTAAGCAGTGCAGGGGATGCCACAGCAATTTCAGTAGAATTACCCTCTGCAATGAATGTTAGATTAAACACCTAAGTAAAATCCCTTGAAAGTGGTCGGAAGACAAATTAGAACAGAGCTGCACCGAGGTAGATCTAAATTATGCACCTTCCTTTTAAAATTGTTTTTAATTGATTTGGCATACTCTTTAGTTAGTTAATAAGGAATATTGTACCCGTGGCTATGTGATCATTCATGTGAGTCAGATCGACAGCACTAAGAAACTCCCTTTATCAAAGGAAAACGATTTCTTGAAGGGGCTGTCCCTCCTGACTGCACTGCTGCTGCTAATGTGTCCAGACTTGTTTTCTGATTAGTGCTGCAGTGTATTGAAGATGTTTCTTAGCAGATAAATACAGGTTCATCACATCATTTTAGCATTCTAATCTGCTTCTCACTTATGTGTCATGGCAACTTACTCATTTCATGTATTAAACCCCTCCTGTGCATGAGGAGTTTTGTCAGTGCTACACAAATGGAGGTAAGGGAAATAAGGAAAATGGGGAGAAACTGAAAATAAATTAAAAATAAAGGGTTAGAAGTTGTGGACAAATGAAAGGAACTTCTTCCAATGAGAATTTTTTTTCTATTTTACCTCCCTGGAGGCCTGATTCTGATTTATGCTGAGCATACATAACAGGGTTCCTGGACCATTTTTATAATGGGGGTGCAGAGAACCATTGATCCAAACTGTAAACCCTGTAAATGATGGAAACCACTTCAAGCCAAGGGGTACAGGAGCACCCCTAGTTTCAGCACCTATGAAACACAGCTCCCCTTACACTACATAGGAATTAAGGGTGTTCACCACCCTTTAGGATTGGACTCTAAAAGAGTAAATAATTTGGGTAAAAATTGCCAGCATAAAATGAATCTCACCTTTCAGTGGCAGCTTTATGTGATGCTTCAGTCCTTGAACTAAATTTCACGTGGTTTTTCCCAGATCCCGCTAATTAGATCTCCCCAAAATCTCAAAGCAAAAATAAAATCTAACATCAACATTTTCAAATGTTTGTGCCAAGAGACAGGCACTTAGGCCTTCTCCTGTTCAGTGCAGGGGAGAAGATCCTTTCATGATGGGGGGTGCACACTGCATGGGTTCAGAAACCATGCAGCAGGAGGGGAAGGAGATTGGGTAACACAGACAGAAGTATAGGAAGGACTGTAAGGGCACATGTCATTTTTCATCAAGGTCCACCATGCCTGAAACATGGGAAAGATGCCACAGCCTCAAGCTTCAGTGCTTTACCATTAAGCCTTCTCCAGGAGTTGGGGGGGAGGGTCCTAATGGCACAAAGGAAAACCTAGTATTGTAGCTTCAGCGGCCACCGAAACTTCTGTACAGGTGACTTTGGCCTTCCATGCATCCCAGAAAATATATTGCTTGTGGGTGAGCCATATCGCTGCTCCTCTTCCCCTCAGCTGAACAATCAAGGGGGAGTGCTATGAGGGAATCCTTGTGAAGAGTTCCTCCCCCCAGCCTCCTTTCATTGTTTTATATATGGGAGGAGTTGGTCAGGCCTCAGTCCCAAGGTTAGACAGGTACAGAAAAGAGGCCCAAAACTCGTAACTGCACGTGTATATTTAAAAAGACTCCCAAACAGTGAACCCTTAACCCCTTCTGTTAGCACTCAGATAAGCAAAGATTGAAAGAACTACCCCCACCTAATAATTATATAGCAAATATTTGCATAACTTTAATTATCACACATTACAATTATTTCTTAATCATTTCAATATACAAATCACTATTGTATATATGGTATGTTGTTAATGTTTACTAGTGTAATTACTACTTTGCAGTATAAGGCAGCAATTTTATAGTTATTCAGTTGCATATAATTATGTCAAATAGGAGATAGCAATTAGCACTGAAATGTATTAGGAATGATTGTACTAAAATTACTCATAGAATATTTGACACATAATTGTCACATAATAGAAGATGGATGGTATTTTCTACTATTTCTCCTCTCCCCCCAACTTTTAGAAAATCGCAAAGAGCCCAGTCCTGTAAGAACTTCTGTTTCATGACCTGATTAATATTGTAGGGCTAGGACTAATGTGTGTATATAGAGACCTAATTCTAACACTCTTCTTCAGGTTTAATAGCTCTTTACTTCACAAGTAGTTCAATTGTGGGTGGGAAAAGAGGTTACTTCCAGAGTAACACTGTTATCATGAAGAAGACTAGTAGATCCTGGCCTTAAGTGATCTGGGGAAATCATTAAAGAAGAAATTCATTTGGAGCAAGATAGTTTTTCCCTATAACAGTGCTATTTTGCTGTGGATTTTGAATTTGTGTGGTTCTAAGCTTTATTCACCAAAATTGAGGCCTGTGCATTTTAATAAAGCAAAGAGGAGTAGATTATGCTAAATAAATGTACCTTCTTTGTCTATGTGGAAAGCTGACATAAGTGCACACACATCACTGGGAGATCTGAATAGGGCCCTCAATGTGTTAACACAGCATATTGACTCACATCAGTCCTTTTCCCTGGTTTAAAATTGATTCCCTTAGAAAAGTTAAATATCACCTATGTTTGTAGATTGCTAGGCAGCCATTAAGATAATTCTTTTATAAATACAGATGGTGCCCTTATCAAAATTACATAGCACTAAATAGATGCAAGCAGAAATAATATGACACTTTGATTAGCCAATACAATGGAACACAAATAGAATGGGGCTCCTGTTGGTTCGACAGTTTTCATATTGTCTTATTTATTGCTTATTTAGATCTGATAAATTTCTATAATAATTTTTGCTTCTTAGGAAGCTCTTTTGAACTTCTAATTTTAAAAAAATCTGGTTTTATACTCATAAGGTATAACAGCCTTATTATTGATAAGCACTGTATCCTAATAGTTAACCTTTGCCATTCTTTGTTAAGGTAAACTGATAAGCCAGATTGCATGCCAAAAGCAGCAGAAACAAAAGGAATGAAGAGTGCCAATGAATAAGTTATGTGGAAAGTATTGATTTAAGCAAATAATTGCCAGGGTTTTGGCAAGCAACTATGATGCCTTTTTATGCCATAGAAGACTGCAAGTAGTTTTCTTAAATCAGTGGATAGAGTGTAGCAAGGAAAATTATACAGGAGGATGGTTATATTGTGGGGAGGGAATTACATGGAGAAATTAATCTATAAACCCTTAGGTCTAGGTCCTCAACTTTTTAAAATCAGTGCAGCTCTACTGGCCTCAGTGAGAGTCAGATCTGGCCCAGTCTATATCAAGTCTCACTTATAAATTTGCTGGTAGCAGGCAAATGGGAAATACAAACTGACCTTTCAGAAATATCAGAATAATCAAATAATTGATTGACTGCTAACTTGTAGTAGCAGTCAAAATGGTACAGTCATTGGGTAAGACCTACACCTATAAAATGTGGTGGTTTTACAAAACTGAAGAACTATTTTCATTTTATTGATATATAACCAAGATTCATTTAGAAAACCTGGAAGCAAGTCATTGTAAAATTATCACATTTTCTTAATGCTACGGTACAGTACCACAGGATTGTAAGATTTGCAAAGAGACACTTGACTGAAAAAAGCTTAACACAACCCTATTCTCTCAGTCACAGGGAAAGGTCAGTTTTTGTTTTTTTCACAGAGGTTATGCATATAGAGTACAAGGTTCCTAGTTAGGCAGTCAAATATACCACTCCTCAGGATATTCACACAGACCTGATAATTTTGCCTAGAGTCATGCAGGAAGGAAGGCTTCTGTGTTACTGCTGGTCCTTTCCTTTCCTTTCCTCTCCTCTCCCCATACCCCCACGCCACTGTCCCTTAGACATCTTCCTGTAAGGATGAGCATATGCTGAAGAGGTGAAGATCGAGGAGTCTATAGGGGAGAGGAGTGACTAGCATCAAGGAAATTGGTGTCATCCCCACTCAAGTGCAGCTGAAATTAGGGTTAAAAGACAATGAAAACCTCAGTGATGTTGTTATTTTCATACAGCCCCTTGGAAGTCCTGGAGTACATGAGGGCTGGAGAGACTCCCTGGCCATGTGGCCCCCTACTGTTGCTATTCTTGAGTTGATATGGAGTCATAGAGCATGTGTGAGGAGTACCTTGGCCTCCTACATCAGTGTTTCCCAACCAGTATGCCATGGCACACAGGCTTGCCCTCAGGTCTGAGCAGCTGTGCCACAAATTTTTTTTGAAAAACTACTCAAAGAGCTCTGGATTGGCTCATTGGCTCATGGATCTTCATGAGTTCAACTGGAAACTATATAGTGGTGTGTCTCAAATTAATTAAAGGTAGCAAGGTGTGCCACAGCAGAGAAAATGTTGGGAACCACTGTCCTACATATAGCTACAGGTCTACCAGATCTGTGAACAGGTTCCATAGCCCCTAGTTGGGTTATGCAAGGGAGGTGGGAGAATTTCCTGAGAATATCTTCACAGAAATTACCTCCCTAGGGGCTCCCTAGGGTGGATTTTTCCATCAGATGGGGTGATTTGTGTCAGCGAGACAGTTTAATCCCTGGTTATTGCGACTGATTTAAATCAGTAAGCATTAGTCTAGTTCAGTTGTTCTCAACCACTGTGTTGGGACACATTACTGTGTTGCCACACAGTGGTAAGCACGTCATAGAGAGTTGAGGAGATGGCTGAACTAGGCCATAGGTGGGTGGGCTGGTGTGTCCTATAAGGCTGCAACATGCCACCGAGCATGCTACCATCCATGAAAGGTTGAGAACTACTGGTTCAATTATCAGTTCTTTTCTAGCATCTAGTTTATATGGACATGATGAAAATTCTATAAATGTTCTTGTTTTCTCCTGTAGGTTATTAAAAATTAAAAACCTACTTTAAAAAACAAAATCCAAGCTAAAACAAAACAACTCTTAATTTTCAGATCTTTATGGACATGTTGTCAACTTGATGCATGAGTTCTCAGCTGTGGAAATCCCTTTAATGCTAGTGGGAGTCATACAGCCAAAGCCTTACACATTGACTTAAGAATAATATTCTTTCATCTATTTTTTTTTCAGTTTTCTTATTGATTTTTTTCCCATTTCCACCCTTTTGCTCTTTAATGAAAATGCAGACTGATCTAATACTTTTGTTTTCAGTAGTGAGAAGCAGGCATCCATAAGTAATCCCTCCCTGGCCTACCACCCTGTGGACAGGCCTGTGCCAAGGGTGCATTTATGATAGTTAACACAATAATAATTAATAAGAGAAATCCCTTGCCTTGCCACTGTTTTCCCCAAAAGCAAGCACAGTACAATTAATATAGTAAAACTCCTACTGGAAATAAGACTTTTTAAACAGTTGCACAAAATGGCTGCTTTACCCATTGTGACTGAACTTTCCTTTGCTACTCCTAATAATGTGGCTGACACAAACAGATGTACATAAATCTAACATTTCAAGAAAGATCATGCCATATCCTATATATATGATAGGGCAGAATTTTAACATTCTTTTGCTAGCCCGGGGCGTAATGCAAATTGTCTGGGCTAGAGAGACTTTTGCTCTTGAATTTCAATTGGTTGTCTTCTCATTTTAAAAAGGGATTTCCTCTCTGCAACAAGGTAGTAGTTCTTCTCTTCCTGTTTTAGTAGGTGACAACTGACCTAAACACTGAATCTAGTGGAACTGTGAACAATGAAATACTTTTATCTCTTAACTATATGAGAAAATGCATTCTGTAGTTTTCTCAGAAAATTTAAATTTCTTTCCACTAAACACCTGCATAACTTTGGGATAATTTGTTGATCTATAAAAACATATACCTTTTTTTTTTAAGGCAGTGCTAGCCAGTTCCAGGGGAAAAGGACTGTTGTCATATTGCTGGGTGAGATGAGGTAAACCATCCCTTTCCCCCAGTCACTTTCAAAATGAGAACAAGAACCAGATGGAATTCAGAATACTGAAAAAAGGCATTTTGCCAAAATGTTTGTCTATGGAATGGCAGAGATTAAAGCACTTCTGGCTCTGATTGGATTACCACGGTCCAGAAGCACTTTAATCTCTACCGCTGCTGCTTTGGGGGATGCTGGTGATTGAGACATGTGGCAGGACCATGCTGAAGAAGCAGATGACTGTGCTTAGCTCTTTAATCTTCTAGTTCTGTGGTTGTTGTGGAGAAATGTTTAACCATTGCTGCAGAGATAGAGAAATAGATTGTAAGTAGGTATTTTATCTCTAGTATGCAGGAGAAAAATCCCCTCTCACAAGTATGATGTGGCATAGGCTGACTGTGGGCTTGTCAACTCTCCAGAATTAATTTGGATTAAAGTGGGGTGTGAACTTAAAGTGCGGTAATTACCCCTGAATAATTCCATGCATGGAGATTTTTATTCCAGAATAAGAGTACCTTATTCCTGTTTTCCTTAATCCACTTTGAAACTTGTAGCTTTTATAGTTATCCTGGAATGACTCCATGTGAAGGTAAGGCCTTAATTTGAAGTAAAACTGGGGAAGAGGTTGAAGGGAGAGATGGAAAGGGTCAAACCTTGATAGTATTTAAAAAAAAAAAAAAAGGAAGTAGAAATGTACAAGAGTGAAAGCCCAGACAGGAAACTGAACAATAAAACCTCAGTGAAAGAGACAGAAAAGAGTGCCATTAGAAGAGACAATAAACATAGTCATGGAGGGTCTAATGGAGTCTCCGTGCCTACCGAGGACTTGGGCTTCATGAACGTCACAGCTGTGCACAGGGGGAGGCTGCTTATCTCTATGGGAGAACACATTTCTTCCCCACAGATAGCCCCCAAAGCTGACTTCCACCTGATACAGCTGTCTAAAAATTGGCGATCTTTCCCAGCATGAATTCTGTGACTTTACTAAATCTGATTGCCAACAGGCTCAGGAGGATGATGTGGAGGGGTGCACTGAGATCAGCATGTCTTCCAAAATTGTAAACAAGAATCTTTTTCTTTTTATTAGCTAATAAAGAATTATAAAGAGACAGCGTGAGCAAGAAACTCCCCTGACTAACACATTCTGAAGCTGTCCGTCAAAAGAGTATGTTGGGAGTGATGATGAGAGAGATGATTAGGGGCTGGAGTATCTTCTGCAGGATGGTGTGTGCATGTGCTTACACTATGTGAGGAAAGGCTTGTAACTGTTTGTTGAACCCCGGGTTCGCGATGTGACTGGGATGGACCAGCGACACCCACCAATGAGACAGACACCAGTTCAATTAAACAAAAAAAACTACTTTTATAGTGACACCTTAAACACCTTCAACCCCTTAACAGTGTAAAACAAGGAGATCTATGCAAAACCACTTGTAATCAACTAACAATATGAAGCAAAAATCTATATAGGACACTTATAACCAACTAATAACATAAAGCAAAATCTAAATGAACACTTATAACTAAAATGACAATATAAAGCTAAAAACCTATGCAAAGCACTTATAACCAAGTAACAGTGTGGAGCAAGAGTCTATATAAAGCACCTGTAAAACAGCTCCAGCCAAACAACAGAATAAAGCATGTAAGTCTATGCAAAACACTTACAACCTACAAAAGTACTTATAGTTAAATAACAGTATGGATTAATGACCTACAAGAGGGTGGCCATAATAAGTCAAGGACTTTTCTGGCCTTTTACTGCCTCAACATCGGTATAGGCACTGACCAGCCCACCCGATGCGTATTTACCAATGGCTGGAAGCCATTCCTCCTTGCTAGCCAAGAAGGGTGGGCGGCAGAATGAAAAAAAAGTTAGATGAGAGAAAATAAACCCCCATACTCCCCCCGTGTACACTGGGGAAGTTTGGGGCCAGCAGTTTAGAGCAGAAGCAGAGTAATGAACAATTATACAGTAAGAAGGATGCAAAATACAAATGACTAACAAAACACCTGGCAAATTAACAACACAAAACTATGCTAGACCTTAAACAACTATATCATAAAAAGATTTATGCAGGATACAGAGAAAATAACAACTACACAAACTGTACAAAACTCAGGTGAAGAAGCTACAATCACAGGCTATATATAAATGGTACCAAGTAGAATGATTAAGAGAAGGTAGGAGGCCTATATCGATTTATAATACCTGTCCCAGGACCACAGTAGAACCCAAAGCGAGGAGGCAGACCAGCTGCAGCATCTCAGCACTTAATCGTTCGGCCGGCAATCCGTGTACACCCCAAAAAAAGAGGGTCTCGGGGGTGGGTACTCCCTGTCTCAGTCAGGGGATCAGTCCGACCGGGTCGCGACGTGCCCTTTAGCATCCGAGGGTGGGAGAACAACAAGCTAGCTGAGACAGGGGGTTTTAATAGAATTTTGCCCAGCCAGAGTAAAAATAGCCAATTAGGAGAGGGATCCTGGTCAGGACCAATGATAAAACTGGGACCCCAGGCAATGACCCCTCCTTTGTGGTGACGGGTGCCGAGAAACTGTTCAGGGGGGATAGGAACTCACCCCCCTCCTTGTTGACACAAAGCTAGGGAGGAAGAAACTCACACAGGAGACTGAGAGCCATCAGGGGAGATTGATACTTAACACTCTTTCCCCTTGTGCTGGATGGCCCGGAGATGGAGGCCCATCAGGGAGCATAATCCAGGGGGCTACGTGTGGGGCGGGGTGGCCATCATGGCTGCCACCTCCGCTGACACTGTTCATAAGGCTTGGTTTGCTATTTGACTTTCTACAGGAACTATTGTCACTTTTAGTTAAGCACTAGTAGGTAGAGGTGGGATGGAGGTGATAGCTTGGAGGGAGACTAGGGAACTGAGAATCAGGAGTAGTGGTATGCAAATCCCAAGCACATAGTAGTTGTTTGTTTTCTTCTTTGTTTACTATTGTGGATCTGGCCTCCAATATGTTTACCCCTTGTACAGCTCTGTACATATTAGATAGGTGGCATCCTAAGTGGATGTTAACTAGGCAAATGCCATGTGGGCATCACTGATTTTTAATTTATTCTCTAGCCTGGTAGAGAAAGTTGTTCAAGTCAACTGTTCAATAAATGACTGTGCCAGCCTTGTGTACCTAGCTAAATATCCTTGTCCTTTTAGTTAGTGTAGCTACTCTTCTTCAGTTGCTGGCTGGTTGGCATAAATATAATGACTGGTGGCTTTCACCCCAGTGTTTGCATTTTGCTGCCACGTGAGATAAAGAATGGTCTCAACTCCTGAGATCTGTCCTTCATTTTTTATTCATCTTTTACTTAGGCAAACTTTAGCTAGCATGCCAGCTATCAGACAGAGAGAATGTGATGCTGTAAATCATTTCCATAGATTTTTTTTTGCATATTGTCTTTCATAATCAGTACAAAAACGTGTAGCTAACCTTGGTAGTCACATAGTAAGACTGCAACTGTACAACACCTCAAAATGGGGCTCTTGTTTTTGATGTTGCGGGAGTCTATTGTAGCATGAGCAGTAATAATGATCACGAAATTCCATTGCCTACAGCACCTTTGTTTTTACCTTTGGAAGGCTTGCGCACAGAAGGAGTTAGCACATGGTGAGCCAGGGAGTGAAAGTGCAGGGCACTAACATGCCACACAGTAATGTCATGGGTGGATTGTGTTACTGAGCGCTAAACATTCCATGGTGTATTTTGATGTTGCTGTTATAAACAGCACGATATGAAAGCACACTATGGAAATTTTAATGCACTGTAAGACGGTCAACATGGGGCGTGACTGCAAGGCAAGTAAGTTGCTATAGATTCATATCTTGTCTTGCAAGTTGCTTGTGGTCCATATAGGCAAGTCCTAAGTCTTCCACCAAAGAACCTGCCAAGTGTATGCCTGCTTAGTTAGAATTCTGACTAGATCAAGCCATGTGATATTGCCAATGTTTACTGAAAAACCTTTATATTTTTAATCTCAAGATGTTTGTAATTTAGTTAACAGGGATGGATTTGGATTAACTGGTTCTGTTTATGTATATGCCACACCTAAAAAATACACATATGCAAGAATTTATTGAAAGACTTAGCTGAAGAAGAGAGTTTAGAATATGAACCTGAAAACAGACACAAGAAGGTTTTGTTAGGTATGCTGTTTGAAAACAAACTTGAATCCAATATGCCATTAATGCTGGAGGTGATCTGACGCACCTATGCAAAAGTACCTGCTTTTCAAATTCATGTTTGTACAACTTTCTGGAGACACAGGAGAGCCATATATAGAGGAACAGTTATGATAATGTGACAGCAGTCACAGACACTGCTCTTGAAAATATACCATTGCTCTACCCTCCAGAATTAACATCATAACCTTATGTCAGTGACTCACTGTTATCCTAATATCTGGTTTTGGATTCTGTCCAGTCCCATTAGATATCCCCATGTTGATTGCTCTCTTACTGGTGAATGTTAATTGCCTCCAAATCTCTTTGGAGTTCAAATGCTTGGGAAAAAAATACTGACTGATAAAGCTGCTAGTTTTATTAACAGGCAAGTAAATAATAAATCTGTTTAGAGATTTGAGTGAAGTGCCTGAGACTTGAGATAGAAACAGCTGATCTCACATCTTTCTTTGCATGTCTGTCATATGTTAGTAATGAGATAGCAGAGTAAGCCATATTGACTTTCAACATTTAAATATCAACACTGTCTATCCAAATCAGTGCTTTAGGAGGCAGGCGAGTGCATATTCTTCCCTGTGGAATTCTATCATCTGCTTGATATTAAATGATGCCCCTTGCTACCTGTAAGATGAGTTTACATTTAGTGATTCTTTGTAATTAAAATAATGATATAAAAATGTGGCTATGACTTGATTTCTCACCTGCCTTTTAGTATTCCCCCCCTCCTTGTAATGCTTATTTGATGCATAGTCTTCAGAGAAACAAACAAGGAGTCCTTGTGGCCCTTTAAGACTAACAAATTTATTTATTGCATGAGCTTTTGTGGGAGACAATCTCACTTTGTCAGATGCTTTGAAGAGTATTCATCACCTTCATAGAAGCTGATGTTTCTCTGTGCTTTACTTTGCATTAAAAGAGAAACAGATTCTTATTAATGGTTCTTTTTGTTTAATCACAGAATCGATCAAAAATTATATATGGGAAATCCCAGAATATTCCCACTGCAAGATTATTTCCAGCAGTTCATTTTCTAATGTTTATTTGGTAAAGTGATGCACACAACAACTGAACTTTACAAATGTTAATTAAATTTATAAAGTCAAAATAAGCAATGTGAAGAGTGCACCAGAACCATGTAGAACTAGATAATTTCATATGTTGATACTACTGGGCTTCAGTTATTGAATGATATTTAATTTATTAGAGATCTGTAATAACCCTCTGATCCTCTAATTTCATTTCAGGAATTAAATATTTTCAGGTACAGTAATATCTGTACTGTAGGGTACTGTGGATAAAGCAAAATAACTGTATATCACCTATTAAATTGTCTGTCAAACATGTCACCAAGTTATACGGGGCTGCTGGTCTGAAGCTGAGTGTGAACTGAACATATATTAAATCCTTATAAAGTCTACTTTAGATGACGTGAAATAAAGGTGCTATTTTTGTTCTTTTATTTCAAGTGGTTTTGAGGCTGATTTAAAAACTACACTAAACCCTCACCTCTTTTGAACTTCTTCCTACACCAGGTTGAAAGGCATAACAACTTCAAACTAACATGGATGCTTTTAACTTGTCTTAAATACTCATAGATTATTTCACGGTGTGTTCTCCCCCAATGCCCCCCCCACCTGCTATAAAAACTTCAGCACCAAGGAAGGGCACACAGGGCACCTGGCTTCAGCCTCTGGACTCGGAGGCGGGAGAGAGTGGGGTTTCTACCCTGTCAGGCTTTAGCCTTCAACTACAGGGTGGGAGGTCTCGGGGTTTTGGGCTCTGGAGTTTGGGGCTTTTAGACCTGCAGGGGAGAGAGGAGGCATACCAGAGCCTGGAAATATAAGCCCTGCTTTTAAGCAATAGAATGTGATAGCGTCCATCATTCAGTTACTATAATGGTGAAAAAAAGGCAAATGCAGTTGAAGTATTCTTTTGTAAGATCGACAAATAAGAAAAAAAAGCAAGGAGGAGGGAGAATAATTAACAATAGTTTTCCATTTACTAGACACAAACCAGAGTTAAATGGCCATTGATCAGTGGTATTTCTTAAAACATTGAGGTACCGGTAAGTACTTTGAGCAGTCATGATCCAACATTGTTAGCCCTTAAATTCATGCTTCTAAGAAATGGTACTTATGGGAATGACTTCACAGTGCCAGCCAGTCAATATTTCTGACATCTTTAAAATAAAGACAGCAGCCAAGATTTTTTTTGAAATGGGTGTCCTAAATTAAGGTTCTTAAATCTTGTTCAGATACCTAAATAAGTGGCCTGAATTTCACAGCTGATGAGCATCAGAAGTTTCCATCAATTTCCATTTTGAAAATCTTGGCCAGTGTCTTCTACAGCTGTTGGGCAGTTCTTGCTGTGAAGATACCTGGTCCTGTCATACCTGTTCAACTATTTCTATTCACATTTATGAGAAATTTCAGGAATAAGAAACCCTGTGCATGTTATGTTTTTATAAAGAGTTTTACATTTCCTTTTTCATTTTTGAGTTCCTGATAACACAAATCAAAAGAACAGGAAAAGAGAAAGAATGAATAAAACATTGTTTTGCATTTTGTTTTGCATTGTATGTATGTTAAATATATTCATAGTTTGTTATTCATTATTAATTCTGATCATGGGCCCTAATCCTGCAGCTGTGGATTTCCCATTGATGTCAATAGGAGTTTTATGTGTAGGTAGCTCAGGAATGGGGTCTGTAGGTTTGCTATGTGATTCAGAGCCACAATTTGATTTCTTGCCAAGTTCCAAAGGGGTAGGCGTGTTAGTCTAGTAAAGCAAAAAAAGCAAGGAGTCTTGTGGCACTTAAAGACTAACAGATTTATTTATCGCATAAGTTCTCGTGGGAGAATATCCCACTTCGTCAGACACTTTGAAGAGGGAGAACTTACAGAATTGGATGAAAATAAATGCGGGGGAGTGTAAGACATGGGATCAGGTCATACTGCAACAGCAAATCAGAGCATTTGTAAGGATTCAAACTCTAGGGAACAACACACAGAGGGAGGGTGACGTCAAATTACCTGTTATAATGTGAAAAAAATCCATAGTCATGATTCAGCCCTGCTTTCACACAATCTAATTTGCATATTAGTTTGATTCTTTTCACATTATAACAAGTAATTTGACTTCACCCTCCGTGTGCTGTTTCCTAGAGTTTGAATCCTTACAAATGCTCTGATTTGCTGTTGCAGTACAACCTGATCCTATGTCTTACACTCCCCTGCATTTACTTTCCTCCCATTCTGTAAATTCTCTGTCTTCAAAGCATCTGACGAAGTGGGACATTCTCCCACGAAAGCTCATGAAATAAATAAACTTGGTTTCTGGCTTTCCTCTTTGCTTCAAGAAGTGTGTTCCAGCCCTTAAGCAAAGTTACAGCTTCAAATTACTTCCCCTTCTATGCTAATATTTCTGTGTTTGCAATAGGGGTGGGACCTGTACTGGTGGGTGGAGTCGAGGCAGGGAGTAGGAAGAGCCTTTAGCACACCTGCAGAGAAATAATAATGGGACCCTTTTACATTTGCATTGGCCTGTAATGTGAGAAAATTTTTTCCTTTTGCTAAGACTAGTCCTTGGCCTTTGATTATTACATAACCATTTTCTGCACAGGCTATGAACAATCAACTGGGCATTAGAAACAAAACAGGATCTGGATTAGTACAACAGCTGTCATTGGGCCAAACCCATCTCTTATGTGATTTGCATTATGAGTTTGCATAAATTACATGGATTTACACTGGGGATGAATTTGACCCAGTGACTACACATGGATCTCATTCTTTCTCTATTCATGGATTAGGGTGTCAAGACAGAGGTTCCCTTTTGCTGTGGGGTTTCTTAAAGAAATAGACCAAAAGAGAATAATTACTGTAACTTCAGGAAAAAAGTGTAGAATTGTAAAAAGTAATCAGCTCATGAAAAGAATGATTTTTGCCCTTCTAATATGCAGAAATCCCAGCAACTGCTACTGTCCCTAAGCACTTGCTAATACAATAAAATATAATTACATAATTAAATACAATATAGAATTTCAATAATGGGAAACCTTATTTTCTCATCACAGCATGCAACTTGCTGATGTTGAAACCCACGCTTAAGTATTTTAACTAATACTAGCTACTTACAAATCACGTACAAGGTAGCACTTTGCTACAGTGACACTTTCCCATTTGGGGAAAAATGCTTAATTAGATAAGTGAAGAGTTTTATATGGAAGTTGCCCAAAATCTGACTTTAGACATTTTAAACATTTTATTTCATTAATTATTTCATTATTTATTTCCTCATCATTACTTGAAACTCTCTAACTCTGATTCCATGCACTGGAACTACAATATGATACTGAATTTAGGGCTCAAAAATGAAGTTCGGATGGGTGACCAGCAAGTTGGCAGTGTAAAATTTTGTGATCCTCCACTGCTCACTTTAGGGGGATTTCTGATCTGGAATGCAGAAATGGCCTCTTCAGCTTACTGGAGAGGATTTTCCAATAATGTTTCTCTTTGCCTGGTATTCACTAATGTACTTAAACATTTGCCCTAGTTTTACTTTTATAACTCTGTTCTGGCAGGGCCAGCCCAAGGACTTTTGATGCCCCAGGTGAACTATGAATTTGGTGCCCCCCATGTTATAAGATATAACATATTAATATATTTTTTAAGTGGAGCAGAAAATTCACTTCCATTTAATTTGGCACCCCTTAAAGCTTGGCACCCTAAGTGACTGCCTAGTTCACCTATATGGTTGGGCTGGCCCTGTGTTTTGGGATTCCTGTGTCTGGTGACATTTCAGAGTGCATGAGTTTTAAGCTGAAGAATCAACTTGGAGCCAGCAAAAACACTGGCCATCCAGCTGGATCCAAGAAGGGCTACTGTTGGTTAATGGGAAAGTGGTCGTGGGAGGTAGAGGCCTGTTGTAATTTGAGGAGTGAAGCATTTTTTTTTCTTTTTTGAGCTTTTTCTTTAAATTTTTTAGGTTATGGAGGAGGGAGAAAACAGCCTGTGGAATATGTTATCTTTTGGAGGAGGTGGGATGTCTGCATAGGGAGAGAATGAGGAACAGGTTATTGGGTATCAGGGAAAGAAAAAGATAGCTGGCCTCTGACTGGAGGTGAGTGATGAAATAGCAAAGCCCCTAACCTGCTGGCATGATGGAGGAGTAACTGGAACAAATCTGAGTGTTGCTGTGACCCAGTGGGCTGACTTCCCTCCATCGCTGCAGTTTATACTGGGAACTGCCAGTCCCCAGGAGATGAGAGGTTGACTCAGGCTTTTGGTGCTTCATGGGAAAGTGGAGATGCAGAAGGAGGTTGGGATCTGAGGTTTGCAGACTTGCCTGGCTCCTGGTAGGGATGGCACTCTTCATCTTGACTGTATCTCTGGGTAAGAGTTTGGAGCTGCAGTCAAGGAGGAGAGCTTCATTGACTCAAAGGTGTAGACAGTAGTTTAACCACAGTCATGGTTTTTTCTTGAAACTGTTCAAGAGATTGAAAAGTTGAACTGAGCCCAATTTATTTGTTGAGACACAAAACAGCACAATATGAGAAGGATCATCTAGCCTGACCTACTGCACAATGCAGACCACACAGAACCTTACCCACCAACTCTTGTAATAAACTTCTAACCCATGAGTGAGTTATTAAAGTAATCAAATCCATACAATCCAGTCCATAAATTTATCAAGATTAGTTCTGAAGCTTGCAAAATTTTTTGCCCCCACTGCTCCATTTTGAAGTCTGATGTTAGAAACCTGTGTCTAATTTCATGTCTTAACTTCCTGATGGCCAGTTCATATGCATTTCATTCTTGTGTCCCCATTGGCACTGACCTTAAATAATTCCTCTTCTTCCCTGGTATTTCTTCCTCTGATATATTTATGGAAAGCAACCATATCTTCCCTCAGGCTTTTGATTAGGCTAAGTAAGCCAAGCTCTTCGAGTCTTCTTTCATAAGGCAGATTTGCCATTCCACAGATAATCCTAATAGCTCTTCTCTGCCCCTGTTCCAGTTTGAGTTCATTGTTCTTAAACATGGAGACTAGAACTGCACACAATATTTCAGATGAGGTCTCACCAATGCCTTGTATAATGGTACTAACACCTCACTGTCTCTACTGGAAATACCTTATCTGATGCATCCTAGGACGCATTATCATTTTTCACAGCCACAAAACATTGGTGGCTCATAATCATCTTATGATCATCCATATGCCCAGGTCCTTCTCCTCCTCTGCCACTTCCAACTGATGTGTCACCAGCTTATAGCAAAAATTCTTATTAGTCCCTAAATTCATGACTTTGCACTTAAAACTATTAAATTTCATCCTATTTCTATCACTCCTGTTTACAAAGTCATCCAGATCTTCCTGTATGATATCCTGATTCATCTCTGTTTTGACAGTACCTCTCAACTGTGTGTCATCTGCAGATTTTATTAGCACATTTCCACTTTTTGATCCAAGGTCAGTAATAAAAAGGTTAAATAAGACTGGTCCAAAGACTGATACCTGGGGAACTCAGGCTAGTAACTCCCCTCCAGCTGACAGATCACCTTTTAGTATGACTGTTACAGTCTCATTTGTGTATATGTTGTGCCACTCACTCTCTCATATAGTCAGTCTTAGATAGTTCAAAATTTATTATAATTACAAATTGTATATGCCATTTGTATGTAAAATCAAAAGAAAATATGGAAGAGTGGACTATTTGCCAGACTGGCTCCAAATATGTCCAAAGTTCTATGTCACAAACCTCTTAATCTTATAAAAATTCTAGTTTCTACTCATTTTAGCAGTAATTTGGGTTGAAAATTGCAAGACTATATTTTCATTTGTCTGGAAGAAGATGTATGTGATTGTAGCGCAAACTAACTGCCCTTCTAGCCGTGTAAAAAGCCATTCTAAATCAATAAAAGAAAAACAATGTACACATCCCCTAATAATAATTTATTTGGGCATGCTATTGAATATACACATAGCTCACAGATAATGTATTTTTAGCATACTGAAAACATAAAAGGCTAAACCCAAGAACATTCTTTTTTTATGTGTGTAATATTAATGGAAGAGGAGCTATGGATTTTGTGGGATGATGATCAGAATACTGGAGGAGCCTGTTCAGTTTTTCATGCCAGTTGCAAAAAGGTACACAGAAGATAATCAAGCTGTCATCACTATATCTTTTTCTTTGCACAGTCTTATTAAAATTACCCCAAATTCCAAAAATGTTTTCCTAGCTGTAGCTTTCCAAAGTGTAGTCTCAGAGCTGCCAAACTGTAAGATTGATTAGAAAATTTGTGTTACCGTTGTTTGCTTCTGTTAGTATGTTTTCTTTGGAACTGGTGAGTGAGTGATTGTATGATTGCTTCTTGTCAAAAGTGAAGAGTAAAAATCTAGCTATTATTCTCTCCTGTGTATTCCCAAAAGGTTATTTTAATCCCACAGGTCACTGTTGGGATTTATTTTGGGAAGCAGGTTCTGCAGCAGATTTTAGAAATATAGCTGTGCTGCTCTGACGGGCTATAGGTAAAGCTATATGGATTTTAGATATATAGAAACGGAGGTTGTTCTCTGATGGGCATTTTTGATCTTCTTAGTAAATGGATTTACAGCTTTTCAGAGCTTTCCTTTCAGCTGTCAATGATATCATATGCCTGCCAATACTAGTCCTGGTGCAGTGGTCCTTTTTCAGGCAAAACTCTCCTGGCTCAATATTAACACTAGCAATATTATTGGGATGCATACGGACATAATGGGACTTTTGCCTGAATAAAACATAGTTCAAGAGGATGCCAAAAGTCTGGTCAACGTATGGGTCTGATTGGCTCTCTTTTTTATATTTATAAATTCTCTTTTCTAGTAGCAATAATATATAGCAAGAAAAAGGATTATAGTATAGTTTTGGTGTTATGCACCTGTGTATAATTAAATTGCCCAGAAATGCATTGTTGTATTGGTGCCTAATAAGCTAGATATAATGGTAGATAATGAAAACTGCTTACATTTACACAGACCTTGGGATCAGGAAGATTCATTGGGACTCTGGTCACCCAGCATATTTTATATCTGGATGCATACCTCTTAAAAATGGTTTGCATGGCATTGGGGGGGCAATTGTCTCAACTGAAAGATGGAATGCGGAATAACTTCTTAAAAGTTCAGTTTCTAGTCATGCTAAGTAAATCTGGAACAGAGCATAGTTGCATGTAATATTATGGATGTAAGCTTGTAGGATGAAAGGAGACCAATAAATACTGTAAAAAGTCAAAGTATTTAGAGTGTAATGTTTCATCAAAACTTGTTTCATCAAATCAATGACGAACTGAGACATATGCATTTTAAATATGCTTTAGGGTAATATGAGGACATTACTCTCAGATGTGTATTAATGATTTTGTAGGGAAGAAGACTTTGTATATATTTAGCAAATACTGAGTTAATAACTGTCCAATCTAATCCATTGAATATAATTTATATTTGAGTTAGGCACTTGCTAAGATGATGGTTTTTCCTGCAATATATACATTTTTATTAAGAATTTTTCCCTGATAAATTTATTTTTTAAATGAATATTTAGGCAGTTACCTTGCTAAGCAATGTTTCCTGTATCTCTTACTAGTACAATTGCATTAGTCTGCAAGGCTCTGCATAAATACTGAGGGTTGGCAATTCATCCTCCTTAAGTGTCCCATCACTTGTAACATGGTTACAATAGTAAGGTCACACTTGAAAGCTAAGCTATAAAAGAGACTTTGCAAATAAGCCCTAAAAATTTTACATAGATGGGAGTCAACTTTGCGTAATTTGAAATCCAATACTGCTACATGCTTCCATTTCAACAGCTGAGTCAAGGAGATGGAAAACTAAAAGATGTTGGATCATGAGGCTTCCACTGGATATGAACTCAGTGTACTGCGAGTGAAATGTCACATTCCAAAAGGTCCTGGAATTAATAGTCTCAGTGTCACATCACACTACAGGCTCAGTTCACATGATGCAAGTCCTGTTTGTCTGACCTGACCTAAAATAAGACGGCCTTATGCTTTATTTATGAGCTCTGTGCTTCCATCACTATGATGAACCTAACCTTGGGGCACATATCATTTGATCACTTCAATTCACATTAACTACCTGTTTCTAAATGGGGAAAAACTATCTGGCACATTGTGTTATTCATGAGGAGACACAAAGCAGCCTGTTTGTACTGTCATTGGGGCTGCTTAACATGTAATGTGATCCAGCTGTTGAACTTTGTAGGTTTTCTATTTCTAACATTAACCATTTTTGATTCTTAAAAAGAACTTTGGCATCATTTCAGCACACTGAGAAGTAATGTTATGTCAGGAAGTGAGACACAGTCCTGTGTTTTACCATGGAAAATTAAAGACATGATGCTGGCTAGCTGAGGTGTCCTTTTGCATTACAAGAGCATTTCACATTCCACTGTACTGTATCTTAATGTATGAATCCCATCATCTGATCTGTCGCCAGGCTGCCCTTTCATATTCACGACATAGCCACAGGAACTTCTGTTTGTTACTGGAGTTCAGCCAAGAATAAGCAAAGAATTCAAATGAGCTAAAATATCATAGAATTTCAGGCAGTTTCTTAAAAATACTGTCTCTTCTTTAAAGGGAGTCCAGTCTAGGTCTTCTTGAAGTAGATATGAAGTATGGCTCCTAAAACTCCTAATTTATACTTGCACCCTAACCAAAACTGTGGGTAAAAATAGACCCAAATGAAACCCAGAGATACAAATATCCTTGAATGTGAAGAAAGCTTAGCTCTAAACACAATACTTGTGACTTGGACCCATCTCTAATTGTCAGGAGTGGGTATCAAGTGGTCCACCTCCCAGTGAAATTATCTTAGTTGGTAAACTCAAAAGATGCCTCATTTTTGTTATTGGTTCAGAGACACTGTTATCCAAATTCCTGTCTATTGATATCACAGGGGAAGAGACAGGTTTAAGTGATGAGGAAAGGCAACACTCATCTGAGTTTTACAGCAGACACTGGGTGGAAATGGATTAGGCAAGGAGAATAACACTAGCTTTCTGATTTGACCTATGCATTAACACCCCAGGGAAGCAGTGGAGCTTGATCCTGAATTCTGTGGAACCACCATGATCTGTTAGTGACTCAGTGTCCAGTCGTACTGATCCTGCTCTGGAACTTATCAGTCTCCTGGTGGCACAGCTCCAAAAGGGGCCTTGCAGCCAAGGAATTGTCATTGAAGTGTCTCTCTTTGGAACTTTGTACTGAGGCATTTGGGAGGTAATGATGATGCACGTGCATCCTGTCTTGCATATGTGGATGCGAAGTTCTAAACCAAAAATCAGTCATCCACCCGCATCCTTCTGAACCTGTCGGCTGCCTATGATATTGTCAAACCATGCTGCTGTTCTTGAAATGTTGTCCTTCCTCGGTTTCCATGGCTTGGTTATCTCTTGATTCTCTTCCTAGCTTGCCAGTTGCTCCTTCAACACATCCTTTAACGGATCCTGTCATTCACCTTCCAGTGGGGCTTCCATAAGGCTTTATCCTGGGTCTTCTCCCTCTACATCTTCTCTCTGAGTCATTTCATCCACACAGATTCGAGTACCATCTCTATGCTGATAACTCACAGAACTACCTCTGTACTCCAGATCTGCCTCTAGCTGTCCAAACTAAGATCTTGTTTTGTGTTTCTGACATCTCCTTGTAGGTGTCCAACCATAAGCTCAAGCTAGCTAAAAAAAGAGTCTGACTCTCTTCCCAACCTCAAACCCTCACTGATACCTCATTTCTCAATCACTTTGGGAAAGGAGCCTGCCTGTTACTCTGGCCCATTACCTGAGCATCGTCTTTGACCCTGATTCTGACCACTCTCTATGTCCTCACATGTAGGCTATGTCTAAAGCTTTCCAATTCTTTCTGAAGAATACCTCTATATTAAGGCATTTTTTATCCATCAATACACCTCATCATCTTATACCTCAGTTACTGCAACATCCTCCTTTTTGGTCTTGACAAATGGACTCTTGTCTCATATACATGCTGCAAAGATCGTTTTCCTTGCCTCTCACTTTGACCATGTCAGCTCCCTTTTTATAATCATTCTGCTTGCTCCTCCTTCTGTATTGCATCTAACGTAAACTGCTTGTCTTCACTTTTAAAGCCCCTCATAGTCAATTCCCACCTTACCTATCATCTCTTTCATTATCAAATTATACATGTTCACCTCTGCTTGGTCCATGATACCAGCCTGCATTAAACAAACACCTTCATGTTTTCTCCCATGGTGTCCCTCCTATTTGGGAGCCACTCCCTGGATGTGGCTGCAAAGTCGCCTCATTATCTGTCTGCAGATCTCTCCTTAAAATTCTTTTTTGCCACTGGCTGCAAAAAACATGCCAACTGTTGGGCAGCTGGTGTGCTGAGACCGCTGGGTATCATGCTGACTTCTGGTCCTCCCCTATCTTTCTGAGTCTGTCTCTTGTCTTACACTTAATTATAAACTTCTAGGAGCAGAGATCTTGTCTTTGTTCTGTTTTTGCAGTGCCTAGCAGAACGGAGTCCTGGTTCATGATTAGGACTCTTAGGTACTACAGTAATGCAAATAAATAATAGTAATAAAAGGACATGAAAGGTTGACTCCTGCTTTGTTGATCAGAAAAAAGTGGGGTTCCTTTGGCTAGTGGATCTGGGGGAACAGTTTGCCCTTGCGAGTGCAGTTGCACATTAATGACTTTTGCAAATGAGCAAGTAAACAAAGAATAAAGATAATATATCACAGGAAGGTCTCCGTTCATTTATTCTGATGATTAGTTTATTTTTAATTATTTATACTACTACTTAATGTACTAATAAACATACTGTAATAGATCTTGTAAAAGTAATGGCCCCTCAATAGCGTGAGACATCACTACAACATTCTGCTATTAAATCTTTCCTGGGAGCTGGGATGAGCCTGTCAGTTTGTGGTGTGGACTATAAAGTGTGGTGATTATGGAGTTACTGCTGCACAGTATTTCTGTAGCTTATTAAGCATCCATAACCAATAAAAGGATAGTGGCACTGTGTGTAGTCTGTTACCCAGAAATTGGGTATTATGGAGAGACAGCAGTCTGTCCCCACCACTGACCCTCAGTTCAGCAGTGTAGTCCCCACTTCCACACAGAGTAGAAAAGGAAATGGAAATGAGAAGTAATTATGGAAAAGTGACAGAGTCTCAGAAAGACTCCAGTGGGCATCGTCAGAGGAGTCTGTGAAACTGAGATTCCTTACTGAAGAGTCCACTGTTCTTTGGAAACAACTTTCACTTCAGATCTAAACAACTCAGTACACCAAACACAAGTTTTTGGGGTATTTATCCATAAAGAGCAACAATTATGATGGGTCTCAAACTCAGATTGCCATGAGGATTGGATGAGGACTAGTACAGGGCCTCATGAGGACTACTATGTTAGCCCGAGGGCCGCACCACTGTAACCTTTTCATACAATGATATTGCAAATATCAGTAACGACAGTGTCATTGTAGGCTGCAAGAAACAACTTTAGGAGCCACATGCGGCCCACGGGCCACATATTTGAGACCCCTGAGTTAAGATATCCATAGAAAGCTTGTAATTTGTCAAGATCCATAATTATTTTGAAGTGTGCATACAGATAGTATTTAAGGAATATTATGTGAGTACAGGATATGCATGCAGATAACATATAAGGAATGTTTAAGGAATAATGCTTTAATTTTAAAAATCTGCTAGGGTCTTGGAGCAGAAATTAGTTGTCAAGGGGCAGATTATCTCAGTGATGGCCTTTTCAGTCAGGAGGCAGTTGTCTCCCATCCGGGTTAGTCAGCAATTCAATGTGAAGTGCGATGCAAGGTCTTCCAATGGAGAGCTATCAAGGGCAACTGCAAATAATCAAAATGACTTAAAAGTAAAAAAACAAAAACAAACCCCAAATTAAAATAAGACTGGGGTCCTCCTGTCTATGAATAGAAACAAAAGACAGTTTCCATAAACAGACAGAGGAGAGAGATGCCTTCTGAAGGAAATCCCATGTAGAATGGGAGTGTTTCCATGAATGTTTAGATCTTGTTCTTATGAAACCAGCTAGCTCTTCAACAGACTTTAGGGTGAATACCTCTCTCATTAGCTAGGAAAAGTAACTGTTTACCTGGTTTAAGATAAAAGCTAATAATCAGGGGCAGACTCCACCTTTTGTGGGTACCAAGGACCTGGAGTTTCTGCGAGGCTGAATATTGCTAAGGAAAACTCCAAAGGGACTGAGGTGCACCTATTGTTAACATGCAAGGCAAAATTAGGGCTGGTGTAGCCCAGAGGAGAGTAGTTGAGTGTCAGCAATATTGCTGATGATAGGGAGCTGACATCCAGCCCTGCACAGATGACTGCTGGAGGCAAGGGTTAGCAGGGTGCCTCATGTCTTGGGTACTCTGAGAACTCATGGAGTTTCACAGACAAGATCATTGCTCTCAGAAACCTTGTCCTAAATTTAATCTGGTTTGAATCCCTGGGTTTTTTTTTTTTTGCTGGACTAGAGTAACACGGCTATTCCTTTGGAAACTGAATCCCTGGCTGCAAGCCAACAACAGTTTAACCAGTCTCAGTTGCCTTGGCAGGATGCAAGGTGAAAGACAATCATGTGAGTAGATCAGGCCCAGGTTATTAAGGGCATTGTATTTCAACAATGAGACCTTGAAATGCTCTGGTGATTGGCTCGTTGGCTGCTAGTACAATTCACAGAGGGCAACATTTTCCATGTTCTAGCATGTGTATGTGAGGTTTCATTCCCCCTTTGATAATCCCTCTAACTTCCACTGTTGTGAACGCATACTAAAAGAGTGAGTTATATGCTCTTAGGAGTGGATTTTTCTGGTAGGCTAAGCTCAATCCCATCCACTACAGGTTTACTTAAAGTTACAAAATAGTGGTGTAAACCATAACCATCTATGACCAAGTCATCACTTCTTGGGGGGTATATTCATGTTTATTTTTTAAGTGACTGTGATATTAAATATTGAGCTTTTCAGCTGTCTCATTAAAAAAGTTTACCTACTGGGTGAAAAGAGACCATATTGTCCATTATGGATAAAAAGATCATTTCTAAATAAAAATGTCTCTTAATTTTGCTCCTGCACCATAATACATGGTCAGTTTTATTTCCTAGTAAATACTGCTTTTTAGTTGAAAGCTGTAAGTTGATATAAAACAGCTGTATGGGACTTAAAAGAATTTATATAACACATTTGGAGAGTTTATAATTTGTGTGTGAAATGCCTAGACCTTCATGCATAAACACAGCCTATGTATTACTCCTGGTTTTACATGCTGGCATATTTTTAGGGTAGAGGGATCACATTTTATATATTTACATAATACACCCACCCACATCAAAGAACACTTTGCTGGCAACTTAAAACAATCAAACTGTCAATGTATAGTCCTTAAATCGATCAATACAAAATAGCTTAATTTGCCAGTTTTGATGATATGAGAAAATACATGTAAATAGAAAATAAAATTATTCAGCTTCTGTTCAATAAAAAGCATCATGTTTACCTCAGCCTTGTAGCTATTTTGCCCTCCTACAGGGACTATTTTAATTAGCAGCATGAGTTTTGTATAGTTTAATTTGTTTTATGATTGTATTAAAAATACTCCTTTGGAAAGGTTTATTTATAACCTGCCCAGGTAATTAACAATAATATTTCAACAGCAGCTGTAAAAGCAGGGTGTCCTGTGAAACATTGCTTTTCACTCTTCTTTATCCAGGCCAGCATGATATTTACTATGGTCTCTCTTTTCCTTATTTCTTGTAGCTGAAGGCAGCCAAGATAGAACAATGTGACGATCAGATAATTAAATGAGAAAATAAACACTTAATTAATCTCCTCCCCTGAGATACTCCTTCCATATAATATAGCAATAATAATTCCATATAGTTTTATGGTGACTTTCATTCCGAAGGTTCACAGAGAACTTTATAAACTCAGGGTTCACTCCTGCACTCATTTGAAGTTACAACATAGCTCCTCTTCACTTCTCTTCTAGGCATTGGATTGAATGCAGCAGAATTTGAGAGAGCAAGCAAGCTAGTGGGTGACTTCTGCATTGTGTTGACGTCCCATAGAATCTGAAGGTGCTCAGCATTTTTCCAAATCCAGCCTAAAATAAATCCAGTACCACAAACCCTTAAGCTACAAAAGCAATCCCATTGATTTCAGTGAGACTACTTCCAGGAGTAAGGGAAGCCTTTGCAGGACTGAGACTATAACCATACGACTATACAAAATGATACACCACTAAAATGCAGCCCCCTTTAAGGTGAAATGCTGCAAGAGGTCTAATAGTCTTGTTTTCTTCTTGAGATCCCTTCCAGCTTAAGTTTGTATGATTCCACTGTCACCATCTTCAAAGTGTCTGATGAAGTGAGATTTTTCTCCCATGAAAGCTCATGCAATAAACGCATTTGTTAGTTTAAGTGCTTTTTGTTTGTTTTACTGAACTAGACTAACACGGCTTTCGCTTCAGAACATTGTCAACAATATAGCATAAAACTACATTTTTTCTTCACCTATGGCATTGGAGCCTAGAACTCCATTAAGATTCCGTATGAACTCATTTATAGCATTGGTCCTGTGCTAGTACAAGAATTACTTAATGCCCTAAACAGATGGATTGCATGGAAGTATTTTTTCCTGAGTTGTGCTCCTGCAAGTGTGAGTCACACAAATAATCCTTACTCACAGGATTAGCTCCCTGGAAATCAGTACTCATTTGTGTGAGGAAAGCATTGCAAGTTGACTCCTAGAAGGCTTATTGTCTGTAAACATACTTTTAATAAATTGTATTTGGTTCCTGTAATGGGGGGGGGGCCTTCTCCCCCCTTGATCAGGGAGGAGTGGTCCATCAGGGTCTCTGGCCCCACTCTGGTAAGACCACCAAGTCCTTAGCTCCTTGCCAACTATAACAGGATCCCTTTACCTCTAGGAGAGGGAGGGACAGCCCGTCAGGGTCTCTAGCCCCACTCGGGCGAGACCACCAAGTCTTTAGTCCCTTGCCCTGGGCAAGGGACTTGGCCCAGCCCAGTGTAGGGCAGGCTTCAAGTCTTTAGCCCCTTGGTCAGGCTCCAGCAAGTCAAAGACAATGTCTCTGGGGTTCTAGGGGTCACCTGTGTTACAGCAAAGGTTGCAAGTCAGGAGAGGGCTGGCACTAGGTAAAGGGATCAGCGGAGGTGTGGGATCATCCCACTCCACTGTGTCCCAACTCAGGTCCCCAAGGGGGGCCAGGGCTGTGGGGCCCGGGTCAGTGGGGTCCAGACCGCAACACACTGACCTCAGGGCACCACTTCAGTGCCAGGGTCAGTGGGGTCCTGACCACAACATGCTGCCCCTGGGAGGAGACTCCCCCCGGAGGGTTGAGCCTCACTCCCCCCTCAGCCACCCTGGGCCCCCCGCTCCAGCCATACCTCGTAGTCAGTCTCCTCAGGGTAGTCCCCCAGAGGTACATTGTAGAAGCCTTCCACTTCATCAGGTGGTGGCAGGTCAGGGAGCATGGACGGCTCCTCGGCAAGGGGTAGCTCTTCCAGGTCACAGGAGGGGTGTGGAGGTGCAGGGTCCTCATCAGCCACAGGTAGCTCCTCCAGGTCTCATGAGGTGGGCAGTGGTTCAGGCGCCTCAGCAGCCATGGGTAGCTCCTCAAGATCACACAAGGGAGTTTGGGGGTCAGGCTCCCCATCCGGCATCATCTCCAGCCTCCTCATCGATCTCCCTCCAGGTGGTCTCTCCTGCCAGTGTGGGATGACCCAGGGCTCAGGTAGGGGGCCCCAGTCACTGCCCCTGGCCAGGCTGATGGGTCCAGAGGCCAGAGCCCAGCTTTTCCCCCAGGCTGTGCAGGGTCAGGAGCAGGCAGAGCTGCATTCTTCCCCTCTGCCACCCTGACCTCAACTGAGCTGCCTGCCTCTCCTTTTTTACTTCCTGTCCCGCCCCTCCACTTCCAGGCTGACTGATAGTCCCTGCCTGGCTCCGCCCCTCGGCCATCTTGCGGGTTTTTTTGCACTCTCTCTGAGGGGGCCCACATCTCCTCGGTACAGTTCCTTTTTATTCACTGTACAAATGAATGGCACTTTTAATAAAAAGTATTTTAGTAGCATATTCTGAGAAAATGCAAGGGTTTATAATGCATTGTGGATACAAGAGAGAAATGAAGTAGGTTTCAGGTGTTATATACTAAATTAAGCATCAAATCCTGAAGATCTAGCTCAATCAAAACTCCCCATGATTTTAGGGAAACTTGGCCTGAGTAAGAATTGGATAAAAGGTGAACAAAGATTCAGAATTAAGGACTGTATACAAAATTCTTAACTAGAGCTGTGTAGAAACACTTAGCTTTCTCTATTTGTGAAGAAGCTATGCTCTAATCAATAATTGCTCCACCCTATTTGGAGAACAAGATTTTGGATTTGAGAATGACCACTGTTGGGCTCCAAGAGGAAAATTTTGCCCTAATTTGCCATCAGGCCAGTAAAATGATCACTATAATTAATGATTATTATTTCATGTAAATCAGAATTATTTGAACATTTGATCAGTCCAGCTAAGGTGTGTGTGACTCTGGGTTTCCTATTTGATTTCATACTTGCCAAAATCTCACCTGAAAAATGTTCATTATGGAAACAGTCCCAGCATGAATGTGATAAATGTATATATAAGTCCCTTTTTCTGCAACAGATAATGAACAAAATCACCAGATAATGAACAAAATTTGTAACTTTATATTTTTATTAACCTTACTTTTTCTACAAGTTAGGATTGTGGATTATTATTAAATAAGGTACTTGGATCCTTATTGAAACAAAATCCTTTTTTTTTAAAAAAAGCCTTTTTCCTTATGAAAATCCATATACCATGGACAATACTATGGTTCCGGGTTTTAGTAAAGAATAATTGCTTACCACTACAATTACAATATGCTAGCTTGCTAAATGTATAAATCTAACAATGCTATAATACAATGCTACAATGAGCTTTACAAATTGGAAAAAAAATGGAATTTAAATACTTTTGGCACCTGACACATACTTCCCAAAGAAGGTGTATAATTTCCTGTACAAGAGCTATCTTATTCTTTAATGAATGCAGCTTAAAAGACAGAGCGAAAGGATGTCTCAGGATTCATATAATTCAGTATTTGGTGTGCCAGGTATAACATTTTGTTTATTACATTTGATTTTAAAGCCATCAGGCTTATTTGGGGATTTGCATTTGTTTATTTTACTAATTCAGAGTGGTTGTGTAGCTTATGTATGGAGTTTAAGAATGCCAGGTTAAAACCACTAAGTCAGCCTATTGTTATGCACGTGTATTTCAAATGCACAATATGTTACCTGTGTACATTTAGAGATGCTTGTATTTGTAAATGTTAATGTAAATGCTTGCATGGGTCACTGTGCATCTGTGAGAAAGCTGTAAATTATATTGTAGCTCTCTACAGTTTCTTTGACCTAAGCATCAGCCATGAAAGTTTAATGTAATCTTGTCTAGTGCACTCACCAGTCATACAGGTGTAACCACAAGGCGGTGGACTTACAGTGCCCTGTGTGGTTCGGTGCTGTCCATGTTATTCTACTCTTGGATTTGGTTTTTCAGAAGTAGCATAGATGATAAAATAGGCAGCATTTTCCTCCAAAGAATTGTATAGATTTCCGACAATGCAATATTTCATTGTATGGCAGTACACTAAATGTAAAATCAAAACCAGTGTAAGTATTTCTGAGAGTAGCACCAGGATATGTAAGGAATAAATGTGGGCATTGTGGAAATCCATCCCTCTGTACTGATACTGTGATAAGCCTATGATTATGTTGTTAAGTAGCATTTGTACAGCTTTCACTTCTCATATACATGCCAGTGCCATCTGTACAAGAGAACAGCCAGCCAGTCAGTTCCCAGAGGATCTCTCAGAACATACCTGCTGTCCTTCTGACCTGAGCAGTTCATTCTGTTTGTAAGAGTAATGCTGCCTTGTGCTCCACTTCTGCTACTGCTTAAGGGAAGCTAGTGGGTCTTCAATTAGAGCTAGTGGCTGACTGACTGAATTTAGTGCTTGAGAGAGAGAAGTGGTGAGGTGGATGTACAAAAACAGTGCACTCAATCTGTTCTCAGTACAAAGCATTTGTATCTCAAATACCTGTAGTTCTCAGCCTCATCTGATTAAAATTGTAATGAGTTCTTTAAAACCTTATGAACCCATTGAAATGTTGAAAAAATCCTGTCTCCCGTTGATGAGAGAGAGCTCATAATAAGAATGAAACCCTCCTCTTTTAAAATGAAGCTTCTTTTTTATTCTGTCTTGAAAGTGAAATATTGGTGTTCGCTGGGCCCAATTATGAGAAACTAGTTATATATATCATGAGGCAGAGTGTTGCAGTATTGACCAGTTCTTTGCAAGCTTTGAGATGGTTATGTCTGACTTTGCATCAGTTGCATTAAATTAGCTATAAGCACATGTACAGTTCAGTCCAGTTAGTTTGTCAGAACAAGTTGTGGCTTCTGTTTTGGCTAACTCTTTACTTCTGTGATTGAAGCTGTTGAGTCTTGTAATTCATTTTGTTCCACCATTATTGATTTGATGGCAACAGTCCAAATGTTGAAAAATATTTTCCAGCTTGTTGTTGCCCTTGGTTTACAAAGACATTGCATAAAATGAAGAGTGTGGATCAGAAATTGAAGTATCAGTAGTGTTACCAAGGTTTGAAGGTCCATTTTCAGTAGTGAGAGCAATTTACTGTTAATTGCAGAGATTTCCAAGGGCATCATGCTCTTCTGATGGTGTCCGAGAAGTATCCTTCTGTGGGCTCTTTGCCACATACACAAGTTCAAAAACTATTCCTTCATACCGAGAGATGCAGTAGCTTTCAAGATAGGATTATGCGGAGGATTAATGATATTACAGTTACAGTCAGCCAGTAGATGGCACCTAAGTGCAAGTAGCCAAATCTTGGTGAGTCAATACCTTAGATGGGAAAAAAGCTGGCGCTTTCCATGACAGTTGAGGAAGTGGGGGTAGGCACCATCTTGACTGTAGTGTGTTGGGAATCTCTTTTTATGGAGGGAATTGGTGGAAGGAAGGATGGCTGTGTTGCTCTGGATATGAATGTGCTTGAGCTGTGGGAAAGGATGTGGTGGATACCACCAGATGGGGTGGGTGGTGAGCATTTTGCATTTAGTTAGAGTCATGTGCCCTGAGCAAAAGTGGAGGCTGGGTGGCCGAGGAGGAATCTGTCCCACCAGCCTGGAAGTCCAGACTGTGCAGCCACCAGAAGAGCTGGGCACCTTATTAGGCTAACGCATCTCAGCTTTGGGCCCCACACTGCTGAGTTAGAGGCCTGGTGGAGGGAGTAGTGAGGAGTGAAGAGTTGGGCACCTCTAGAGATAGGGGAGTGCTATTGTTTCAGTGTGGTGGTGGTGGTGGTGGTGGTGTTTTGAACTCCCTTAAATATCTTATCCCTATTCTGACCCTTGGCTGTATCCATTCCCTTGCCTAACTTATTATTTTTGTAAAATATGTAAAATGATCTCTGGACTCCGTTGTGCATAATTAAGTTTTATGTCAGGAGTTTCTGGATAAACATGAGCAAAGGGGACTAATGCCTAGGTGCTAGCTAAATGCCTTGGGGTGTCTACCAGCACATATATTCAACCCAGTAATGGATTGGTGTAGGAACAAATTGTTCTTAGTTGTGTAATTGTGGGTGTTATCCTGCAGTTGAGGCAAGTGAAAGTCCATGGTCCAGGCTATCAAATGACAGATAAACTGCTGTGTTAGTTGTGAAAGGTTGTGGGTTGTGTATTTTTGGTTGGTTGTTAGACAACTGAAGGAAAGAAAATGAGTGACAGAAAGGAGGGAGTACCTTTGCCAGATATGCCACCTCTGAGAAGGATATCATGGCCCGTATTTAATCCAGCATCTGATAGAGGAGAGCAATAAGTATGGTGTGGATTGGCATGAGCATTTTAAAATGGCAGCTGAGTTGAATGAGTAGGCTGTCCCCCCAAAGCTGGAGTTTGTCTGTTGCTCATAGGGAAGAGCAAGGGAGGTGTGACAAGGTCTTACTGGTGAAGTTTGATAAGGCTATAGGTGCCTAACAGATGTCCTCAGACAAACTTTAGAGACTGTGGCATGCACTGACTGGGTCTGGGTAGTTGTTTTCAGCTACAAGAAGAAACCAGAGGAGTCAGTTTAGGATTTTGATAACACTCTGAGGAGATTGGTCTTGAAGGCTTTTTCCAAGCAGACTGTGAGATGGAAGGTGTGGTAGCAAGAAACCAGTTCATCAACCACAGTTTTATTGAGTAGATATGAATGCAGCTTGGGATGTTGAAGAATAACAGATGTAGAGGCGTGTGGGTTATTGTAAACTGAATGATGGTACTGTTAAAAATGCTTATTCTTTGTCCCAGATAATGCATTGGATCTCCTGGCTAAAGCCAAATTGTTCTGCACCCTTCAGCTGGCCAATAAGTATTGGCAAGGAGGGATCCATCCAGAATACAAAACTCAAATAGAATTTGGTACCAAGTATGCTCTGTTTCAGTTCCTTGTAATGCTATGTGATATGTGTAATGCACTTGGTATATTCCTAAGGTTCATAAACATCATGTTAGCAATCTTGTAGGGAAAATTCTGCTTGATGTACCATCACGATAGGCTAAACTAATAGCATAAGGGGAGGGCAAAAAGAGAGAAGATAGGAGCATTCAGTGCACAGTTAAAATGTTGAGAACAAGATCAATCAAGGAACCAAAGGACATAAAGAAAAGAAAATCTTGAATTCCCTGTATGCTAATGGTAGAAGCCTGGGTAGCAAACGAGGAATGGGAATTGCTCATCGATGAGCATAAATTCAATCTAGCTGGTATTTCTGAAACCTGGTGGGATGATTTGCATAAGTGGAATGTTAAAATCAATGTTATAACCTATTTAGGAAGGATCAAGCAGTGGAGCGGCACTCTACGTACAAAATGGCATTATTTGTTTCCGAATCTCTGATGACTCAAAAGTAAGTAATATTGAATGCCTATGGTTCAATGTCCTAACAGAAAAAGTACAAGATGGGGTACTAGGTGCTGTCTGCCACCGACCACTAAATCACACCTGGAATTAGCTCCTTATGCACCTATCTATAATGTGCAGGGGTGGGGGAACCCTTTGTGATCATGGAGGACTTCAGTTGGAGTGATAACATGCTGGAGGTCTTATGCTGCCAGTACTGATACATCTCTGGAATTTCTAAATATTGTACAAGACAATTTCATAACTCAAAAAGTGTTGCAGCCAGCATGGGAATTCTGTATTATAACTTGTTCTAACAGATAAAGATGAACTGATCACAGAAATAAACATTAATGGTAGCTAAGGAGTAAATGATCATGAACTGATCACACAGGTAAGATAATGGAATGGCTGATATAGTATTCAATTAATAAAGAACTAAAGAAAGGTAATGCAATGAATGCAAATCAACATGGTTTTATGGCAGATAGGTCCATTCAAAGTAACTTTTTTATTACAAATCTCGTCAAAGTATCTTTTTTGATGAGATTACCAATTTGGCTTGATAAAGGTTTTTGTGCTGGAAAGAATTTGAGTTGGTACCATATGACTTTTTGATTTAAAATTAGAACGATATAAAATTAACACAGCATTCAAAATGTAACTAAATGTGGAATGGTTCTGTTTCCAGTGGGTTCCTGTGGGGATTGGTTCTTTGCCCTATGCCCTTTAATATCTTTATAAATGACCTGGAAGAAGACATAAAATCTTCACTAATGTTTGCTGATGACTCCAGAATATGGGGAGTGGTAAAAAATGAAGAGGATAGGTCACTGATTCAGAGCCATCTCGAGTGCTTGGTAAACTGGGTGTAAACATTATGCATATTAATATAGCTGAATGTGAATTTAGACATCCAGGAACAAATAACGTAGGGAATGTAGTCACTGCTTACCAGGATAAAAATTAGCACGTCATGTTGGCTAATCAGCTGAATGTGATCTTTTAGCATGGCCCAAAGAGCTAATGTAATCCTGGGATGTGAAAACAGGGGATCTCAGGTAGGAGTAGAGAGGTCATTTTACCACTGTGTTTGACATGGCTGCAACTACCACTGAAATACTGTGTCCAGTTTTGTTATCCACGAGTGAAGAAAATATTGATAAATTGGAAAGGTTCACAGAAAAGCCATGAGAATGATCAGAGATTAGAAAACATGCCTTATAGTGACAGAGCCAAGGAACTCAATCTATTTAGCTTAAGGGGGAAAAAAGTTAATGGTTGAGTTGATTACAGTCTGTAAGTACCTAAATGGGGAAGAAATACTTATTAATGGGCTCTTCAGTTTATCAGAGAAAGGTATAACATAATCACATGGCTGGAAGTGGAAGCTAGACAAATTCAAACTGGAAATAATACATAAAGTTTTGAAGAGTAGAGTAAAATAACTACTGGAACAATTGCAAAGGGTTGCGTTTAGTCCTATATCACTGTCAATTTTTAAATCAAGATTGGATGTTGTACTAAAGGATACGTTCTAGGAATTATTTTGAGAGAGTTCCATAGCTTATATTATACAGGTCAGATTAGAGGAGTGCTTGACAAAATCCCAGGAGCCAGGTCTCCATGGTGATCGGGGTTTGTAGCCTGGCTTCTAGCTCTGCTGCAGAAATGCAGCAGAGGAGTGCTCTCTGGCAACCAAAAATAAAATTATTGGTGCTTAGCTGGTAGCCAATTTTTGCTGAGCCCTGGATTAGTTGATCATAATTATCCCTTCTTGCCTTAAAATTTATGAATCTCTGAATCCTGTGAACACTTGCAGAAACTGAGATTGATACCCAAGAAGTTGGTATGTCAGTTTGAAAGTTAAACCAGCGAAGTGTCAGCTTTTCTGCAAGAAGAGAGAATATTTTGGAATGTGATTTTTAATGCAGAGGCCATCAGAGAGCATTGCCACTGCCTTGGGATATAAGTGAGCTTTGAGTTTATTGGTGTTGGGCTCCTACTACAGAAGATTTGGAGCAGACTTTGCTGTAGTTGATAGTCCCTTACATAAGATTTTGGACAGGCGGTTTTCCCGTAGATGGAGGTGTGAGAATACCTTCGTGGAACTGAAGCAGTGATTAATGTCAGCTGCTATCCTAGCTTATCCAGGCCCTCAAGTGCCTTTTTAACTGGACACTGATGCAGATGAAGTAGGCATTAAGGCAGGTTTATCACAACTGGAAGATGGCTAGGAGAAAGTGGTGTAGAGTTGAGTTGTAAATAGAGCCCTAAGTAAAGTGGAACACAAATATGCAACAACAAAGAAGGAGCTGCTTGCTGTGGTCACCTTTACCAAATACTTTGGCATTTTCTTCTAACAGGAGACAATTCATGTTGAGCACCAGTCACAATTCTCTTCAATGGCTGCACAGTATAGACAAACCTGAAGGGCAGTTAGCTGGATGGTTGGAACATTTGGCGCAATCTGGCTTCCAGATAGTACACCACTTGGGGAAGAAACTAGAATTTCAATGCCTTGTCCCAGAGACCTGATTTGGGAGAAGCTGAACTGAAGACCAATATCGGGATTCTGCTGTTCTCTGGGGCAGGGAAGTGGGGGAGAGTCAACCAAGGCAATGATGCTCAGAGGTGTGGAAGAAGGTCAGTGGGTCTGTAGATTGGTGTGGGTGCATGTAGGAAGATTCTGATATAGAGAAATTGATGGGATGGAAAAGAACTAATAGTGGGGAGATCCTAGAGGAAATTCAGCATCCTCCCTGCCTTTGCAGTCCAGTCTGAGTGTTGGATGGGGATATTGGTGCAGATGTTGCTTGTGTCTGGAGAAAGATGAGAACTTGTTCATTAGTAGTGCTAAAGAAGGAAATGCTGGAGATTTTGGTGGCTCTTCATGATGTAAATGTAGGAAGGCATCTAGATATAGAAAAAGTCACTTCTTAGGTTCAGTCCTCCAGTTTCTGGGTGGAGCGGAGAAAGTTTGTAAGGATTTGGTGAAGGTTATGCAAGATATGTGGGGTTCATAAAGAAACCCAGGGCTCCAATGGTCTACACACAGGCTGAGTGGCCCCTTAAAAAGGTGGCATTTTATATCCTTGGACCTCTGCTCATTATATTTCCTGAGGGAACAAATACGTGTTGGTAATAGGCAGATGCATACCCTCTTCCTGACCAGAAAGATCAAATGTTACAAGGATATTTGTTGAGTAGTTTGTATACATAGAGTGTCTCAGTTCCTGCATGCTGTTGCTTCTTGTGTCTGTTCACCACAGTCATAGGTTATTTGGTTCTTTTGGGAACATACATCCAAGTTGGTAGCCCTGGTGAGATCTTCCATGATGCATGGTTCCTCCAGGAGGTGTGAGACTAACAGATGTTTTATAGGATTTGTTTCACCACAGTCTCATGTGTCTGGGTAGTTGAACTTTCTCCACTTCCACACAATGACTTTTGACCCGCTGACTCTTCTTCAGTGGTGATTTAAACATCTGAGTCAACCATCCTTCTCTGCACCTGCTGAAAAGCATTCAGCAACGTCTATGCATTTTGGTATCCTCACTAAGTATTTTGAGCTGTGTACACCACATTTCTGATCATGTAGCAGTCAATGATTTTTTTAAGTAGTTCCACTGCTGCCAGGGAGCTTTTCTGTGATCAGGCAGCTAACTGCTATTGTGTGGCTGTGTTGTGAGTGTGTGGTATAGTCAACCTGCTGTGATGATTCACTTTTGCTTGTGACCCTTCTCCTGATATCCAGTGGATGGGTCCAGCAAGCACATGATGGCTATTTGTGTGTGGTGGTGTTAGACATCTTGTGAGGTAGTGGTAGCTGTCATTTAGCATAAGGTCCAGTTTCTTTGCATGAACCACTCTTTCCTGCACCAAATATGTGTAAGTGCTATGGCTCTTGGTATTGCTGTGCTGGATTCCCATTTTGAATTTGCAAGATTCATGATGTTCCAGATGCTAACTTTCCCCTTTGTATTCTCCACAAGTGCTTTAAAGGAGATGATAATGTGTAATCTAGCATCATTCCAAGGTAGTCAGGATTCCAGTAGTGGGCAGGGGATGCACTATTCCAGGTGACATTGTGTTGACTATTGGACTCACGATTCTGAAAACAGAAGAGGCTTGCTTGTGTTTTGGCTTGATGGCACTCAATTGTTCTTGGTGTAATAACTAGTGGCTTAGCTATGGGTGGGCCTGGTTGGCCTACCCACTTTGAAAGCAGGCCAACCCAATCTGTTGCTTCTGCTGCTGATGCTCTACTTAAGTTTGGCACATCAGGCAGCTTTTGGCAGGTCACTACCCAAACTTCCTTCTTTTGGCCACATGACCGGAAGCAGGAAGTTTGAGAAAGCAACCGGCTGAGAATCACTAAACTGCTGGATGCCCCAGTTGACAAGGTAACTGAAATGTCTGCAGCTTCCTAACTTCTTGCTTCTGGTCACATGACTGGAAGCAAGCAGGACGTGGCCCAGGCCCACCCAACTAAATCATAGGCCCTGCCAGAAAATCACTTCTGGCTATGCCCCTGGTAATGAGAGCCTAGAACAGTGCTGATGTTATAACTTTGATCTGGGCAACATCCTGTGTTTGGGCAGTGACATCTAATTTGTCATCATAGATCAAACTTCTTGTGCTCTGATGGATTGGTCTGTTATTTGTAAAGATGTTGAGTATTGTTGAGGGTACACTCTCAGGTGGAAGACCATTTTCTGTTGCTGACATCAGCTTCCTTTGCTGCCTTGTCTGACATAAAAATGTTAATTCTCTAGTTGAAACTATCAGTCGTACCACGTGGTGATATTTCATCATGTCATATATTTTAGTGTGTAGCCTCTGGTGATGTATGTGTTGTACACTGCTGAGAGGTCAACAGACACGGCTTCTGTTACAATACCCTTTTTAAAGCCATCTTTGATGCACCAAGTTGTGTTCATTACTTGACCAATCCATGATTTGCCTGGGTGGAATTCAGCATGCTCTGGAATTAGTGCTTTGCAGTAAGTGATGATAAGCAGATTAAAATGTCACACTTGTGTGATTTATAGAGGTGAGATAGTTGTGATATAGGCCTGAAGCTCTTCAGTTCCACTGCATCCTTTCTTGACTTCAGAAGTGCCACGACATGTACTTGTCACTGGATCTTGTGGTGGAGCTTGTGCTCAACAACTTGAGTAATGAGTTCCTTCTTGCTGGTCCAAAGTGTTTGATTTGTTCAGTACCCATCATCTAGGCCAGCAGCTTTGTCATTCTTGAGTACATTAATTATTCCATGCTGATCTGGGAAGAAATTTTGCATCCTTAGTATTCCAATAGGTTTGTGGCCTTTACAGAGTCAGAAAATCATTTGTGCACTTTATTAACCCCAATCTGATGGGTTAGCGAAGCAATTCAACTGTAGACTGTCCTCTCTGATTTAAGATGACCAAAGTGAGGGAGATGTTACTCCTCTACTTTATGATGGTCTATTGGAGCAGTGTCCAGTCTCTTACAGAATATACCCCATACATGGTGTTACTTAAGTGGAATATCTGTCTAACACGTGAGTGCAAATTTGGGGTAGACATATCAGAAGAGTCCATCAATCCATCCAAACATGTCACATGGTTAGCAGTCTACCTGAATGAACACTATGAACCAGGCTATTAAGAGACATCATGTTAAGGCCATACAAAAATGGAATGAATACTAAGGAGAGCTGATGTCAGTATGGAATCACACTAAAAAGAGGGGCTGTGTCAAAAATTATTCAGGAAGTTTAATGGTTCCTATATTTTCATTAGGAAACTACCAGAAAGCAGTGAGTCAGGTGGTACACTAAAACTGTCTGAAGTTCTATGTGAATTCACAGCATGACACTGATGCTACAGAGGATCCCTGGCCCCCATTACAGCCTTTCACAGACCTAACATACAACCCCTAATGAAAAATGTTCTTGTGTCAGAAAGCATAGAGTGATTATTCTGCTCCAATGAAGATGGGGATAGTGAAGGAGAACAAATGTTTGAGAGTATCAGGACAGTGTACAGCAGAGGAATTGATTTGCTTTTGCTACCCATGGCTTCATTTTGAAAATGAGGGAACACCACAGCAGGTGCTTAGACCGCTCATGTGGCTTAAGGACAATCTGCAGTAGCTTCCAGAGGGATGCGGAGGTGCTCCGCTTAGAAGCAGAGGGTAATGTAATGAGACAGTACATGCCCCCAAGTCAAGATCAATGGTCAAAGAGGCATGAAGCTGGAGGATTCCATGTTATATGAGATGGACCATCATCTTAGCCATAGAGTATTGGAAGGGTAGGTGGGCTCTGTGGAAAGAACTGTATGTGGGTATGCATTAAGGTATCCAAATAGCAAGTGTGAAAAATCAGGATGGGGTGGGGGATAACAGGCTCCTATATAAGGAAAAGCCTCAAATATTTAGACTGTCTCTATAAAATTGCGACCTCTGGTCACTCTAGTAGGCATGAGCTTAGGGAAGGGACTTCGATGGACACTGTTACACTGGGATTTGTTGTGAGCATTTTGGACTTAGATTCATGTGTGTCCTGAGGGAAGGTGAAGGCCAGTAACCCAAGGAGCCCCCCACCAGACCAAATGTCCAGAATGAGCAGTGACTTTGCTGCTTTCACCATACTAGTATATCTTAGCTTTAGATGCTCCATGCATGAATGGTCTTAGAGGCCTCAGATGGGAAAGGGATGGTGCAGCACTGTAGTTGGGAGAAGGGAGTGCAATATTGTTTCAGTTGTTGAATTCCCCGAAGTTGCCCATTCCTATTCCGGTCTGTTGCTTTTTACCCAATCCCTTGCCTAATATTCTTTCATATAGATGATTATAAAACTTCTCTGTGTATAATTGTTTTTTGTGGGGAATTTCTGGACCCACTTAAGCAAAGGGGGCAAATTCCCTATCTGGATAGGAACAGGTTCAAGCTTGCTTCTTTAGGACGTGTGGCAGCAGGAGCACTTGTTTCCGTTTTGGAGGGTGTGTTTTCTGGCACACAGGTTTAAGTGCTCCTTTCCCTTCATTTTTACTACAGCATTTCCATTCTTGATTCTTGTGAAAATCAGTCTACGTTTTCCTCAGTACTTCTTATTACCACCACTTCGCTGTGGTCACTGCTATGGACAGTGAGATGAAATGTATGTCAAAAGTATCAAGGAACTTGAAACATTTCCTCAGCTAACTTGAGTCTTTGTAGTGTGTTAAGTAAACTTCTGACAAACTTAAGATAATAAGTACTGTAGCTTAGATAATAGGAATTTACAGATTTGGCTCCACTGTTTGTTGTTTCACTTCAACATCCGTTTTCTTATTAAAATGTTAAAAGGCTGTGAGGAAAACCTGCTGACTCAGCTCTTCACACACATACTTTTTAATCTCACTCTGATTTCTGTGCAGTAGTGTTTGTTTGATGCCATAGACAATGACATTCTTGGGGTCCTTTATTGGGTTATAGGAGATTGCAGAGCATAGATAGGAAGTTTGTTTTAGAATCTTAAGTTTATTTCCACAGTGCATGCTTTGCTGGCCATTTTGAATTAGTGCAAAATCACACAATTCCCCATTTTGGGTTCCTAGGCCTTCTTTAATTTGGAACATTGTCCCCCCCCCCCCCGCCCCGTGAGTCTGCGTGTGTGTGTGTGTGTGTGTGTGTGTGTGTGTGAGAGAGAGAGAGAAAGAGCACATAAAACCTGATTTTTTTTTTTAATGGATGTGTCTCCCAGCACTAGTTTGTTATGGTGGAGTGAATGTCTGTAAATGATGTAATTGATGGTGAGACTGAATCAGTGGTTGGCATTTTGTTAATATTAAGTTGAACTGCCTCCCTCAGGTAATGTGAAAACAAATCTAAAGTTACTATGAATGCCAAGCAACTATGTGAAGATTACTTTTTCTTATTCATCATTCATTTTTGACCTATTGTATTTTGAGGTGCTTGTTTATAAACTCATCCAGAAAAGCAAACAAGGAGTCCTGTGGCACTTAAAGACCAACAGATTTATTTATTGCATGAGCTTTTGTGGGAGAAAATCCCACTTCACCCGCTGCTTTGAAGATGTCCTGATGAAGTGGGATTTTCTTCCATGACAGCTCAGGCAATAAATAAATTTTGTTAGTCCTTAAATGCCACAGGACTCCTTGCTTGTTTTACTGAACTAGACTAACAGGGCTGTGCTTTTGGAAGTTGGCATCATCCAGGAAAATACTCTTTGCCATCCATTGTGCAGATGTGAATGTCTGTTTAAAAACAACACGCTGCAAGAAAGAATTCTGGAAGGCTCTTCTTTTATTTTGGCTTCAGATGGTTATTGTGTTTGTGTCATAAACTTGCCAATGTGCTCTCTCGCTCAGCTGTACTTTATTTTTAATAGGTCTTCTAGAGTTTGAATGGCATAGAAGAGAATTATGCTGCTAAGATTCTAACCTTCACTAGATTTGTGCAGCATATACTTCTCAGTTTTTTGCTGCCATTACATTGGTTTTGAGATCTGTGCCGGACTGAGTTTTAAATCGTGATCCTGACATTCATTGGATTATATGGATCAGCTCTTTTCAATACTTATCCATTAAACTCTTCACCTCCATCATCTCTATCTCAGGCCAGATACTGGTCTGTTGTGAGTTTATAGGCTAGACCAATTTTAAATCCCCTCTTGACTGTATCCTTTCTCACTTCAGAAATTAAAAAATGAAATAATTTTGAGTTATGATTTGTGGGAGAAAGCTTTCAGATAATCCTTTTTGCTTTCATAACCTTTTCCTGTGTTTCCAAAGTAGGCCGCAATCACTCTGAAATTGATATTGGTAAAATGGGGCTAGGTATGATTTTCTTCTGTGCTCTGTTTGGTACCCTTTTTCTCAGATATGCCCCTTGCATTATGGGCCTGAGGGCAGAAAAACAGAGGTATTACGCCATTATCACAGGGAGATTCCTGCAGTTCTTGGATCTGCCTGATGTACAGTTGCTTCATGTAGGAAGATGAGCACAGAACAGTTGCTGTCTGGATGTGAATCTGACCCAGGGTCTCTGCTCAGAAGAGTTCACAATCCAAGGGCTTGATTTTTGTCAGCCCTAGATGCCACCATGGCCCCAGAAGTTCATTCAGTGAGTCGTCAGCAAAGGACAGCAATAGTCAGCATTCCATACCCATAGTGGAAAGAATTTGCTGTGGGAAACAGCACGAGAAGTTATTGGAGAAGTTTGAGACACTAGGACAACATGCAAGGAATGTGGTAAGTTGAACCATTTTGGGAGTGTATGCAAAAGAAAAGATTCAGTTGGATTTGTGTTCTTCCTCTTTTGCACAGTATGCAACAATGATGCCACCTTGACCCTTTTCTTGAATCCGTGATCATATCAGACTCAGGCTGCTGGAACAGGAAAGCAACAAGGAACAATGCTACGCAACAATGCTGATGGAGGAAAGTTCTGTGTGATTTCTGCTGGGTAGTGGAGCCTCCTGCAGTGTAATTTCTCAGGGTAAATTGGACACTAACAAACCCCTCCAAAAGTGCACGTGCATGCCAATAATGTACAATGAGAAAGAATGCAGGTCTTAAGAAAATGTGACTTCATACTAACTGATGCCAATAATAACACAGGGTACCAACTGAAGTTTGTGGTAGATGGTAGGAATGCAGCCATCCAAGTCACGGATCTAATCAAGGTGCAGTGTCAGAATGTTAAATATGTAGTATAAAAATAAAAAGGGGGGAGTCCTTGGTCAATGGAGCAAATTTTAAAAGTGCACTTGGGACCTGTGTGCTTACCATGAAAGAAAATTTCAGTGCATAAATCAGTACTCAAGGAGCTCAAAAGTCTGCAGAGGAGCAGTATCATAGTGGTGGTAGAGGTCTGTACAGCCTGGTAAGAATCATAATGATGGTAAGAAAGGCATCAGGTGACTTGTGTATCTGGAGAGACCCAGAGACCTCAGCTGAAAAGATGCCACTTTCCATTGCCCAAATTGATGAGCACTTGCCAGAATTTCCCAAAGCCAGAATCTTTATGGTCTGTGATGTGACAGGTGGGCACATAAACCTGGAAAAAAAGTCCAGCACACTGACAACCTTTGCAACACCATTTGGTTGTTACAGGTGCATGCGCATGGGCATAAGCCCAGCAGTGAGGATTTCTGGTGATGCCTAACCTAAGAGCTGAGAGGATGTCCTGGGGTGAAATGAAGATGATGTTCTTATTGGAGACAAAGGAAACAATGATTCAGAAGCCAAAAAAAAAAACAATGGCAGAAAACTGCAAGCTTTTCTACAGTGATATAGAGACAAGAACATAAAACTGCACCCACAGACAATGTGAGTCAGACAGTGTGAGGTGACATATAATGGACATCTGCTCACAGCAGGAGAATTGAAATCATATATCAACGAGATCAGGGCAGTCAGAGAGATGCCAGCTTAAATGTACAGGGGGTACTGCACTTTACAGGAATGATGCATTTTCTGCCCAAGCTCTGCACACACCTAGTTGCAGTAATGGAACTCATAAATCTGTGTACAAGTTGAGTGGACTGGGCATGTCCCAAACAGCAAGCATTTGACATGCTGAAACGAATGATAACAGATGCTCCTGTCCCAAAGTACTACCAGCCAGGAAAGCCACTGACATTCCAATGTGATGCACTGGTGAAAAGATTGGGTGTAGCTCTTTTGCAGGAGAAGCCAGTTGTTTATGCCAGCAGAGTCACGTCAGAGACTGAACAGGGGGACATCCAAATAGAAAGAGCTTCTGACTGTTCTATTTGGAGTGTATCGATTTCCATCAGTGTGCCTGTGGCTACTCAGTGCAGTCAGACCGTAAACCCTTAGAGACAGTTGGGCTCAAAAGAGATTACATTGCATGTTCCTGTGACTTTAGAGCTCCTATTGAAGCAGGCGGTGGTGGGTGGGCACAAGCCCACCCGCTTCTAAAACCCCTCCCCCAGCCTATGGGGAGGTGGTACTTGACCCTGATTCAAAAAATTCCTTGGGACAACTGAGAAAACAGGGATGGGTGTGAGGTCATAGGTTTATAACAAGGGACTCGGAAGGGGACACCGAGCAGAGAACCGCGGACAACGCCCACTGCTCCTGGAAGCTGTCGAGGGAGCTAGCGGACGCCACCCAGAGGAACTCTGCTCAGAGACGCGCATGAACAAGGGACTGGAAATAAGCCCAACAGCCACAGGCCCCTCCCTCAGCCAACCTCCTCTCTCTGGTCTTGTAGATGGCCTGTTTAGCGTAGGCCGTGAGGAGGTTCCGCGACTTCGTGGGGCCTCGGATAGGAAGTGCCTAGAGGAACACGTGTGGGGAAAAGTGCAGCCAGAACCTCAATAAGAGGTTCTGGAGGAGCTGGAAAAGGGGCTGCAACCTGGCACATTCTAAGTAGGCGTACGCCAGGGTCTCCCTCACACTGCAGAAGGGGCAGGCCTCAGGGCAGGGGGTGAACCGTGCCAAGTACACGCCCGTGCTCATGGCCCCGTGGAGGAGCTGCCAACTGATGTCCCCGGCGGGCCGTGGCGTCAGGGCAGAATAAAGGCTGGCCCACTGGGGGTCCTTGCCCTCCGCGGGTGGAAGGAGGTCCTGCCACTTGGTATTGGGGCGGGACACGAGGGCAAGGAAATGGATGGTATGATGCATGAGTGTGTACAGATATTGTCGAGGCATGGTTTGGAAGGGGGCCGGCTGCAAGTCCAGCAGCTGGCTTGGGACGGGGGCTGCCGGAGTGGCTCGCAGGGCTGGGGCCCAATGACAAGCTCCAGTGGGCCAGGACTGAGGTGACTTCAGAGCTAGCGAGTAGTGATCAGTAATCCTCCTGCACAACATCTAGTATTGGTGAACACCCTGACCAGTATTGGTGAGACTGGGGTATGGATCAGGGCACAGTTCAGCAAGTAAACATATTTCATCTTCCAGTTTCAATAGCTGTAGTTGATGGAAATCAGAGGCTACAGAAAAGGCCATCCAAGTATGGACAGTCAAGAGAGTGACAGTCGGAAGGTGGCCAGAAGACAAATGCCCAGTATTGGTAGGAACAGAACCATATTTTTGAATTAAAGATGAGGTGTCTATGCAGGATGAAATCCCATTTTGAGGACACAGAGCTGTTGTCCTGCCTCATTATGTAGGGATGCTGTGCAGAAAATCCATAACTCATGTATCAACAGCTGTTTCACATTGGCTTAAGAGTGTGTTTGTTGTCCAAGAATGATTATACAACTCTATTCCTTGATAGAAGGATGTGACACCTATCAGTCGTGTGAAAACTGCCGGTAGTTTATCACATGAGCTTCCTATCTAACCATGGGAAAAGGACAGAGTAAACTTCTTTCTTCTGGGAAAAGCAAAACTTGATCATGGCAAACTACCATGTAGGTTTTTGTTACCTTGATGCCCTGTGCATTATAAGAAGCAAGTCAGTGAACAACAAATTGCGAAAGCCTGTTTTGTGAGGTACAGCATACTGAACACTGTATTTACAAACAATGGATAATGGTTTGTCTTAGAAGAATTAAAAGCAATTATAACTCCCTGGGTTGTCCTTATTTCCATTTTTATAGATGGGCACTATATGTGCTCTTTTCCATGCCTCCAGGACCTTGCTGGTCTTCCGTGATTTTTCAAAGATAATAGCCAATGGCTCAGATATCTCCTCAGTCAGTTCCTTGAGTATCCTAGAGTGTGTGTTATCAGGCCCTGGTGATTTGAAGACATCAAACTTATCTAGATAATTTTTAACTTGTTCTTTCCCTATTTTAGCTTCAGATCCTAGCCCGTTTTCACTGTCCTCCCCTACATTACGTATCCAGTCACCACCAACCTTCTTGGTGAAGACCAAAGGAAAAAATCATTTAGTTCCTTTGCCATTTCCACATTTTCTGTTATTCTTTTCCCTCTTCGTTGAGAAATGGAACTACACTGCCCTAGGTCTTTCTCTTGTTTCTAATGTATTTAAAAATGTTTTTTGTTACCCTTTATGTCTTCAGCTAGTTTGACCTCAGTTTGTGCCTTGGCCGTTCTGATTTTTCCCCTACATAACTGTGTTTTGTTTATAGTCATCCTTTGTGATTTGTCCAAGTTTCCACTTTTTGTAGGACTCTTTCCTCATTTTTAGATGATTGAAAATCTCCTGGTTAATCCAGAGTGGTCTCTTACCATACTTCCTAATTTTCTGCACATCGGAATAGTTTGTTCTTGTGCCTTTAATACTGTTTCTTTGAAAAACTGCCAGCTGTCTTCAGTTGTTTTTCCTCTTAGACTTGCTCTCCATGGGATCGTACCTGTCAGCTCCCAGAGTGTGCTAAAGTCTGCCTTCCTGAAATCCATCATCTTTGTTTTGGTGTTCTCTCTCCTGCCGTTCCTTAGAATCATGAATTCTACCATTTCATGATCACTTTCACCTAAGTTATCTTCCAGTTTCAAATTCTAAGTCAGTTCCTCTCTGTTGTGAAAATCAAGTCGAGAATGGTATCTCCCATAGTAGCCTTCTCCACTTTTTCAAATAAAAAATTGTCTCCAATATGTTCCAAGAACCTGTTGTATAATATGCGCCTTTCAGTGTTATTTTCCCAACAGATGTCTGATTAATTGAAATTGTCCCATTTCCACCAAGTTCTGTGCTTTGGATGATTTTGTTAAGTGTTAAAAAGAAGTCTCGTTCGCCTCCTCTTCCTGGTTGGGTGGCCTGTAGTAGACCCCTACCATGACATCACCTTTGTTTTTAACAAAAGCAGCAAGAGTCCTGTGGCACCTTATAGCCCAGGTGTGGCCAAACTGTGGTTTGGGAGCCACGTGTGGCTCTTGAATGAAAAATTGTGGCTCCCAGAAGAACGCCAGCAAATCAGTTGGGGAAAGCAGTCCCAGCCTAGGAGTTCAGGAGGGGGTTGGGGATGGTGGAGAGAAGTGTGGCAGGGTTGGGATTTTAAAAACCTCACCACTAAGCCTGCAGTCTTTTACATCAAGCAGCAGCTAAGTTTTTACTGTATAGGCCTAATTTCCATGGTAACCTTAAGGTAATTATTAGAATCTGACATTAATAGGATCAATATTTGTCTTCTTTTTATGATAAAATTAAAGTGTGCAATGAATTTTAAACTTAGTAATTTTGGAGTAGGTAAAAATATATGGTTGTATGCCTCAGTGTGGCTCTCGAAGGTTTAATAATCAACGTGCGTGGCTCTTGAGTTCCATAATTTTGCCCACCCCTGTATAGACTAACAGGTTTCTTCTAGCATAAGCGTTCATGGGCTACAACCCACTTCGTCAGATGCATCTGATGAAGTGGGTTGTAGCCCATGAAAGCTTATGCTTGAAGGAATCTGTTAGTGTGTTATATGCCACAGGACTCTCGCTGCTTTTGCTATACACAGACTAACACAGCTACCCCTCTGGAAAATTCTACCATGGAAGGCACTTTGTTTTTAGCATCCATCATGAGACCAATCCCAAAAGGAGGGAAGAGATTCAGCAGAGCAAGATTTTGCTGGAGCTGGAGACCTATGATTGAGAGACAGAGAAAGGTCACTTACAATGTGGTTGCCCAAAATGATCTCAAAGACTAAGTAACCACCTCTGTCTGTGAAAGACAAGTCTGCAACTGTGCTATCTGCCATTATCCTTTGGCTGATGGGTAGGGCTCTAGATGTCAATTATCTGCTTTTAAAGTTTATGTATTTGAATGTTTTATAAAATAAGGAAGATCTACATGATCAGGGGAACTGCAGTCAGAGGCACCATGTTCAGGTGCGGTAGTGTTATTGATGGTACAGTGAAACGGGAAATGTGTGAAGTTAGGGTGGAGTCAAGTCAGCCACCTGGACAGAATAAAGTTCAGGATTTAGTAAACTTCTACTTGTTCAACTTAACCTGTACTGTGCATAACTCTTTTCAATAAAACTATTTCTCAAGCACTAGGGTTTTTTTTTATGTGAATTCATCAAAGTATATTTGTAAATGACCTGTTTATTGATCACTGCAGCATCTAACTTTTTTATATGCAATTTATGCATGTTCACATTGATATAATTAAATATTCAAGTAAAACGTGATCAATATTTTAAAAGATAAGAGAGTTCTATATCTTATTAGACTGAAACCATTCTAATATATTCTCTGTGAGCTTGAGGGGAATGATAAATTTGTATCTTTATTGGGGATCATCAGATTTCAAATGTGCAAATTTATGACTGAGGAATGACAGTAGCCTCTGTTCTGCCCATCATGAGCTGAACTGAAATCACTTATGTTTATGGAAAAACAGTGTTACTCCGCTTGGTCATTAAAAACTTGTCAAAATACCAAGATTCCCTTTGCTTTCTTTCCCCCTTAATTTTTTCCAATCAGTTATGACACAGTAATGTGGGTACTGGGAATCACTGGAAAGCATGAGTCAATTTTTGTGTATGTTTTGTGTGTGGTGCATATGCTGTTAATTTTATTATAAAAATGATGGTCAAAGACGTGAAGGTGGAATGGGCTGTAGTAATTTTGGGAGATGGCTGTTATTTGTATCTTCATAAATGTAGTAAAATATTTGGTTTAATCCAGGCAGGAGTTAAAGCTCCAGCGCTGGTGGGCCCCTCTTCAGTGCCGGTGGTGCCCCCCTCCTGTGCCGGTGGGTCCCCCCGGACCTTAGCTCCTGCCACCCTCTGCTCCCAATATCTCCCCACCCAGTGCAAGCCAGCTGCCCCCACGCTCACTGCTGGCGGTGTGTCTGGAGAGGTGAGAGTGGTAGGCCCTGGGGTGGCGCTGAGACTGGGGCTTAGGCAGCAGGCCCCAGGTTGGAGGCAGGGCTTGGAAGGGGAGGGGTTTGGGTTGGGGCTTGAGCTGCTAGTAATGCCCCTAGCCCTTGTCCCTGTCCCCTACCTGCTGGAACATGGTAGAATGCCACTCTGGGGCCTTCTATTTTTAGGGGTCCAGCGTTTGGGCCCCTAAAAATAGAATGTGGACCCAGAACACAGCATCCCAGGGCCTGCTGTTTTTCAATGGTTGGCCCCAGAACGCAGCATTCCAGCTCCACGTTCTATTTTTAGGGGCCCCAGAACGCTGAGCCCCTAAAAATAATGGGCTGCATTCCGGGGTGTTTCAGCATACTTTAACCCCTGGATCCAGGTGATAATAAAGATTCTGTGAGCTTTGTTCTACAAAGGACTTTTTGTTCTACTCATTTATACTGAACTTAGCGCATAAAGCCGTGAGACCTGACTGTGGACTTCAGGCAGTACTGCAAGTATAAATATTAATATCCTTATAACAGAGGTTATGGATCTTCCTGATTTTTAAGTATAATTATTGTACTATAATCACCTGTCTTTGATTTTTAATGTTGTGTGTGTTATTCTTCTTACTTGTAAACATTTTACTAATCAGTGTTATGACCTTTTGTAGTGCTTTATGTGCATTTAAATCTTCTAAAATATTGGGACATTTTATACCATAGAACGGAATATAAAACTTTAAATAATTGCTTTACTTGTTTTCAAAATTTAATGTGGCTATGAGGTTACAAAAGACAAAGAGCTAACAAAATTCCCCATTTAAAGAAAAAATCCATTGAATATTAATATGCGGGAGAAAGGCACACATTTAAAACAACTTGGCATCAGTCTTCCATGCTTTCGAATTAGTTTTAATTGTATCACACTTCCTTTCTAATGTTACATACTGATTTAAATAACAGGGCCGTACATAAATATGTAGTCATGCAAGAATGACTAAGGATGATAAAATTGGAACAGGGATGCTAAGTGCAGCATAGCAATCAATAGGACTGCAATGGTAATAACACCAATATGTCTAGTTAAAGAGATGTAAATTGCTCTTAATTTGAAAGAAGGTTAGAACCACAATGGAGCAAGGAAATGAGTAAGCTATAGCACTGAAGATGTCCCTGCCGACTCAGGATGTGTCTTGCTTCTCTAAAAGCAACCTGGGGGGGGGGCATCAAGGAACTGCTATAAGGTAAGAAACTCTAGAGAACAGAGGAGAGGTCTTTCAAGGAAGCAGAAAAGCCCTGCTGCCTACCAGAAGTATTAGTGAAAAAGGCTAGGAGGACTTTTTTTTTTAGAAGTGATGCAAGCTAAAGCTACTGAAAGTTAAGTTCAAAAGGGGCAGCTGTGTTAGTCTAGGCCAGCAAAAAAAGCCAAGGAGTCCTGTGGCACTTAAAGACTTACAGATTTATTTTTCGCATGAGCTTTCATGGGAGAAAAATGTGAAATGCAAAAAATAAATCTGTTAGTCTTTAAGTGCCACAGGACTCCTTTTTTTCTTTCCTGAAATTTAAGTGCCTTTATTCATGCAAGCTTAATGCAGCAATTCACAAGACTAAGTACTGCTCAGCAGAAGTAAAGGTTGCAGATGCAGACCCATCCCTCATCCAGTCAATGTATTAAGCAAGGCAGATAGGAACTTTGTGTTAGGAGGCAGTGGTCACCAACCTTTTCACTAACATGGTACACTTTAATGAGACAATTCCACAGTATATCCATTTTTTCAGCTGAATTGATTGCCCATAAATGTCACATTTACTTACATTTACTATGATTATGGTCTTACTAGAGAAGTTTGCAACATAGTGCATATAACAAGCTAAAGAAGGATCAAATGCATCAGTGTTTCAGATCCATCAGAAAAAAATACACATCATCTCAGTTTTGCCCTTTGCTCACCTGCCTTTAGAACTTTCATATTTTAGAATCGAAAGATCGATACCTCACTTTTAATTTTGATAAATAATTTTCACAAGTTTTATGAGTTATATTTTTGGTTGGGTAGAATATTGTTTAAGATGAAACAATGTTTGTTTCACATTGATTTCCATTACCTTTTGTACAAAATTTCACAGTACATTTGGACAGTTCTCCCGGCACACCAGTGTGCCGTGGCACACTGACTGAAAACCACTGTTATGAGGTATGCATTAGCTATGTGTTGCCAGTGAAAATTCACAGTTCTTTTTAACCGTGCCTTTTTTTGAACTGCATAGTAGTCCTTAATTGCTGTAGAGAATATTATATTATACTTGGCTTACAATGTCGTACATTCCTATATAGAATTAAATACATGCAAACAAGTGATCTCAAGATCATATATACAAGTGGAGAAACAGAGAACTTTTAAAGCAAAGGCTTCCATTTCAACTAAAGATGCCTTCTTGCATGGTTGCACCTGCTCAGGGTATATCAGCTCATAGGACATTCATGAACACTTGCTACTCAGAGATCCCTGATATACATAGGTGTGGAGAAGTTGAGTTAAGGACAGAGCATTTGTCTTCATTCTGAATGTGTTTGTTTGTGTCAATTTAAGTGATTTCTTCAATGTTGTTCTAACCCCATTCCCCCCCCCTTTTTTTAAACAACAGCATTCAAATTAAGGAAAACAAACCACCTACTGATTTGTGTGTTGTTATTTAGGGCCAGATTTTCAAATAGGTTCTGTAAATTCTGCCAATAAATTTTAGATGCTTGAGACTGATGTTTAGGATGTGAAATGACCTGGTTTCTGTAACAAAACATGTACATGGATTAAACTTGCTTAATATGTAAAGGACCTGCACAAGGCCTATTCACAGCTTAAACCACAGGGTGAGATTCTGACCCCATTGAAGTCAATTGGAGTCTTGCTATTGACTTTGGTAGGGCTTGCATTTCACCCACAGTGTTTAATGGTACTTAAGTGTTGCTCAGATACAAATAAGGATTTTGTGCAAACAAGGTAGCTCATGTGTATATTTTACAGATATATTTTCAGAGGCACATTAAAAGGTGGCCCTTGAAGTTCTTAGAGCAGGTTCTCAATTGGTGTCAATTGTCATAGCTTTATTGATTTCAGTGGAGATACGACAATTCACACTAGCTAAAGATCTGATCTCTTTATTCCTCTATACGATAAATTTTTCTCACTGGTCACACTGCGCATTGAAATATGCCCCCAAGAGAATAAAATGGAATTTTGTATGTCACAATTATCAAGCACCTCCTTCAGTATTTTGAAGTCATTAATGTGTAAATAAAGAAGAAAAATAGCTGTTGCATATGCTTTGTAGGTGATTTTCAAATAGAAGTGTTTTGGCCATTTCCAAACCGTTTTTGCTCAAAATTCTGTGGGTAGCATTTTGCTTTCTGCCAATACTCATAAAACTCCATTGCTGTACTGGAGATGTTTTTTAACAGAGGGCAGAATTTGGTCTGAAAGTTATTTACTATGCCTATTAATGTTCTTATGAAATGTGGGTTCTTTTTAAATACATCTTTCATTGAACACATGGCTCTAAAATGATTTGACAGCTTGTGTTTTGTGGTTTAAAGTTAATAAAAAAATCAACGCTATTTTAAATGCAATCTCTAAAAAGTTGTAAGTGGAGTTAACACTCTGTGTGATCAAGTGCAAGCTCAGCATAAATTAAAATGACAGCATTGGAAGTGAGAGAGACAAAGTGATTGAAGTAATATTTTTTATTGCACCAGCTTCTGTTGTTGGAAGGTACAACCTTTTGAGTTGTGCAGAGGTCTCCATCGGGTAGGTCTTCCTCAGTTCTATAGAGCTAGAAAGCTTGTTGTCCTTTATGAACAGAAATTGGCCTAATTAAAGATACTACCTCACCCACCCTCTCTCCTTCATACATCCTGGGCTACAACTGTGTCGTACAACTGTGCATAGCAATGTATTAGTAGTATCATTATATTAAGTAAATTAGTTGAATACATGTGAACCTTCCTTTGTGAAGAGGCCAATCATATAAAATTTCTGTCTCAAACACTGATGTTCCAGCAACTGGAAACAAATGATTAGTAAACTAAACCTTGTGCAACCTTGACAAATAGACGATCTTTTAAGTGATAGCTAGAATGTTAAGGAGGAACTGAAGCTCTCTCTTCTATGACTAACTTTTACCAGATGAGTTGTTTGTGTACTATTGGAAATGTTGAGTTGGGATTGGATAATTTTCTTTCAAGGTTATGAATATTTTTAAAAGTGTGAAATATTTACGAATGTCTATATAAAATTGTGCTTGGGTCCTGGACACTGTATGCTACCAAAGATGTACAGGCGAGAGTTCTTTTTGCCTGAGAGTAGGGTTCTGAGAATTTTCATGAAATACTGAAGTTGAAACACGGAAGAAATTAATTAATTGTGTGCAACCAAAACACTATCTTTGAGCTTTTAACCATGATTATTGTACTGGTAGATGGTGGAGGCACTGATGGGAGCAGCAAAAGAAAAATGAGATGCTGGAACTCGGTGATATGAGGACACATATATCATAGAGCAGATAACCTGTTTGCTTTTATTTGTGGGCTCCCAACCAGGAATGTGGAAACACCACTCTGTGATCATCCATCAGCTTTCCCTCCTGTCTCCCATCACACAGCACTTTGGTTAAAACTACTGCCAGATAAAGGACATCAAAACAGATGACACTGAAAACCAGTGGCTCACATATCGCATGTGGTCCCCAAACTTTTTACATCATGTCACTCCTTACCCCTGTCCATTCCTCCCTGCTCCTCCCCAGCTGGGAGTGTGGCCCTGGGTGGGGCAATGGGTTGAGGCTGGATTCTGCAGCAAGGCCAGGTGCTGGAGAGTGGAGCAAGGGTAGAGGCCAGGGGACTGGGGTACTGGAAGCTGAGTTTTGTAAGCTGAGGCCATGGTGGGGCCAAGGTCCTGGCTGTGGACCTGACACCAGAACAGAGCTTGGGACAGAATGGGGCTGGGTGATACTCTTTGCCCATGTCCTTTGTGGGGGATACTTCAGGCCCCACTGCATCCCTGAACATTCTGTCATGCCCCTCAATTTTGGGACCTGTTTTCAAATATTTCAAGAATTACCAGTAAAATGATTTTTAAAAATATCTTTGGCTCAGTGGTGGTATCATGTAAGAGTTATTTATGGGTCTACATGGGTAAACTGATAGCAGCCTGGTTGCATGGTGTGGTCTTCCAAAATCACTTTCCTAATTGCTTACTGGAAACATCAATATGGATGGTTCATTTTGTGTGGTTTCTCATCACTCCTGATACAATCAGCTTTCAAATAATTAAAGCCACTCCATTTGAAGAGAAGGTCCTGCTCAGCAGAATACTATTTTACATGGTCCCTAAGTAGTCTTCCAGCAGAACTTTTACAAGATGTTCAATACATGCAACTTACAAGTCAAGACCCAGACCTACAAGGGATCCACAGCTGTGGGCTTTGCTTTGGCTCTGGGCACCAGTGTAGCAAATCCTGATGAAGGATTGAAGGCCATAATAAATAGATGAGATTCTTCACTGGTTTGTGAAGGTTTTGAGAACCTTGCCAGGGTGAGATAGAAAAAAGCCTGTTAATAGCAAACTTAAATGGAAGTAGCTATTAAAGATCATTTCTTAGTCTCTCTCTGGTGGAGAGTGGCAGGTAGTGAGGTTGAGGTTAGTAGTAAAGGGTGTAGTTGGTACAGGAAAAAGAGGTTTTGAAGGGGAAGAGATGATGGGTATGTTGAGAATTCTTGGAGAAGATGGAGCTGAATGGGGAAATGAAAGTTGCTCACAGAGGGAGAAAGTCAAGTGTGCCATGGTATATGGAAGTCGTTTGGGGCAGGGAGCATCTCTTTGTACATTGGCTATTGTTTTGTGGTTATTCCTATGACCTGCGTATTTTAAAGTAGAGCATAACCCTTCCCTTGGCCCGCTTCCTGTTTCAGCTGTAGCTGGTATTTCCTAATCCTTAGGAAAATAATTTGAAATAATGCTGTTGTTTTCAGACAAGCATGTCATTTGTTTTACCGGTCTGTAGTTGATTAATTTGCAAATGATATTCCCAATAAAGTGCTTAGAAGTAGATAATTACAACTATATTAACAGTTACCGGGGAAGCAGATGGTATTCTGAGGAGCTGCCATGTAGAATTAGTGCTGAGGCTCTACTGTAATGTACCATATACCCCAGCAACCCACAAACAACAAACTAAAATCCTGCTGATATTCCAGATTGTAAGTAAATTGTGCTATTGCTTTGCATTCAGTTCTTATCTGAATTTTTATGTGTGTTTTCTAGATAGCTACAGTGCTCAGTGAGCTGATACTTTTTATGTTCAGTCACATAATTCTCTGAGTCTGTATTTTTGTATTGTCTCATTATTAAACCTACTAGAAACAAGTTTTTAAGCAGTTTATCTGTGTTTTCCCCACTATACGATCAGATATTCTAAAGCATAAGTTATTGCTGTACAAACATGGATTTTTGTCATTTACCAAATTACTCAAACCAAAATTCTACGCAAACTAATATGTTAAAAATTCTCTGAAGCAGAACAGTCCTATTTCCCTCTGTGCATGTTCACACACACACACACACACACACACACACACACTCACTCACTCACTCACTCACTCACTCACTCACTCACTCCCCCCCCCAATTATTTAGTTAACATCCATATTTTGTTTTGCTGACTGATAAAGTGGGACCATTTTTATGCTTCCAGCTATCAAGTAAAAAGCCATAATCTCACCGCGATTCCGTCTGTGCATCTTTCCATCAATAGTTTTTGTTTTAAGTAGGCTGGAGTTATGTAAGCAATAATACACAATAGAGCGTGAGGTCATAGTAAAGTTTATGTTGGTGCCTGGGGTCGACTGAATGCCTCCAGCAATCTAGTGGAGTCACTACTGCCAGATGGCCTGGAGTGAGTGTTGAACACACATTTTGCTTTACAGTTTTAAATAAAACAACGTATTCTTATTTAAAAAAACAAACTTTAACCCCAGGAGATTTTTAAAATCAGCATTTGAAGTCACTGCAAGACTGATTTTAAATTTTTTTTCCTGATGATTTAATGCCTGGAATAACACAGAGTCTGACCTACTAGCAGGGACTGTAGAATAAACTTCCACAGGAACTAAAGACCATCACACTCCCTTCCACTCCAAGTGCAAGGTGTATTTCTTTGACTCTGCGCGCGCGCGCGTGTGTGTGTTCGGTCACACAGTCATAGAAAGGTAGGTCTGGCAGAGACTTTGGGAGGTCACTTAGTGCAGTCCGTTGCAGTGAGTGAGGGTTAAATATTATCTGTCAGCATAGGTGGCATGTGAGTCTTCTATTTGTGAAGCTTCTTAGAGGTGAGAGGGGCCACCAGTGCCTGGACTGTGGCCCCATCTCTAAAGCCCCACCTCCGCTCAGCCTCTTCACTCCTCAAGGCTCTGCCCTCATGCCATCCCATTCCTTCCCATAAGGACCCACCTGCTCACCACTTTCTCATCTCCACCTCAGAGAAAGGGGCAGAGAGGAATAAGCAGCAGGCCTAGGGGGATATCTTAATGCTGGGACAAACAGGAGCTGGTTGGGAGGGATTTAGGGGATGAACAGGAGGATTTTGAGCGGAGGTATCCAGTAAGAGGTGGAGTAGAGGAGGAAAGAGGCGAAGTGATGGTGGGGCAGGGCCACAGTCTGGGTGTTGATGACCGCTCCCACTCCTATGGAGCTTCACTTCTGGTGCTCCAAAGGCAGCAGCAGGCCATCATGGCTCAGGAGGCGTGACCTGTGTTGCATCAGCGGCATTTCCTCCCTGCATGGCCAGCCTTTTTTGGTGAGGCTTAACTTCCCCTAGCCTCTTATATGTGCTGCCCATGCCTGACAGGTATTTATCTTGCCTCTTCTTAAAAGCCTTCAGCGATAAAGTTTCCACAACTTCCCTAGGTAATTTGTTCCAGTGCTTAACTCCCTGACAGGAAGTTTTTCTAATGTCTAACCTATATTTCCCTTGCTGCAATTTAAGTCCATTACTACTTGTCCTGTTCTCAGTGGATAAGGTGAACAATTTATCATTCTTCTCATTATAACAATCTTTTACATACTTGAAGACTACAATCCATGTCTCCCTTCAATTTGATGTTCTCTAGAATAAACATCCCTAAGTTTTTCAGTTTTTTGCTTGTAGGTTATGTTTCTAGGCATTTAAATATGTATATTGTTTTCATTCTGCTTTGGACTTGCTCCAGTTTGTCCGCATTTTTCTTGAAGTGTGGTGAGCAGAAATGTACACAATTCACCACCTATGGCCTTATTGGCACTGGGGAAGAATTAACTTCTCTTTGCTTCCTTGCATCACTCCTGCTAATGGATTCCAGAATGATGTTCTCCTTGTTTTTTTCAATCATATTACATTGTTGATTCATACTTAATTTGTGATCTACTTAATTGTCAGATCGTTTTCTGTAGTACGCCTTCTTAGGCAGTCATTTCCTAGTCTGTATGTTTACAGTTGATTAATCCTTCCTAAGTGTAGTACTTTGCATTTATCTTTATTGAATTTTATTCAGGGTATTTCAGATCATTTCTCCAGTTTTCCAGAATAACTTTGAAGTTTGTGCTGTTTTCCAAAAAGGGCATGTTGCTTAATAAACTCCTGGAAAGTGCTCAGATGCTAAGGTAATGACTGTGGTGTAACAACCTTATCTTACTCCAAAAAGGAGCAGTTAAGCTCCTTTTTGGAGTAAGATAAGTAAAGAATACATGCTACCACCTAAAACAAGGCTTGTGGAACTAAATCCAAACAATGAGCAGCTGATTTTTTTTTGATGAAACTGTGTGTGCGCGCGCACGTGCGTGTGTATGTGCATGAGAGAGACAGGGAGAGGGAGAGAGAAAGAGATGCACACATACATACCGCAGAATTAGATGAGGAAGCAGAAGAAAGACAAGGATAGCCAGAGGAAGCACTTGTACCATGACGATGAGAGAAGGTTAAGAGAGCTTTTTTTTTGTGCAGCATGCTGACTGGAAAACAAGGCTTACAATACTGAGCAAGGATCCTCTCCTGTCTAGTGCCAGTTGTGTTCAGGGAAACAGGACTTCGTGTACATTCTTTGTAAATAAATAGAATTACATGAAAGAAATAATCCACTCATTTCTCCTTCTAATGATAACCTTCAAAGCTCTGAATGTTGGTTAATTGTTTGAGTCAAAAGAGCCAACAAAAGAATAGATTGGAATGCTTCCCTAGATTCCACTATTAAAATCAGTGGAGTTGGCTGACTGTCTTTGGTGATAATCTGGAAATACAGGAAACAGGGCTCTATATTAAGGATCCTTAACCCTAGAATGCTCTCTCTCCACATATATGTTAAAGTGTGATCCAGCCTTGCTTCCACACAAGCTCCAGGCTCTTGTTTGAAATATGTTAGGTTTATTATAGGTGTGACTGGGAGCACTGCCTATAAAGGTTGTCCAGCACATCCCATTGTAAGAGCCTGTGTTCAACTCCTTATAACCCTTCAAAACATTAACCATTTGGTGTGAAATTTTCTACGCCCACTATCTAGCTCAGGCTTAGCTTATCTGCAGAATTTCACTCAAAATGTCTCAGAGAAACAAGGCTAGGGAAAAATGCATTTTTTGCCCATGTTAAAGGAAAAAAATCATAAAATGTTTTCTTTTTGAAATGCTCTAGTGCCCCCTTGCTCTGGGGCAGGGAGTGGACATTTGGTAGGGGATGGCCTTTGTGTCAGGGATGTGCCTTTTTCTATCCCCATGAATATTTGCCAAAATTTAACCAAGTGATAAATTTTTGAAGAATTGCAGTTTGCTCATGCTATGAAGAGTCTGTTCTCACTGAGCTTGCCTTAGTCTCTCTCAGCTCCCGGATACAGCCAGACTGCATTTATGCCATCCCCACAGAGCAACAAAAACTATTCCATTTCATCACTGCTACTATATGCATGTGCTGTCTCCCCAGAGCAACTGAGCATGGTCTAGCCCAGAGCTGTGGGGCCATGCTGCTCTGCGCTAGGCTGAGGCTGGGCACTGGAACCGAGAACAGGAAGTCCGTCTCATTTCTGCTTTCCGTAATCCCCCAACTGATACCCTACCTACAGAACACAGCAGGAAGCTGTCTGATTCAAATGCAGAGGGGACAGACTCCAGACTGGGGAGTAGAGGGTGGACAGAGAAATGAGTGCATTGAGCTAAATCTGGTGAGATTAGGATTGGATTGTGTGTGAGAGGAACTGTAATGGAGTGGAATGGGAAGGACTGGGGCTGGCCTGGCAAATAGATGGGGACAGCAGACCTAGACTGTTTGAATAAAGAAGCTGAGTGAGACTCGTACCTGGCAGTGGAAAGGGGAGGTTGGGACTGGGACCCAGTGAAGGAAACTGGGGTACTGGGAGCCAGCTGCCTGGTGTGAGTGGGGAGCACTGATTAGTGAAGATGCTGGGTGGAAAAGGAAACTGAAACTGGAAACCAATGGAAGAGGAATGGGAGCAAAAGGTCAGAGAGAGAGATCTGACAGGAACTGGGATGCAGTGGGGAAATTGGGACAGATTGGACAGAGATTCTTTGGCAAGGAGCTAGACAGGACATGGTGGGAGAAATTGGTACTAGATGAGAAGCTGAGGAAGGGTGACTGGGACAAAGAGCCAGTGTATGGGAATGGAAAAGTCAGAGAGGAGGAGTCTATGGGAGAGGTTAAGGGGGATTGAGTGGGGAAAAGAGACTGGTTTTAAGGAGTTGGATGGAATGTCGGAATTTGAGATTCACTGAACAAGGAGACTGGGACTAGGTGTTAGTGGGGGAGGCAAGAGAGAGACTAGGAGTCAGACAATGAATATAGATGGAGAATCTAGGATTGGCTGGACAAGGGATCTGGGATTAGCATAGGAAGCTTGTGGAAGCTGGGGTTGGAGCAAGGACAGGATGGGACTGAAGGGGTCAGACTTGTGATAAACATGCAGAAGGATCTGTTTCCTATACAGCACAGTCCCTTCCAGAACATGAAATGGAATTCAGGCCAGTTATTACTCCCATTATTTCAAATAGCAGAGGTCGGTGTGTAGTTTCCACCTTGCTGATGACCCATGTGAGTGTGGGTTATGAATCTGTTGTGAAAAATTAGGCAAAAATCATGGAACAGTCACGGTAAAAACAAATAAAATCATGTTATGGTCATGGCCACAAAAATGTAAAATTTTTAACAATGAAGTGTTAAAGATTATATTTATTCTGCTCAGCCAGCCTCGGGCACTGCCTACAACTAGTGGCAACACTCAGCCCAGGTGGTCTTCCCTGCCTGGCAGCCTTGCATTTGGAAGCTGCCTCCTGGGTGCGAGTTCTAGAAGAGTTCCAATTCTATATACGGTGAGTGCCCCGGCATACATAGAAATGAAAAGCTGGAAGCTGAGAAGGGTGCATTTCACGGAGGTCAGGAATGCTGCAGGATATCACTGGAAAATCACAGTTTCTATGACTTGATATGATCACAGGATGGAATTTCTGAAGGCTGGGTGTGTTTCAGTTTGGTTTTTAAAAACATTTAGGAAATTACACACATACAACAAAACTATATTAACAAAAACATCAAGGTTGCAAAGTCAGGCAATCCAAAGTCAAGAAATTCTAGAATAAAAGTTGCCTGTGCAACCTTAATTCTGTCTCCTTGTGTGTAGACAGTATGGAGGTGTTTAATTACATAACAGCATATAAGTTCCAAAGGGGCAGCCATGTTAGTCTAGTTCAGCAAAAAAAGCAGGGACTCCTGTGGCACTTAAAGACTAACAGATTTATTTATCGCATGAGCTATTGTGGGAGAAAATCCTACTTCATCAGACGCTTTGAAGATGGGGGGACTTACAGAATGGGATGAAAATAAATGCAAGAGAGTGTAAGACATGGGATCAGGTCATACAGTAACAGCAAATCAGAGCAGTTGTTAAGATTCAAACACTGGGAAGCAGCACATAGAGGAGGGTGAAGTCAAATAACCTGTTGTAATGGGAAAGAATCCATAGTCACGATTTAATCCTGCTTTCACACAATCAAATCTGCATATCAATTCTAATTCCATTGTTTCTCTTTGAAGTCTTGATGTCCCATTGACTTTCTTGAGCACAGTTGTTAAGAAGTCATCCATAGAGTGATTAGAAAGATGGAAGTCTCAGCAACTGGTTTTTGTGTGTTGTGATTTTTGATGCCAGTTTTGTGCCCTTTTATTCTTTTTTGTGGAGACTGTCCTGCTTGATCAATGTATAAAGTGTGGGGGCATTTCTGGCTCATGAAGGCATAAATCGCAGTAGCGGATGAGCAGGTTAATGAGCCCTTGATGGAGTAGCTGGCTTGATTAGGTCCTATGATGATGTCTTGTCACCTGAGCCAGGATTGGCTGTAGTGCTTCCTCTGTTCCCCTGTGCTGTGACTTAGATCATGTGAGTGAGCCAGAAGTATGCCTACCCCTGCTCTGTCAGCATCTTTGCCATTCATTGCTGCTGCAGAGAACTCCCAGGCACAGTCTGGGCAGCATCTCGGTGAGCCATAATAGATCCCTTGGCAGGTTGGATCCGGCCCCTGGGCCTTAAGTTTGACACCCCTGATTGACCATTCAATTTGGCGCCCAAAATTAGTGGATGCCTTTGATCTTAATTTCTTTGTCCCTCAGTCACCATATCTGTAAAATGAAGTTTATCATAGTCCATCCTCTCTCAAGGGTCTTGTGATGACAAATAAATAAATGTCTGTGAAGCATCTGGATACTATCGCATAATATGTTCTGGTATTCCTTTCTGGTACAACCCAAATAATATTCTTAACTTTGTTTTTGTGACTGTAAAATATTTATAATGTATTAATAGGGATGTAGGCTTTTGAAAGAGGGCTCTTAGATTTTTTTATTTATTGGTATGTTTTATTTGTCTAGAAATCTGATTTTACAGAGTTTTTGTTTTATTTTAAGGCAGAATTTCAAGTACTGACTTTTATTATAATTTTTTTAAACACATTCTTCTGCATTACTCACATTGAATAGCAATTATGCGTGCCATAGAAGCTGCTGGGACTACTGGTGTGAGTAAGGATTGCAGAATCATAATCTTATTTTTTTACGTTTTATATATGGTGGTTCTCAACCAAGTTTACATGTATCCCATTGGGTACACTATGGTCTTCTGGGGAGTACATCAGTTCATCTAGATATTTGTCTAGTTTTAGAAGAGGCTAGATAAAAAGCACTAGCAAAGTCAGTACAAACTAAAATTTCAGATAGACAATGACTTGCTTACATTGCCTTATATACTACTATTACTGCACTGAAATTTAAGTACAATATTTATATTTCAGTTGATTTATTTTATAGTTTTATGGTAAAAAGTGAAGAGCATTTTTTCTATAATAGCATGCTGTAATTTGTGTTTTTGTGCCTGGTATTGTAAGCAAGTAGTTCCTAAGTGAAGAGAAACTTTGGGTGCTCAAGACAAATAAGCCTCCTGAAAGGCTCACTGTACTCTGGAAAGGTTGAAAGCCACTGCTACAGAGAGACCTAACAGTCTTTGACTTTTCATTCAATGAGTTAATAGCCCTTAAAAAAAGATCAGTAGTACAGATGGAAAAATGAGACATAATAAAGTAGACATACTTACACAAAATTATGTATGAGGTAGAGCCAAGAATAATATCACCAACAAATTTTCAGAGCTTAATCTTACAAAGCGATTCCCTACCTACACTGCTGATCCCATTGAAGTTGGTAGGAGCTGAGGATATTCAGCACCTTGCAGGATGACTCTTAGTTTCCTGATTTACCCAGTTAAACCTTCATCTCATTTCATTTTACAAGTTTAAAAACTGTGACAGAGCCATGCATGATGGCTATAGCAGAGTGGTCCTATTTGAATACTGGGTAGTGGATGGGTGAAAATCTGTCCACTACTAAAGCCCCTCCCACAGCCTAAGGGGAGGAAGCAGTGGGCCAAGATTCAAGTAAATACGAGGGACAATAAGTGAAATAACAGAGATGGGTGTGGGGGTCATAGGTTCAAAACAAGAGAATGAGAAGGGGACACCAAGTAGAGAACCTCAGTCAGCACCTTCTGCCCCAGGAAGGTGTTAGGGGAGCCAGCGGATGCCTTCCAGAGGAACTGTGTCTGAAGACATGATTGGACAAGGGACTGGAAATAGGCCTAACGCTCACAGACACACTCCTCTCCCCCCGCAGCTAACATCCTCTCCCTGGTCTTATAGATGGCTACTTTAGCAAGGGCGAGCAGGAGGTTGGTGAGGAGGTTGTGCGCCTTTGTGGGGCCATCGATAGGGAGTGCATACAAAAATAAGAGGGGGGAAAAGTGCATCCAGAAAAGGGGCTGTAGGATGGTGGTGGAGGGCTGATAGATTAGCCCTGGGTTTCAGGACATCCCTGTTTCCTGGGTAACTGGGACAAGGTTACTCTAGGTCAGGTAGGACACCTGAGGCCATGCTAGATAAAAAGCCCTGTTGCAGCCAGGTAGCGTGGAGTTTAGATGCAGCTAGGGCTGGGGGACTGGTGAGACATCAGTGTGGGATAGAAACAGATCTGGACGAAGCTAATCTCTATCTGTGGCTGCTGGAAGGTACAGGCAGTAAGGGCGAGCCTGCCCAAGGCCTAGTGGGCTGTGAGGTGGAGAGTGCCGCCTTGGGACAAAGTGGACTGGAGAGCCAACATACGATAAGTTTGGAAGAGGAATAGCTGTACCCCAGCTGGCTGCCAGGGGAAGAGTCGCTGGACTCACAATAACTGTGCACAACCTGTTTGCCACAAAACATATGAACTAATAGAATCCCAGGAACGAATCCAAGGAATTACTGAGCTGTGACCCCATTGAGCACTCTTCTTGTGCTTTGATGTCAGTAGAGTCCAGAAAGTGAATTACGTGTGTCCATTCTGCTCTGATGCAATGTGATATTTATTGCTTGAGAAAATACTGCAGCAGCAATGGGTCCATTGTAGTGCAAATAAAACTAATTAAGCAGGAAAGTCCACTGTCAGTGCATTATTTTGCAATGTTTTAGGTTTTGCTTTTTGTATAATGCAAAATAAGTTAAAAAGAATACATATTTTTATCTGCACTTATCAAAAAGTCTTTACTTCATAAATTCTGAATTATAGCGTTGTAGCTGCATATATACTGGTTTTCTCTGTGGAAATTCAGTAATCATCATCAGAACAGTTAATAAAAGTTCAAAAGTACTTATATCACTGTCATTCTTTAAAATTCAAACCCAAAATACATCTATTCAGTTTCCCTTTCTGATGAATGTGTTGTGCTTGCTCAGAAATTTTCTCCCTGGAACTACAGAAATCATAGAGCATTGAACAAAAGTATTTGTTGACTTTCTTCATGGCTATAGGAAGCTAAAATTTGCAACCTCTGTGTTCAGAAGTATATTTTTTTAATATCCAGATCATGAGGTTTTCATCCACTCTGTATTTGGAAAATCCTGATATAAGCAAGGCTGTAGCCTGCTGCTGAAGTGCTTAGCTGCGAATTGTTCCAGCTGTTTTTGTGATGACAGCAGACTTCTGATGTATCATACAAGTATGTAGATCGTTGCTAATTTTATCTTTATGTGGTTTGTTGCAGTTGGACTATGGTGATGTATAATAGAGATTACAAACATGAATTGACATGAAAGATTACGCTGTATCTATTGTAATTCCACCTGTTGAATCCATTTGTTTAAGTTGGTGATGTTGATGTTGGTGAACCACCAAGTACATAGAATACATTTTTTACATGATCTCAAAATATATTTCCAAGTAGGAACTGCTGTACTGGAATGGACAATTGGTTTGTCTAGTGCAGCATACTTTCAGGGGTGGCCAAAGTTATCTGGTTTGCAACAAAGAAGAATTCTATCGTCATCTGACCAAAAAGTAATTCTCAGAAACTGACATTCTGTTCCATGAGTGAATCCATCAAAATGCAATTGCAGGGTTGTAGAATATAAATCCTTTCCTGAAACTTACTAGATATTTTGCCTTAATATCCATCGGCAAGAAGTTCCACTGTTTAACTATACTTATCTGATAATCTTTTCTAATTCTGTGACCAGACATGCCTGAAATCCAGTGTCTGTGAAGAACCAAGGATTTTGTGGAACATTCCATCCCTGCTAGATACTTCATGGCATATCTTAGGGTAACTGGCTCCATGGGGTTTTTTCACCATGCTGGGGTCTGAGCAAGAGGAGCTAGAGCAAGAAACCTGCTGCTCTCTGTAGTGACATCCCTGTTCAGCCTGTTTCTATGTGTAAAGCAGCATTATGGCTATGTCCACACTAGGGGCACTTTGCCGGTATGGGTATACTGGTATACTGTACCAGCAAAGTGCTTCTAGTGTGGAGATAGTTTATATCAGCAAAACTGCAGGATCATGCTCTTCCCACCACTGATTGACAGAGCTATGCCAACAGAAGTCTGTAGTGTAGACATGGTTAAAGTCCTTCATAGTTGTTTCCACAAGATACCAAGGAGTAAGGGAAAAGCAGAACAACACAGAGGGGGCAGCCTTCTAAGGTTCCTAACTCAGTAGATCTGATATTGCCCTTTCTCATGAATCCTCCTGCCCAGACCGTGGTCCCCACCGTATCCCAATAGATGGGACAGTGTTTTAAAATCCTTCAAAGTTCACCTTATAGTGTTTTCAGTACCTGCTAGTTCCCCTGCTGCAAGTTTTTCCTGAAAAGAGATTGATCTGCCCCACTGTTATGGATTCACTTTATTCTTTTTAAATGTGTGACTGCTTAATTTCATGACTTTCTCCATTCTTTTGCTTTATGTCAGTGGTCTTCAGCCTGTTCCGTGGACCCTTGGAGGTCTGAAGACTATGCCAAAGGGATCTGTGAAAGATCATCATTGTCATAGAACAATGGTTTTCAACCTGCAGTCCATGGACCCCAGGGCATCTGCAGACTATATCTAAAATTTCCAAAAGGCTCTGCACCTCCACTGGAAGTTTTTCAGGTGTTCACAAATGAGAAAAGGTTGAAAACCACTGCTTTAGATTATTTAGTCATGTATGTGCCTGTATCCATCTCATCTTACTTTTCTTCTAAACAATATTACTCATCACGTTGAATTCTATTCTCACTTTAATGGAGTTGACTCTGTTTTAGTAATTAGAGATGAGCTAATAAACAATGGCATTTGGACCTCATCTCTTGTTCCATGGAAACTCCTTTCTTTCTTGTAATTTCATTGTCTTGCTCTAGGATAGTTTGTGGCAGTGACCTGCTTAGTGCATCTTGTTTACATTTTCACATGATTGTTGCAGCTCACATTTGCTACTTAGTGAATGACTTTGGGACCACAGCCCAATGTAGGATCAACTGGCTGAAGACTCAGAAAGTTAATAAAATATTTTAAAAAGTATTTTGGAAGCAGGGAGCCTACTAAACAGTCAGTGAGGCTTCTGGATGATCGGGGCCATAAACAAACACTCAAGGAAGATAGGGTCATTGCAAAGAAACTAAATAAATTATTTGCATCAGTCTTCATTTCAGAGCATTTAAGGGAGACAAATGTCAGCACTTCAACCATTCTTTTTAAGAGAAAAATTAGAGGAATTGTTGCACCTCAGAGGAGGTTTTGGAACAAATTGATAAATTAAACAGTAATAAGTCATTGGGACCAGCTGGTATTCACCCAACAACTCTGAAGGAATTCAAATATGAATTTGCAGAACTACTAACTGTGGTATGTAACCTATCATTTAAATCTTCTTCTGTACCAGGTGACTGGAGGATAGTTAAAGAGATGCAAGTTTTAAAGGCTTCAGAGGTGGTCCTGCCAATTACAGACCCATAAGCCTAACTTCAGTACCAGGCAAATTGGTTGAAAGTGGTAAAAAAACAGAATTATCAAATGCCAAGATGACTATGATTTGTTGGGGAAGTATCAACATAGCTTTTGTAAAGGGAAGTCATGCCTCACTAATCTATTAGAATTCTCTGAGAAGGTCCACAAATGTGAAATAGGGTGATCTAGTAGATTTAGTGTACTTAGACTTTCAGAAAGTCTTTCAAGGTCCCTCATCAATGGCTCCTTTGCTAATTAAGCAGTAATGGAGTAAGAGAGACAGTTGTCTCATGTATCTCTAATAGATTAAAAGACAGGAAACAAAGGGAAGACTAAATTGTCAGTTTTCAGAATGGAGAGATGTACATAGTGGTGTCCCCCAGAGATCTATCCTGGGAACAGAACTGTTCAACATATGCATAAATGATCTGGAAAAAGGGGTAAACAGTGAGGTGGCAAAATCTGCAGATTATACAAAACTAAGATAGTTAAGTCCAAAGTAGACTGCAAATAGTTACAAAAGGATTTCAGAAAAATGGGTGACTGGGCAACACGATGGTGGATGAAATTCAATGTTGACAAATGCAAAGTAATGCACACTGAAAAACATAATTCGAATCACACATATAAAATGATGGGGTCTAGTTTAAATGTTACCACTCAAAAAAGAGATCTTAGTTGTTGTGTAGCAGCAGCCAAAAAAGCTAACAATGTCAGGAACCATTAGGAAAGAGAGAGATAATAAGACAGAAGATGTCATAATGCTTCTATATCAATCCATGGTACACCCACATCTTGAATTCTGCATGTAGGTCTGGTCACCCCTTCTCAAAAATGATACATTAAAATGGGAAAATGTATAGAGAAGAAGAACAAAAATGATGATGGGTGTAGAACATCTTCCATAAACAGTGAGATTAACAATACTGGGAATTTTCAGCTTGGGAAAGAGATGACTAAGAAGGGGACATGATATAGATACAATCAAGAATGCTGTGGAAGAAGTGAATAAGGGAATGTTATTTACTCCTTTATATAATACAAGAACTAGGGGTCACCCAATGAAATTACTAGGGATCAAGTTTAAAACAGACAAAAGGAAGTACTTCTTCATATAATTCATAATGAGCCTGTGGAACTGATTGCCCAGGAATGTTGAGAAGACCAAAACTATAACAGGCTCAAAAAAGAACTAGATAAGTTCATGGAGGGTATGTGCATCAATGGCTATTTGCCAGTATGAGCAGGAATGCGAAAGCATACTTTGAGTGTCCCTAGCTGCTGGTTGCCAAAAGATGGAAGTGAACGATAGGGGATGTATCACTCCAGGCTGCTCAGTCTTGTTCATTCCTTCTGAAGCACGTGTTATTGGCCACTGTTGGAAGATATGATACCGGACTGGATGGACCACTGGTCTGACCCACTATGACCGTTCTTTAATAACACAGCAACTAGCTGTGCTGGGGAGGCTGCTGTACCCTTTGGCTTAAAATAGTAATAACAAATACACAGTTTCCATAGCTTCAGTCATCAGCACCTCTAACATAAAAATTTTTCCAGCACCCGTGCCATTCTTACGTTCTCATAGAATGCAAGTGATCCTATTCCAGTCTTAAATTGTTGTCTCAAGGTTCTGGGTTCAACATAATCTCCAGTGACAGCAAGTTCCTCAGGGAAGGGTCACTCAGACTATTATGCCCCTAGTTCTGTAAATTCAGATATAATCTCTGTCAGCTGATATGTCCCTTCTGAACATAGCTGCCACGATTGGATACAGAGAAGTAGTCCATAGCGTTTAGACTTTAAACAGGATCTCCCTTTATAATTTGAGGTGTTTGTCAGGTATACATTCATGTCCCCCCTTAAGACACACAGTACTTGACCCTTGCCTCTCTGGATATAATAAATACTGGAAGTTGTAATTGAAAAACAAACAAACAAACAAAAAAATCCCAGGAGCACAGATGTTTTCTTACAGCCAGTGTGCCCAATTATACAATAGTAATTAAGAAATATATCCTCTGTTGTTTCCTGTGATACTAAATTTTCTCCAGTGATGCATCTTGATTTAATAATAAAAGCCACATTTTCTTAAACTGTATTTTACATTAGCAGTAAGTCACTATTTTGAAAAGCCATCAGGCGGGATACCCAGAATGCTCTTTAGGATGGCTGATTGTGCACATCAGCAGTAGTCAGGTGGAGGTAAGGATCATCTTTCCATTATCTATAATGGAATAATTATATGTGATTAAGAGATGGTTCTGAGACCCAAAGTCGATATATATCCTTTCAGTGTTTAGTACAATGGGTTCCAGTCCCTGACTCAAACTTTTTTAGGCCCCACCATAGTACAAATAATAGAAAGGTGCCACTTTACTTATTTTTTCCCTTTTCTTTAACTATAGAAAATAAGCCTTTACATTGAAAATACTTTTCCACTGGTGCAAAGGTTTTGATGGAGAATGAAAATGAAGACTAATGGTGGATTGTTCCACTTGGCTACAATTTACATTCACAGATAGCTGTCCTTGACAGCCTACTGAGTAGCCTTTCTGATGGTATTTGGAAATAGTGACTAAATGCTAAACTAAAATATGGTTTAAGAAAATGTGTTTTTATTTTTAAAGCAACATGCCTCACTGAGGAAAACTTAGTATCACAGAAAACAGTAGATCTATTTCTTACTCAGATGACAAATGCTAAGTACAGATAAAAATGTTGGCAGTGTAAAACACATATGTTTATGGGGGGAGGAGAGAGAGAGAAGGTGATCTTTGGCCCCAAAATCTCAAGCCCTACCCTGAAAACATTTAAGTATGTGCTTCACTTTATTCATCTGAGTAAGCACCTGCTTGAGTGTTTGCAAGATTGGGGTCTAACGTTCTCTAAGTCTACCTCCAGTGTTCTGAACTGGCAAATACTGAGATACAAACAGATGATGGCAGTCATGGCACAAAGCTTTCTATGAGAGGCATAGTCTAGCAGCCTTTATGTGCATGTAATTCTCATTCAAGTAGTCCCAGTGATTTCTGTGGGACTACTTGCATGAGTAAGGGTCACTGAACTGGTCTCTGATGCAATAATATCCTTCATGACACAAATAAAAGTTCTGGTCATTGTAAGGACATGTGTATATACAGTTAGGCATCCTAAGTGGAAAGGGTGTCAGATCATGGTTGAAGGCAGTAGTCCCCAAACTTTTTATATCACTTCCCACCCCCAGCAACTGGGTCAGGATGTGTGGCATGTGGGGAGGGGGTCAGGCCAGGTGCCATGGACCAAGACCACAGTTGCAAGCCGAGGCTGCAACCAGGCTAGGAGCCGTGCATGGGGGATTGGGCATTGAAGGGAGACCAGGTGCCACCGGGGCCTGAGGCCAGGCATAGGGGTCAGGGACCAGGACTGTGACTGGGAGGCGGGACTGGGACAGAGCTTTGGGGAAAGCTGGGTTGGGTGACACTCCCATCCTACGGTCCCCACACGGACTAGCCTAGGCCATACCATGCCTCCCCATGTTCCTTCACAACTCCTTGCGGGGGAGGGAGTGTGCACCCTATTAGTTTGGGTCTACAAACTTGAGAAGGATAAAAATGGGAGGGTGACTGAAGGCATAATAAAAAAAAAAAAAGGAGAAACAAGAATTCTACCACTTGCAATCCCGTACCAATCTGACACTTTCTGCAATGAGCTTCCCATTCATTTACCTTGTCTGCATTAAATTTATCATCTGCAGAGTAGCTGGAAAATGGAGGTCAAATTTCCTTTTGGCCTGCAACTTGATAAAAATGACCTGCAAAAGGTAGATGACAGGCTGTTATTTTATGCACTGGAAGGTAGCAAAAGATCAGATACCGTCTCTGCCTAGCCTCTTTTTCTTGCATGTCTGGTATTAGCTTTTTTCCCTGTAATGTATCATAAGTGTGTATCCTGATTTGTTGGAAAGGTGGTCAAGGTTTAAAACAAGAACAATCTATTTCAACACGGCAGTTGCAATCAGTACGGGTTGACTAGGCACCTTTTGCCATCTGAGATCCCCACTGAATCGCTAACAAGTCATAAAAATATAAAGTGCAGAGATGTGACAATCCAACAAACCCTTTCTTTTACAGATAATTCATTTAATTTAGAAAGTGATCTATTAATAGTAATTAAAGATTCTGAAGCAGTTGCATTCACTCTATCTCAATAACTTGCATGAGGTAGAAAAAAATCCTGTCGCTAAGTGGAGTGCACCTGCTAAGCTTGTGGTATAGAAATACTGTGTTAAAGTTTAAAAGAGGAAAAAGCCCAAAACAAATGTTTATTTGCACGTCCTGTATTTTGGAATGCACACCAAATGAAGACTGTAAAGGATTAATCTAGGATTAAGAATCCTTTCAACTTGTGAAGTGCTTAACCTTCACTATGTCTGCTTCCCTACATGGTTTGCAATATTCCTCAGCCACTTTTGCAGGGGAAGTGGTAACCGAGTGATATTGCTGCATTGCAGCCTTCTCCACATTTGTTCTTTTATGATTCAGTACTACTTCTGGTTTGCTTTTGTAAAGATCATTGCAAAGGCTTATCTTGTGTAATTGTTATTACTGCTATCTGCGTTACAGTATAATTACCTTTCAAAAATGGTAGATCTCTTTTTGCTAATGTTTGAAGGCAAATAGGCAACTAAATTGCAAAGTCTTAGGATACAGCAGAACATAGGTGTTAATAAAATGTATCCTATACTCACAGAGCATGTTTCCTCCTTCCTTCACCTGGATAGATGATTGATTCGCCCCCCCCCCCAGTTTTGCCCTTTTTTACATAGAGTTATGACTAGCTCATGGTTGTTAGAATTTGACCAGATCCTAATCCGATATCTATTTTGCAAAGGAAGCAGGATGGATATTTTGGCATTCCCCAAACCTATATCATGTTAACCAGAAATCCTGATGAATAAATATTAATATAGTTCCTAAAGTAGACTTTGAGTGAATAATGGCAAATTAGAAAAAGAAAAAGAAATCCCTTGAAAATAATTAGTAATAGCTATTTAGTTTTAAAATGTTTTAACTCATCTTTAAAAAAATGATCTATCTAATGTCTCACTTTGTATCATCTAAATGCCCTTAGGTTCATGCTATAGTTTGATAGCATCTTGAAGCTTTCTGTTTCCAGCAATTATGTACCAGGAATTACAGTTTGTGCCCTTAGTTAAATGTGAATGCCTTTTTTCTGGATGCTGCTGTAAATCCTGTATTACCTGAAAGGTTAAAATATGGAGGATAGGATATTAAAAAGGCATCCAGAAAATGTAGATGACAGAAAAATAAGAAAATACAGCGACAGAGGGGAAATACCATAGATAAAATGATAAGGCAGAGAAATAAAGCATGACAAGACCATGATCGTTTGCATAAGTAATGAAAATTGAATTCGTGGTTTTTTAAATTGCTGTTTAAATTCCTATTTGCATGTTTATCGGAAATCTCATTTGCTTAAGTAAAACTGGCCTATATACTTTTTTAATCCGTGTCTAGCACTGATTTTGTTAAACATAGAAGTCAGAGTCAGTTAAACTGATACATGTATATTATACAGTTTTAGAAGTGGGAGTGTGCATGTTTTAGAAAGTTTCCATGGAAATAGTTTTCCTTAAGGGCTGGATGGATCCTGCTCAAATGAAGCCAATGATAAAACAATCATTGTCTTCATTGAGAACAAGATTGGATTCTGAATTACATGTAGAGAACTACATGGTTGATCTTGAAATGTACTATCTCCTTCTGAGCACCCTCAAAGCTATTAACTTTAGTGGAAGCTGAAGCATGCTCTGCCCATCCACAGGATGGGACCAAAGCCAGCTTCGGTAAGATGCTGAGGACCACCTGCAGGTTCTGAGTACCCTTGATTCCATTAAGAAAATTCTGGACGCTCAGCCTCTTAAGATTGGGTCAGTGATTTGTGTCTTACAAGACTGAACACTACTGTTTCATAACAATAGAGATTAATCAGCTACAGTTGATCTGATTGGCCACTGGATGCCCCTGATGTCCCACATAATTGTAGCTACAAGTCCATCATTTTGGTACGGACAGTGCTGCATTTTAGTGGTGACATTTTGGATTGCCCTACTTGTGTGTGTGTCCATGAATTCACTGCATATTTGTTTGGAGCATGTATGTGCACATGCTCACATAAGGGAGCTATGAACTACAACAGCTGCTGCAGCCTCCACATTTGTTACTTAACATACATTCTTAAAGGACCCAAACCTTTGAGGTATTGAGCATTTTCACATCCTACTGAAGACCACTGGGAGTTTCTAGTGTTCAGCATCCTTGCAAGAAACACTTGCTATCTCACAGGATAAGTCACACAGTCACCAGAAGCCCTATTTCATTTGAAATTTTTCTGAGAAGAAACAAAACTTAGGAATAAATCCTCCAGTATGCAGAAGTTCAGAATAGGCAGGGAAAGGCAGTCCTTTTCTCTTTTGTTAGGGGCATCCTTTTGGCACTTTCTTTACGTATAGTCCTTTCAAGCCTTTAATAGCTCATGAAGAGTGGAGCCACTGCAGATCTAAGTCATGTGCCTGAATCTTATATGCATTCTTATGGCATCTCTGAAACAGATGCAAACTGAATTTCAAACAAAAGGTACCACTTCGGCAGCTACAGTGGTGAGTGACCTCCTCTTTGAAAACTGACACTGTTGTACAAATGGAGAGATATGCATACTCCATTAATAGTTTTTTCTGGATACAGTAAAACAGTCCTGGCATAACAGTAATCATATAGGGTTTTATATTAAGATATAAACAAAACTGGTCTTTTTATTTTTATATTCTAGAAACACTGTTTTGGTAATAGAAACTGGCTAAACATATTTGAATTTCCATTGCCATTTCACATTTAAAATCTCTAATTAATCTAAATATCTCTGCTGGTTTTCTAATATTCTGATACTATGGAAAGTTGTATTTCTAATTTACATGTCCAAATTAGTTTCAACATACTTATATTGAATGATAATAGATTTTTTTCATATAATTAATGTTGTCTGCAAACGTAATGTGGATTAAATTTATCATTGTAAAGATCTTAAGATACTAATATTTTTGCAGAAGCATAAATACAGTGTAGCTATAATTATTTCATTATGTATGTATAAAAATAGGATATGGGGAAAAAGTGCATGCTTTCCCTCACTGATTACTCTTAATGTCTCCCAAATTTCCTGATTTACAATATTCTCTAAGGATGTAGATTTTTCTAATTGAAGTACAGTAATTTGCATATTTTTAGACCTTGTGACACAGTTAATTGATATGTCATTACTTATATGGTGCTGAATATATTTCACACATTCTCCACAGAGCAGACTTAAGATGCTGTAACATTTTGCAAAGAATCTGAAACTATTGCATTTAGTTCCCATGCTTTTTCTCACACCTCTTTTATAAAAGCAAAGCAAAAATGGGTGATGTAGTAATTGGTATAGTTTCCCTTCAAATATACTCATTAAAATAATGTTGCTGTGTAAATGATAGGACAGGAAAAGTAAGAACAAGTAAACAAACAAAGGAAGAGTGATGAGAGAGACAAGGACAAAGAAGATAAGGTTAAGACTAAGGGAAAAAAAAGCTAAATGTCAATAGTATCAGTGCTGAAGGTTTGAAAACCAAGTTTTTCTGCTTTCTTTTACATTGCTCACTATAAACCTGTTTAATGTTCAGTGTGTATACATGAATATTTTAATAGTGTCTCTTTTAAATTTAAGAGTACTATAGGACTAGTACCTCCATCACACAGGACAGTAAGGTGGCTAATGCTCCACTGTTCTGATGGGCAGTAATTTTCTCTCATGCCCATGTACTTATTTCTTCTATTCTATTCCCCCCAGTAGAATTGAAGCCTTAGCTTTTTTGCTAAGCTAGGGAAGTGACTCAGTCATGCCAAGAGGACCAAAGGGACTTTATTCCATATTTCCAGGATCCTGGTTAGATGCGTGTCTAATTGATAGTGATTGTGAAAACTGCATTTTTCTAAGCAACTGAAGGATGCGTAAAGTATCTGATTGGTGTATTATTATTGTTGTTGTTGTTGTTTGTTTACAGAGCGCAAAGGTGGAAAATACCTTTCATGTGAATCTGTGGTTTGCATTTCACTAGAAGAGTGAATTAAAAAGAGATTCATTGTTAAAAGTACAATATCCCCCGACATCCTCTCAGAAAAATATTCATGTGACTGCATAGGAGGAAAACGGTGATACAACAGCCCAGAAGCATATGTGGGGTGACCTGCCAGAAGCATAGTTTGGTTTAGAAGTAAGGTTGCTGAAATCAAACCATAGTTCAGATTTCTTGCTGGAGGAAGCCACCTACCAAAATAGAAGAGGAGCATTTTTCCTGACCCATGAACACACACTACTAGTCTGTTATAACAACACATACGTGGCCCGTGAAGTTTGTGAAAATGATTGATTTTGTTTGTTTGTTTTTTAAGAGTAGTGTCATGGTGGATTGCTTCAAATAATGAACCCTTCACAACTGCAAAATGACCACACATCAACAGTGTTGAGTCTCTGAGGTGTTAAATCCTGCCAGCCCATCCATTGCTGCAGGGATCCTCAGCCACTTGAAAACCAGAAATGTCCCATTAGCTATGTCTACACTACAAAAGCTAAGTCGACTTAGCGAGTCCTCCATTCTCTTAAGTCAACTTAACAAAGTTGGTTAACTCAACTTAAGAAACTGTCCTAATAAAAAATGTGTTTGCTTAAGTCAACTTTACTAAGTCGACTTAAGCAGGCACATGTTATTACATGTGTATTAATGCCTAAGTCAACTTAAAGAGTGAGAGTTATTAAGCTGATTTAAGGAAGCCCTTAAGTCGACTTAATAAACTCCAAATATGGCCAGGGCTTTGCTTAAGTTGTTAAGCATCCTTAGGTCAATTTACGCCCATAGTGTAGGCATACCCATTATGTGGGATGGTGACTGGAGGCTGAGAGCCTGCACTAGGGGGAATGTGTGGTGTCCTCTGTGCTGTCATGGAGCCATGAGTTGATGTGATGGCAGTACTGAAGCTGACTGTAGCGGAGGAGTTGCGGTGGGACACAACAAACGCAGGAACAACCATCACGTTTGGTGCTGTCACAGGGTGATTCCAAGGCCTGTGCAGAAGGACCCCTCCTGCTTCCTGTCCCTGATTCAGAACTAGAGGAAGTCAAGGTAAAGACTCTCATTGACTTCAGTGGGCGTTAGCTTGTGTCAATCTTCAGAACCCATGCAGTTTGGCTGTGTCTGGGGACAAAATATTCCTTTTAATGAATATTCCTTATGTCTTAATTTATGATACCTCCTGCCATACCTGATTTCCCCTATGAAACATAACTATTACAAAGGCAGTCAAAGGAATTTTTGGGATTTTTAATGTTAGCTCCAGTCACTTATATAGTTTCAGATTCCATCGTCCGACAGCAAATTTTCAAATGATTTCATTAGCCTGAACTCCTGACTTTTAGTTGAATGTGTCTTAGACTGTATAAGAATAAAACAAAGAAAATATTCAAACATTTGGTATATCTTTTTCATTCCTCTTTAAAATAATAATAATATTGCGATACTACCACTACTACTATTAATAATCTTTTCCCATTAAATATTTGACCAACAGTCTGGACAAAAGTGTAGAACAGCAAAAATTTATGAATAGTTAAATAAATAGAACCTGCTCTCTCTAATAACTGCTAATAACTACTTGCCTTGATTATTGTATTCAAATCAGATGTTGCATAGGAAAGCATCTTTCTGTACATAACACTTGTAATTTTGACTGACCTGAGAAAAATGTTAATAAAAGCACTCTGAACTGAAGAAATATTTTGTCTCTTAAAAACTATACAGCAATAACAATGCATTAAATCAGACCTTTTAAATAAGTCATGTTTTTAATTGAAACTTCTGGCTGTTTTGTATAGTCTTAAGATTAGCGAAGGTAAGAAATGCAACTATCAGATCTTACTGCCCTTGAGAAAGCTGAAGTTGTGTATTGATTGTGTACATACAGAACACTATAATTTCAGAGAGGAATCCATCAAGTGCTGGTGGGTTACAGTTCAGCAATGCATATGTGATTGGTGCTAATCTTATATTATTTTGAAAGTTTCTGAGTTTTAAGACAGACAACTTATTAACAATAATATATTTCCAAAGCTAGAACTATGGTTTGTTTTTACATATTTTATTGTGATATTTTATTGAAGTTTCAGGAAGTATCTCTTTCAAGATCAGGTGTTGCTGATCTAAGAAACAGTCACTGGAAGATGATGAAGAAGAGACAGGAGGATAGGAGCGAATAAATGTCAAAGACAGGAATATTTTGAGATAAAACATAGAATGGATGTTTTGAAATATGGAATAGGAATATATCCTAAACACAGCACTGCAGGTTCCTCTAGCTGGTACATAAGCCGTCTTCCTTCTAAGCAATAACACTTTATAGGCTGGGAATCCATTTGGTCACCACTGAAATTTAGCTGCTTCTTGGCTGTGTTCACACGGCACTTTTGTTTCGAAACAACCTCGTTGTTTCAAAACAAAAAAAACCATGTTCACACGACGCACAGTTGTTTCGAAACAAGTTAATCCCCATTTGGGGACGAAACAACGCTGTTTCGAAACGACTTGTTTCGAAACAACGCTGTGCGAACATGTTGTTTCGAAACAACGGTTGTTTCGAAACAACGGCTTGACCTCCCTCCCAGGGTGCCCTGCACCCTGGGGAACAGGAAGTTCCTGTCTGGGAGTGCCTGTGAGGCAGCGTGGCACGAGCCTGACAGCCACATGGCCTCCCAGGCAGGGACCTCATCCGGGGGGCGACGCAGGGCCCCAGTCTGGACAAGGGACGATGTCCTTTGCCTGCTGGGTGTCTGGCAGCGCCCAGACATCCTGTCCCGGTTCCGGGCGTCCCACCGGAACCGGGACATCTATGCGGACATTGCCGCGGCAATGGCCGAAGCCGGGCACCCCCGCACACTTGACCAGGTCCGCTGGAAAGTCAAGGCACTCCGCCAAGACCATGCCCGGACCAGGGAGGCCCGGGAGCTGCAAGGGGCAGGCAGCTCTGTCACCTGCCTGTACTACGAGGAGCTCCATGCCTTCCTGGGCCCACAGCCCAGCGGGCAACCCGCTGAGGCTGTGGACTCAGGAGGGCATGGGAGCCCCTCATCGGGCCCGGAGGCACCCGGGTCCGATGTCTCCGTGGGGGTGCCTCCAGCTGCACCACCACCACCGGCAGCGGAGGCCACCCCCAGCAGCCTGGAAATCTTTGCTGAGCCGGCGGTGGAGAGCAGCCCGGAGACCCAGGGGCCGACCACCGCCCCTGGGTCCGACACAGACCCTGGGACATCACAGAGGACCTCTGGCGCCACTGTGGGTAGGTACTCCCCCCCCCACTGAGGCACACAGGGCTGGGCCTGTCCAGCCAGCCTTGGGCAGCAAGGGGTCCAGGGCCAGGCACAGGGGCAGGCAGGGCAGAGGGTCGGTGCGTGCAAAGCCCCCCCACCCACGGGTGCCATGGAGATGGGTGGCACTGGGCGAACAGGCCCCTGTGTGCCTGGGGACGGGGAACTGGGGCTGCCTGGTGGAGATGCAGTTGCATCCCGGGTGGGGTGGACAGCACACGGGCCGCACCACTGGCAGGTGGCCGTGGGAAACCCCCCCTGGACCGGGGCTTTACTGGGTCCAGCGCACCACTGTGGGCACCACCAGCATGCGTGCCACCCCAGGACACGGTCCCCAGCTGGCGGGCAGAGGGAGGACAGTGTCGCCTGTATATTGTCCTGCCCTGTACACCCACCCATTCCCTGTCTGCCAGGGTGTCCAGACTACAGGGGTGAGTCCGGCTTTGTAGTGGAGGGGCTGACGGAGCCTGCAGTGCCATAGCACACTGTGGACAGGCAGGTGGCCCAGGGCCCCCTAAACCCCGACGACTGCCCCAGCCAGACAACATTGCCACCCCAGGGTCCTCCAATGTCCCCCGCCAGGTACTGCCCTGGCCTCCGTCCGAGGCCCTGGGGAGCGGGGACCCCACCCCAGGGCGATGTCCCACGGGAGCCTGGGCCCTGCTTGCAGTCAGTGCAGTCGTGTGTGCTGCAGGCAGGTGCAAACAGACAGGGCCAGCAGGCAGCAGGGGCCAACTGTGTATTCTACTTCCCCCCAGCACGTCGCAGAGCTGCCCCTCGCCGGCCGCCACCACCACCCGTAGCAGGGCACCCAAGCCCCCGACCCGCCCGCCGCCGGAGGAGGACCCTGCGCTCCCGCACGGAGCTCCTGGAGGCCCTCGCAGACCTCGGGGAGAGGATGGAGGCCTCGACGCAGGCCTGGCGCCAGCAGCAGGGGCAGCGCCAGGACGCGGCCCTCCGTCTGCTGGAGAGGTTGCTGGACACAGATGCCGAGCTGGTGGCGGTGATGGGGCGCCTGGCAGACCAGCTCCCAGCGGCCCTCCGGGAGATCGCCGCGAGGCTACCTCCCCCACAGCCCACCACCGGCACGCCCCATGAACCAACCCACAGGCGGCGGGGGACTGAGGGAGGCCGTGGGCGCCGTCGTGGGATGCCAACCACCCCAGAGCCCCCCACGGGCCAGGAATGACCCCACCCCTGCCCCCCGGACCTTTGCTCCCCTCCCCCTCCCAAGTTGATGCCCCCTTCCCTATTACCCCCGAAGTCCCCTGTCCCCTCCCAAGTTGATGCCCCCTTCCCTATTACCCCCGAAGTCCCCTGTCCCCTCCCAAGTTGATGCCCCCTTCCCTGTTACCCCCGAAGTCCCCTGTCCCCTCCCAAGTTGATGCCCCCTTCCCTATTACCCCCGAAGTCCCCTGTCCCTGCCCCAACCCCCATTGTATCCCTAATAAATGCATGTTGAACCGTCTTTTGGGTGTAGTGTCTTTACTGGGGGTAGGTGACAGTGCGGGTGGACGGGTGGTGCTGGCTCTGGGTGACGGGGGGGGGGGGGCAGGGCAGGCCTGACCCCTACAGTTCCTCGTCCGTGAAGGAGAGCCGGATGGCGTCGCGGACGGAGCGGGCTCGCCGGGATGGCCGCTCTCCTGATGGCACGGGTGCAGGCTCGGCGAAGGTCTCTGCGAGGCGCTGGGCCTCTGCCTCCCACGCTGCGTGGACGGGCTCGCCCCGCAGGTCACAGTAGTTGTTTAGGGCCACGCACGCCCCGATGACGTGGGGCAGGGTTGTCTCTGCCAGGTGGAGGCGGGTGAGCAGGCATCGCCAGCGGGCTTTCAGGCGGCCGAATGCCCGCTCCACCACCTGGCGGCAGGCAGTCAGGCGGCGATTGAACTGCTGGCGGCTCGGGTCCAAGGGCCCCGCATACGGCCGCATGAGCCAGGGCCTCAGGGGGTAGGCCGCATCGGCAATGATGAGGACGGGCACCTCTACCCCCCCGAGATTGATGTTGTGCGGGGAGAAGAAGGTGCCCGCCTCCATGTCCCGGTAGAGGGTCGAGTTCCTCAGGACCCGGGCGTCGTGGGCCCTCCCTGGCCAGCCGACGTAGACATTCTGGAAGATGCCCCGGTGGTCCACAAGAGCCTGCAGGATCATCGAATGGTACCCTTTCCGGTTGCGGTACTCCGCAGCCCTGTGCTCTGGGGCCCTCACGGGGATGTGGGTAGCATCGAGGACCCCTGCGCAGTTTGGGAAGCCAAGGGCGGCCATCCCGGCGATGGAGTCCTGCAGCTGCCCTGCTCTCACAAGGCGCCGCAGCAGGACGTGGTTGATGGCCCTGGCAACATCACGGAGGATGTCTGAGATGGTGGACAGCCCGACCCCGAAGAGGTGTGCCACCGCCCTGTGGGACTCCGGAGTGGCCATCTTCCAGAGGGCGATGGCCACTCTTTTGTCCACGGGTACGGCGCGCCTCATGGAGGTGTCCCTGCGACGCAAGTGTGGGGCGAGTTCGGTGAGCAGGGCCATGAAGCTGGCCCTGGTCATCCGGAAGTTCCTCCGCCACTCTGCGTCGCCCCAGGTGTGCAGGACGATGCGGTCCCACCAGTCTGGGCTGGTTTCCCGAGCCCAGAGCTGGCGAGGCACTGAGGGGGGCAGGGACATGAGCTCTGCCTGACACACCAGGAGGATGAAGGCCCTGGGTGACGTCTGGGCATCCTGCGGGTCCACAAACAGAGTGTCCTGTATGTGCAGGGCACTCTGCAGGTGGGCAAAGGATCCCCGGAGTGCACGGCGCTGTGTGGGCTGCCGGGCAGTGTCCATTGTTTGCAGCACACTGCTAGCCTGAGTGGACACTGAAGTGAGGTCGGGGCCAGCTTTTATAGGAGTGGCTACCAACATGGCCGCCGACATGGCCCAGGGAGGCGGCCATGTTGCCACACCTCCCATGATGCCGTGCCCCTGAAGCGAAATAGCATGCCCACTGTGTGAACATGCTATTTCGATTCCCGCTTTTTTTTCTTATTTCGAATTAACATTTTGTTAATTCGAATTAAGTTATTTCGAAATAAGGTGTTGTTTCGAAACAAGTTGTTTCGACACAACTTGTTTCGAAATAACCCTGTGCGTGTGAACACAGCCCTTGAGAATTCTCTTCCAGGCACCCTACTTGGCAGTTCTTTAGGAGAGAATGTAAAGAATAATTTCACCTTGTGAAAAGTCAAAGGAGTTTTAAGATGGCAGTTTTAAGCGCATTAGTCCAGACTAGCCAGCGGTACTTATTAGTTCAAACTAAGCTTTCCCTAGCTTGAACTAAGAAATTTCTTAGTTTGAACTAGGCAAAGCCTACCATAGCCATGGGCTAAATTAGTCCAGACTTAGCCTCCTTAGTCTGGACTAATTTGCTAGTGTAGACATAGCCTTTGTTTATTTTTTCATCAAAAAATTGGAATGTTTTGACCAAATTTAAAATTTTCCATTACATTTATTTTTCAGTTGAAGAGCCATTATTTGTCAAAAATGTTTTGATGAATAGATTTCAGTTTAGCTCTCCTATAAGAAACCCTGAAATACAGCTAATTCTATATATCTGTCCATTATCAAATATGTGCACAACTGCAAAGTCTTTGAAGCATAAATGAGTTACAGTACTTGTGAGATTGGTTGTGCTCCCAAAAATCCTCATTTTAAAAAGAGAAGTCTTCTGCAGATTGCCTTTTAATATTGAAAAACTGGAAATATGGGAGATATTAAGGACAAAGTGTGGCAGTACAAGTGCAAACACACATTTTAGGTGGAGTATGTATACGTATATAAATAGTCAGTTTAAACATTGCCTAGTTTGATCCCTCCCAGTATCTTTTTAATGTCGTTATTCAAAAGTTAAAGAGTAAAGGTTGAACATTAAAGATTGATAGGAGATTGTTTACTACAAATGAATGGTATTAGGTGTTTATCCGTTTTTTGAATAACTAGCTAGATGTTAAGACCCAATTCTCTCTGTTTGATTAAATGCATTAATTAATTCTTTTATATTTTTTCCATACATTTCTCTTTTTAGGATAAGACAGTGTTTCTTCTCTTCCTCCAATAAAAAAAAAGTTAGTTTTGCAATATTTCTGAACATATATTTAAATTTTATTAGAATCACAAAACAAATCCCACATAATAAATATGCCCATTAATTTTAAAAGTACAATCACCTATTTACTTATACAGGTAGTCCTCACTTAGTGACCGGGTTCCGTTCCTGAAACCCGGTTGATAAACGAATTGGTCACTAAACGAGGAGCAGCCCTTACCGGTATTTCAGGCATAATGTACTTTACTGGTAGTGGGTTTTTCAACCATCGGTAGATAGTTTTAATGTCACCTTTGCATCATTTATAACATTTTTAATATATATTTTAAATGTTTTAAGCTCTAATGTACTGAACTTAGTTTGCATAGCGTACTGTAAATATAGGTAATCTGAGAGAGTTGATGCGAGTTCTCATACATCGCCATAATACCAACTCATCAGAGAGCCGGTCATAACTCTGAGGGGTCACTAAACGAGTAGGTCACTAAGTGAGGACTAGCTGTACCATATTTTGCTAATCTCCTGATTATTTTTTAAATAATTTGCTAATTATTTACTAAGCTTCCTTTGCTGGGTGGTTCATTAGTTGTACAATGATTTTATTATTTGCACCAAAAATCTGTGATATAATTTATGGAATTTTTTTATAGAAATCTTTAAGCCTCAGGTAAATGGTCAGCAGGTAGATGTCTGTTCCAGTATGTGTTCATTACTGGATAGGAAACAGACAATTCTGACCTGTTTTTCTTATTATTCTTCTGTATTATTGTTAAGTGACTGTTTCCACATTTCAGTAACCTCTTAGACTTACAAATTTTTAAATATAAAAATAATAGCAATAGTATGGAGAGCTTACAGAACAAAGTCAACACAATTGGTGACTTTATTAAATATGATGCCCACATTTAAGGCCAAATACCAATATTCCTTCATAGGCATAATTGTCCAGAATACTGATTCAACTTTTGCCCATTGAAACATTAGCAGTGCATCAGTAATAAATAAAAATGATAATGTCTTACTTAATAATATGCAGTTCTAGATAAATGTATCTCAAAGCACCTTACAAACAAAAGGCTAAATCCCACTCACTATTCCCTTTTAAGTAGTACCATTGACTCCTCTGTAGCTGCTTATGTCAGTAACATGCATACGTAGGATTGAGTTACAGCGCTTCTGGGGTGAACACCTCTTGTGCTTAGGGTCCTGTACACCAGTTAACTTCAATAAAAATGTTGAGCACTTGGTATTTTAGGATTTAGGAATATAACTTTAAACTGCCATTTTGGAAAATCCTGGTCTTGATTTTCACTTTGCTTCTAAAAAAATAATACCTCTGAAAGCACAGTGGCCCCTAACCCTGTGTCGATTCATTAATGATTCTGGGGATGAGTGCCAGTTACACTAATCTTTTTTGTTTTGCAGGCTGTTTTGTCAGAGAAAAATCTTCCTGTGAGTCATCTGCTCTCTTCTTCCCCCAGTTGTTCTGTTGCTTGCTTTGCATGCTGTTTTACTTCAGGCCTTAGTAGTGGTCCATGAGCCAGAAATCTTGAGAACCATGTCACAATAGGCTAGTTGTTTTAGGAGGTTTAGACCAGGCCTGACCCTGAATAAAGTGCAACGTCTTATGAGACCACAATATAAAGTAGCATGTTTGGAAAAAGTTGAGCCAAACCATAGTCCAAACTGCTATGGGTTGGGTTTTTTTTGTTCATTTTGGTGTACTTCTGCACTTGCTGCTTGTGCATGGGTTTAGAGGTACACAGATACCAAGAGAGAGAGAGTCAAAAGTAGAAGCTACTGGGAATCTGATTCAACATGATTGCCCTAGTAAAGTAGTTTGAATGCATATAAATCAATTAATGTTCTCTCATTACTATTGAGTGCTGCCATAGTAATAGCTGAACTTGATAAAAGATGGAATAAATTACATTTTTATTTTCTTAATTTTTTCTTTTAATAATTGAACTTCAGTCATCAAGTATAGCTATATCCCAAGTCACCAGTGTGCAATTATTACCCTTATTTTACAGATGGGAAAGCTGAGGCAGACTATCTGTGGCCTCACTTCATATTTGAGTTAGGAAGTACATTTCTTAGTCCTTTGCTCAGACCAGTAGCTCATGCTTCTTTCTCATTGTGATGTGCAGATCTAAAAATTAAGGACAAAATTGACAGATGACTAAAAGCTGTGCTCTCCCACAATAGAACTTGTTATTCAAAGGATTTCTGAATCCAGCTTGCAAAATTTGTTCCATGAAGAACTTGGCACATATGTTCTGCTGGCCTATTAGGGACTAACTTTCTCCAGAAATTCAGAAAACTCAGATTGTCCATTTTCTGAGGCAGAAAGGTATCAAAGCCATAAAGTACTGATTTAGATACTTTCCTCCATCCTATAACTTAAAAATAAATTAGATTTAAATTATTTTTCAGAGTGTTACTGCTTAATGTGGACTTAACCCATTTTTTCTCCATATAAAAACAGGGTGAACAGTGAAGAAAATCATCTTTACAAACCCTCTGCTGTGCAAAGGCAGTGGCTTTTATCACTAAGTGTGATAATCTCTTTATTATGGACAGCTTGGATGGACTTACATGGCTCCCAAGGAGATACTCCATTTTCTCGGGTAAATAATACATGGGGTTTTTTTTCCCCTGTAATTTACCTGATAGAGTGGAATAACTCCTTTGGATCCATTCTAGTCTATTGGGTAAATGATATGTTTTCTAATTGCATCTTTGCCCAACAGTGAAACTTGTGAAATAATAATATATATACTGTAGGCTCTGTGGGGTACTGTGGTAAAGCAGTAGTTACTTTTCATAAAGTTTTTTAATAGTATGCCAGTGCCAGGATTCAAGAAAGAGAACAGTTTTGTCCTTCTCAGGACATCATAGAAAATAAATACTATGCTGCAGTAATCCCTTGACATTTCAATGGAGGATCATTACATGACCATTTATGATGGGAACGTGATTCCATTGCAAGTCTTTGGAGACCCTGTTGGGATGCTGGTACTACTATTTGAGATTGATAGGAAAGTAATTTCAGTAGAAGTCTGTGGAGACTATATGGAAATTATGTTACTGGCTATGTCAAGATGACTTTAGTGCAACTCTCTGGAGACCCTAACTCCATAGTGAAATGTGATGCATTGTTTTCCGTACAAATGAGATTGTTAGTGAAACATAAAATAAATTAAACACAAAAAAGTGTTAGATTTGAATCATCATCTTATTCTATAGCACAGGGGTGACCAAACTTATGGAATTCAAGAGCCACACCACTTGACTATTAAACTTCTGAGAGCTACACTGAGGCATATAGTCGTATTTTATCTACTCCAAAACTGCTAAGTTTAAAATTCATTGCACACTTTAATTTTATTGTTAAAAAAGGGCAAATATTGATCATAGTAATGTCAGATTCTAATAATTACTTAAGGTTACCATGAAAACTAGGCCTAACTATGCAACAAAAACTTAGCGTCTCCCCACCATCTCAACCATGCCACCACTTTTCCCCACCATCCTGACCATACCACCGCTTCTCCCTGCTGTCCCGACCCCCTACCTAACCCCCAGGCCCTGACGCTGTCTCCCCTGGACCTCTTATTTGGCTGGTCTGGCAGCTAGGCACAGACTGCCCCCCCCCCAAGCATGCTCTGCGCATGCTCAGGGCAGGAGATTTAAAACTTCTAGGCTGGGGCTGCTTTCCTTGGGCTTTCTTCTGCGAGCCGCAATTTTTCATTCAAGAGCTGAATGTGGCTCCTGAGCCGCAGATTGGCCATGCCTGCTATAGCATATGTGGTAGCATAGGTTGTGTGCCTTTAAGACAGTCCTTTTGCAGGTGGCTACCAGCTGCAGTTCTTGTTTCTGTGTTTGCTTACATATAGTATATTGGAGCTGGACTTCTAGCAAAATATTTCTTTTGTGGGTTAAATCACCTAGAAATGATTTGTATAGTTTAGATTTAATTTGGTAAAGGGTTGCTATGCATGCACCACTTAGATGACCCTCAGCTCCACTAGTAATGATTTGTGTTTCTAGGAAGCAAAGGAGTATGATATTAACCTAAAAAGAAGTTGTTACCAGCTCATTGCACACCAAGCTCTAAAAAGAGAACTGAAACATTTCTAGTGGTGAAGGTACATAGTTTAACTGAGCCAGGGTAAAGTGCAGTGTTTGCATTTTATTGATTCCTATCTATTGATTCCGACGGGATGAACTGCCAGCAAAACAGAAAGGAGACTGACAGCAAGACAGGAACTTAGGTATAAGAGACAGGCAAGGCTCTTCATGACAAGAACAAATTATATAAACAAATACCCCAGATATTTCCTAACTTGAATTACACCAAACCAAAAAAAAAAGCATTATGTATCCCAGGAGAATCTGATATTTAGTGAATAAAGCTAAGTTTGCATTTGGTCATTTTTGCAGATCAGGTAGAGCAATGCAAATATATATGAATTTCTGTGCATCCTGTGTTTTGCTATCTACATGTACAGTGCCATTTTCCCATAATACCTTATAGCCCAGCCTTCCTTATAGCACTAAGGAGTATTACTTGGTACTCACATTGGGGAGGAAAGGATTGAGTTTATGTTAGTGTTTTGTTAATTAATGAACATTATTGAACTGTCTCAACATTATTGAAGAAAACATGCTCAGTAGACACTGCTTTTTTTAGGGCTTTCTTTGCAGATGCAAGTTCATATAACCACAAATGAAGACTGTAATTGAAAAAACCTGATCCTGACTAGTTTACATTTGTGTTTGGCAGTTTCTTTGTGCTCACATTGAAGATTAAATTCTGGGTGCAGCACAGAAGGTAGAAGGCAGGTGACGGGGGGAGTGAACAAAGGTGGCTTTAAGCCATCTTTATACCCTCAAGATTTTGGGTTGCTGCTGTTGCTGAAAGTACCTTGATGTAATTTACAATTTTGAGAAGTGATGTAAATTATAGCAACTGATGTGCTGCCCCCCTATGCTTTTACTCTGTCCAGGCAAAAATGGCTATGGAGGTATGTGCTTTAGTCCCAGCTAGGTTTATCCCCTTCACAGTTTGTGTGTAGTGGTTATAGTACAGAGCAGAATACATCTTTGGCTCAACAGCAGAGTGTCTGAGTCTTGATGTGGGTCATGAGTTAGGGACAGTGCAAATATTTCCAAATGGGAGAATTTTTAATCAGTTTTTGCATTAGTAGCATTGCATAAGGACGACACACACAAAAAGAGGAAGCAAGGAAAGCAATGGAGAAAACACCAGCTTCTCATCACACTGTGGATGTTTGACCAACTCTTTCCCTAGCCCGTATCACACTTGTTTGTGTTCATGTAACACTTTTGGTTGGTTTTCAAAGAACTGTGAACACATGATCTGGAAAATCACAAGTTAGATCAGACTAATGATTTATTAAGTCAGCCTGTTGATGTAGGTGTGATATCTATCTCTGAAGAACTACTTAAGAAAACCTACTAGAAAAAAAAAAGACCCCCAAAACAAACAACCCACTGCTAAAAAACCTATTAAAAGTACTAAAAAGCAATGCTATAGGAGGCCACACCTCTAATTCTAATCCAAACAATCCATTTACAGGGGCCAATTGTCCTCTCTCCCCTGCCCTTAAAAATGCACCAAGCCAATTTTGGGCTAAATTGGTGGATTTATTTTTTAACCCTGCTTAGTTGATTGCTGTTCCCCAAAAATAAATGGTAGAGTTAGCAAATAGCCTGAAAAACTATTTCTGCCCCCATTTACCTTCCTCCATATAATTTTCAGTTTCCCAGATGAAATCAACCAAACAACTAACTAATCTGAGTATCTCTCTAGGCTTCTGGAAAATGAATATTATTCTCCTCTTTTCACAACTCTGTAATCTCACCTCTGCTTCTGAAAATGAGCATCTAGTGCAACCCTTTGTTCTGCTCCCTGCCTCTCTCCAGAAACAAACCAGAGGTTAATGCAGGTGCTCATGTGCTTAAAGTTAAGCTTGTGCATAAGTCTTTGCAGGGTCAAGTCTTTTATTTCTCAAGTTGGCAGTTCCCATTCCTATTCTATGTATGATAATGTATTTTACTCACTTATTAGTTCATATCCAGGAAAGGGAAAATGTGTAAAAATTTGATCAGTTGCTGTATTTCTATTTATGTTGTAAAAATAAAGAAATAATTCAGTGATTTTTCTCTCTCTGCTTTTGACCATCTTGTGAGAAGAGAATAATTTAACCAGCTTGGTCCAACTGTTGTAGTATCAGTATCCATTTAACAATCAGTTGGAATCCTCTGTCAATATCCAGCTGTCATTATAAAGCCAAAGTTACTTTTCTCCCTTTCTCAAGTCTGAGTCACTTGATGATTTTCCACCCATCTTCATGCCCTTCTAAATAGTAGATTGTCTTGGTTAGAATTAGACAGACGCAGGCGGTGCCACCTGGTGCATTGTTTTTTAGTTGTGTTTTGTTCTTTAGCAGCTGTTGATTTGAGTCTTTTGAGAGTTTGTTTAGTGGAGAGAGGAGACAGGGCCCTGGATCTAAATTCTTCTCTCTTCTGGTACAAAACTCTGTGTGCCCGATCTTGTGACCAGTGCTTTAGCAAAACTCCTGTTAACTTCAGTGGGAATTTTGCCAGAGTCAAGACTGCAGGGCTGGACTGCAGGCTAATACATTATAAGTGATATTTTCAATACACCAAATTCAAGAAAGTCAGGATTATCTTCCCCATGTGGCTCATCCCCATTGCACAAAGATAGCATTTTATAGCACCATAAAGGCCAGATCCTACAAGGTACTTATTGGAATCGGCAAGGGCGCTAGGACCTTTTTAGAAGTAGGTGGGGGAGTCCTTCTCCCTTACCTCTTTCTGTGTACCCTTTCCCTTAACCCTGTAGTCTTGTGCCCATCTCCCCCCCCCCAGCATCCACAATATATGCCTCCCCTCCCCACTCCTCAGGCACTAACTGCAGCTGGTCTCCTATCCTCAGTGACTATGCATAGCTTGCCAGGAACCAGCCAAGTAGCCCATCCTCCTCCTGCCTTTCCCACCAGCCCCTGTCTGCTCCCCTCAAAGCGTAACCTTTGCGGGCACTGCTTCACACCTGCCCAAGGCTTGGATTTGGGGGAGCAATGCTCCCCCTGCTTCCCCAAATGATGACCATGTAAAAAAAGTGTCATGTTCTCTACACCTTCTGGTTCTGGTGAGGAGGGATTCCATTCATGTCCACCACAGAACAACACTCATGTTGACCCTTTGCTTCATATGTCTAGGTAATATTCAGGGCCTTACTGGATTGTTTCCATTATGAGGAGGGTGTGTGTGTGTGTGTGTGTGTGTGTAAAATCAAGCCTGGTTTCCTGTACACAACAGGAAGAGAAACAGCTATCAGTTTCGTTGCTCAGACGTCAAAGTCTGCCCCTCCACTCAGTTCTGTGTTCCATGGAGCTCTGTTTCTCGCTCTTCCCTCTCAGGGGCCATGCTCAAAACTTCTTCTCTTGCTTTCAGCTTGCCTTCTTGGCTTTCTGCTTTTCATACAAACACTGCTTGCTAGCACCACAATCCTTAACTCCTGTGTGCACAGACAGGCAACCTCCCAACTCACATATCTGAGCTTCTAATCAGGCCTTGCTCTATGACCCACTGCCTTGGGCAGAAGCTTCCCTTGTTTCCCGATATCACTGCTGAATTGCTATTTCTGTTTAGCCTGAAAGATGGATGCTGAGCATACCCATAAGATTTAGCTGGGCCTGTGATTGTTCATTGATCAAAAAACTGATTGATGGCAGCCTCTACCATACCATGACAGGTGCTGTAACTGTCTTGCTCCCCTAGATTTGTACATAGTGTCTGATATCTAATGACTATAGACTATTAATTATTAGGCCTTAATATACATGCAATGTAATCATTTTGTAGTATCATACTTTTAGAGTTGCTTGCTTTCTTGCATTGTATCTGAGGTATACATTGCATTTTTGCTTAAATATCACTTTTTGCATGTAATGTAGTTGGTTCCTGTTAAAAAATAATATGGCCACAGTTCAGTTTAAATGTGAGCTGCAAATACAGTAAACACACTGAGCTCTAAATCAGAGTTTTAAAATTTTAACTATAGAAAGAAGTCGGAGTGTCTTCTCTACCATGTACTCAGTATTTTTCAATGGAAATAACCCTGCAGAACAGGTAGTTTTAAGGTTCCAGGACTACATGGGGGATCAAACTTTTTTTAATTTGAGTGGGGAGTAAATTTAAAGCAAAACAGGGGCTGAATCCATGAAAACAATATAGTATTCTGGACAGGCTCTTCTTCCTAGCCACCCATCCCAGAACAGATTTTTCTGCTCAGCCTTGCTGTATTGGATGCTTGCCTTTCTCGTACTTTGGAGTCCTTTATTCGCTTCCCAAATGAAGCAGCTAGGCTAACCCGGACAAACAGCTTGTAGCTGCCATCAGCTACTCTGCTGCTGCATACAATGTGTCTGACTCACTACTGCATTCAGGTTTCCACTAACCAAAGGGCTTGGATTCGCAGGATCCAAGCATCCTGACATGATCTGTTTCTGTTTATTCAAATGTGTTAATTTCTCTCTTTTGGTGTCATTGTTTATGCACTTTAAATATTTGGAAGTAGCTTGCATATCCCATCTTTTAATAACTATTTTGCTACAACATGCAGATTTAGGTATTTTAATCTTTTCTTGTATGTCCATCTCTTAATTGATTATGTCGCTGTTCTTTGTCCCTCTATCTTGTCATCAGTTTTCTGGTACTGATGTATTCATGAGTACAGAATTCTTTTTTCCCAGCCATCAGTATGTGTATTTATTTTAATTGCATGTAAGTTTCATAAAATAGTGAATGGTTCAACAACACTCAAATAAATATAGCAAATTATGTGATGTGTTCAAAAAGATTTAGCATTGTACATTTCACGGTTCGGATTGTAAATGTCTGGATATTTAATACTGTACTTAGTAGGCTTGAGAGATTTGTTAGCAGCTGATTTGAAATGTTGCAGTGTTTTAGTTACAAGCAAAGATCTTTTAAAATGGTGGTGGGGAGGTTGTTTTTATTTTAACATACCCTCTTCTAAGTTCTTCAATAAAGTTCTAAAGTCAAACTCCCAACTCTGCACTGTGTGCAGCAGATTGGAAGGACTTGGTAGAAATACCAGATCTGCATGAGTGATGTAAATGATGTATGAAATGCAAAATCCCTGCTCACCCACTGCACAAGGAGGATAGAGATGGTTCTTTGCAGCTAGTACGGAGGTGTGCTGTTAACTGGATTTTTAAAACTCAGACTCATTTAATTAAAAAAAAAAATAAGGCTGACGTAAAACACCAAACTACAGAACAAAAAGTCAGCCCCACCTACTGTGGATGGTGATTTTTCTACAAACATCAATTGCCATGCAAACTACATCGTTTTCTGATTTGACATTTTTTTCATGGAATACTGCTTCATATCAGACGTAGCACCTGGTTGAATATCTCTATTTATTTTTCCTTTTAATTAAAAGATAATGTCAGTGGGAGGAAAATAAAACCTGACAGTATGAAGATCTCCTACTGTACTATAAAAACAAAGTGAAGGGGATGCCATTATGTTTATTTTGAAAGCAAGAAATCAGCTTCTAGTAACAACATTCTGTTATCAGGAGTTTATTGTTACATTAACGGATGAGAAAATCAGTACAATGACGTGAACAATGGGAGATTGGACCAGACAACCAGAAACTCACAGAGGTACTGGTGCAACTGAGGCTAGAGCTTGACTACTATTTTAGGGCATCCTTATTCTTATTGGCTCAGGGATCCTCTTGTTCTAAGTTAATTGGCTCACTGATCCACCAAAGACAATCCTGACAATTGATGCTGGTACAAGGCCTGCTTCTGACAGATGCTGAGTGCCCTCAAATCCTGCTGATTACAGTAAGAGTTGACAGTGCTAATGAGACTGGAAGGTGCTCAGCAGAGTTCATGACCAGATTTTTGTTGCCATACTGTTTTTTAACTGGCTGGAACTAGGTTTTAGCTCATGGTAACATTTAATTGTAACTGGTGCACACTTACCTCAGCGGGTTCATTGAGTCTTTTTAGATACAGCATTGCTGTTATGTTGATTTTTGTTTTGTTTTGTTTTGGCTAAGGCACTGAACTAGGATTCAGGAAATGTGGATTCAATTCCCAGCACTGCCTTGGGCACTAACGTTGTTACTTTGTGTCTGTACTGTGCCTAACACACTGAGTTTGAGGGTCTGTAGTGGATATCATTTCCACAAATGAAAAACAAAATTAATAACTCCATACAACAGGGTATGAAGACAGACAGATGTGTGTATTCTCGTTTTACCCAGTAAAGAATAAATGGCACTCTCTATTAGCCAAAGTAATGCAGTTCTGTGATGATGTGTGTGTATGCATGCAAGTGACTGAGAGAGAGATCTGGTACTTATTTTTCAGATTTTTCAAACAGATAATTTTTTTAAATTGATGCTTCATCTGAATACATCCAATGTCAGCCAACTGTTGTTAACAGGAACTGTAACATACATATCCTGATATTTTTAAATGTACCTGGTCAACCCTAGCAGGCCTATCCATTCAGGCCTGTTTCACAAGGCTGTATTAGTCATTCAACACTGGTGCTAAATTTGTGTTGTCAGATCCATGCCAGCTATTGAAACTTGACAACTAATTCTGGATAAGAATGATTGGAATTGATAAACCCTCCTTTATTTTGGGGGAAAAATTGGAAGTGGCTGCTATTTCAAATAGAATCTCTTATCTAGTATGGCACGATGGCATTTAATGAAAAACATTCAAACAAATCTTCTCTTGGATTGCCCTGAAGATAGAGAGTTGGATGCAATTCAAATAAGTAGTTCTTTATTTTGCATAACTTTGGGGTATGCTGAGACATTTCATCAGCACCTGTCATCATTAAATTTGGCAGCCACTAACTAAAATACCAGCTCCTCCCATGTACAAAAGACCACATTAAAGAAATACTCTGAAGATAAGAATGTGCTGTCCTTCTTTGTGTTCATAAAGACAACTTACATTAGTACAACTGAAATAAAATGTGACTTTCCCCTACATATAGTGAGTGAATGATCATGGGAGTCTTTCTACACTGCAGTAAAACACCCATAGCAAGCCTGTATCAGCTGATATGAGGAGAGAAGGTCCCAGAGTTCAGGCTCCAGCCCATGCCTGAATGCCTGCATGGCAATTTTATAGCCCTTCAGCCTGAGCGCCTCTAGCCTGAATCTCCTGACATGGACCAGCTGTTGTGTTTTACTGCAGTGTAGGCATATCCTGAGTTTCCAGTACTGCAAAGGAATGTGACTTTAAATACTTAAGTTCATGGAAATTTGAGTTTTATAATTGTAAACAAAGGCTGTAGCTTTATTTCATATTTTTTACAGATAGTTCTAAGGGATGTTAATACACACAATAAACCTGATTCCCCTGTCATTTACAGTGGTATAGGTGAGAGCAGAATTTAGCCCAACATGTTTAATGGATATTTAATAGGTTGTAAGCCAGAAAGTTGTGTGAAATCAGTCTTAACCATGTCATGACTCTTGTGATGCAAATACAGTTGCATTGGTATATTGTGTTATGCAAGGAGTATTCACACTTAGGAGACTGTCCTACCACCAGAATGATAAAACTGGGCTCCTGTAATGGCACTTCTTTGGGTTAGTATTACAATTTAATCCTAATCACAGCTCAGTGCCAAAGCAATGACCATTAAAAAGCAACATTTCTCAGTAGTTTCATACATGATTTCATCTTGTAAACATAAGTAAATGCATTACTGTGTCAACAACACAGTAGATGATGACTTTCAAATGGCTGTTTTTGAGGATGGCTCAGCTGCTGGGATGGCCTAGAAATTTTTTTTTAAAAATCACCTAAAGTTTGACTTTCGCTCCACATCTTTCAGTGTACCTCATCTTTCTTTTTTGAAACCTCTTTCCAGAGGGGTAGCTGTGTTAGTCTGTGTACAGCAAAAACAATGAGAGTCCTGTGGCACCTTAGAGACTAACAGATTTCTTCAGGCATAAGCTTTCATGGGTTCTGCCCCACTTTATCAGATTCCAGATGCTGAGAAAGTGGGTTGAAGCCCATGAAAGCTTGTGTCCAAAGAAATTTGTTAGTCTTTAAGGTGCCACAGAATTCTTATTGTTTTTTAAACCTCTGTCATCCTTAGTGAAGATCTAGTGACCATCCCATTTCCATGAACCACTTCCATGAGCTTTGAAAATAAGAATAGGTCATCACTTCCACAATGTTGCCATCATCATTCTCTCTCAAAAATGGACCTCTCTCTTATCCTCTCTTTTCTTACCAGAGTGGAAGTGACAAAAATTTGAACAGGCAGTTTAAAAATTATATTATCTATGAGATCTATTTTTAGGTTGCTTTCCGTTGCTTTTCTTATTGTGTTAAATTTTTCTAAGTTTCTGCCCAGAGCACATTTTTATAGCTTAGTTATAAAGCCCTTGCAAGTGGAGATTTATAGTGGGAGTGACACAACCTAACTAGAGCAGTGCAAGTGGCACAAAACTGAAACAAAAGGTTATCAAGACTGTAATTTATTTGTTTAAGCCACATGCAGTACAAAAGATGGGTCTTTATCTGCTCCCTGAGTAGGTTGCAATGAGCATGGATAGCTTTTTGTCGCTGTCAGTCATTTTCTCAACTGAAGCGTTTTTAGGTAATTGTTGCCTAAAACAACTGTAATTAAAAATATGCTCACTGATATGTTTTTTTTTTCCCTCAGATTCAGAGCTCAATTCAAAGTTTGTCTTTAGTTTTCTCTTCCAGGTTGCTAAAGAGCAATAAAGGGCAGGGAAGACTATTCATATCTTATTATATAGGGGGAATGCTGCAGTAGCCCAAAGTGGCAAACTTTCTCTTCAGTGTTTAGAATGAAGAGACCCAGTATGTGAAATCCACTTAAAACACACTGTGAATTTATAGAGAATTAACTCATACCATTTGGTCAAAGACAGAAAATGCATGGGATCTGCAACTGAACATATTGTACTATAATAATGCATCAGCCAGTTTTGAGAAGTGATTGATACTCTTTTTCATTAGTCTGTTCTGGTGAGCTGATTCAGCACCAGCAACAATAAAAATGGTGAGAGCTATTAAGTAAAGTCCCCTGCAAAGCCATTGGAGTTAGGAACCCTCTGGCTGAAGCATTTGGCGTGTGACCCTACATTACCTGAAACTTCTATGGCATTCCAGCAGAGTGTGAATTTGGTAATTCTGTGGAACAGAACAGAGGAAAAAGTGATATATACATAATTGATCTACAGTTGAAGGGATGTAATGAAGTAGTACTAGGAGGTTTCATAATAAAAACATAAGCAGAGGAGGAATGTATGATGTAGGGAAAGACAACCCACATACATAGGTAATTCAAGTTATTGTCTACACAGATCTTTGTCTCCCTGAAGCACCTCATTGTCTATCTGTTAGGCAGGGATGCAGGGGAGCTTGATCAGTGAACACCACATATCATTGGGGTCTCCGTTATCTGAAGGCTTGGCAGCATTCCCTGTACCAGATCTGAAGGGTTAGATTCCATACATTAGAAATACCAGTACATTGTGTAAAATGTGTATAGTCTTACTGTGATTAAAATGGGTTCCATTTGGGCTGCTGATACCTTGCCTTTTGGATATTTACAATTTTGTTACTGAAAATTTTCCTATGTAATCACTATAAGGCTTATTCTAAGAATGGGAAATGGAAAGGAGTTTTGGAGGACAACAAATACAGACTTTTGGCTTAGACTAGCAGCACAGTGATTAATGCGAAACTTTGTGAAAAATGCTTATTTGAAAGACCTGGGAAAAAACAAGCCAAGGACACTTTACCTCTGCCTGACTGGAATGTTGGGCCCTGAGAAACTAAACAAAGGAGAAAATGTTTCCTTTTTCTAAAGCATGGTTCCCAAGGAGGGCTGTAACTAGGCTGGGGTGAGCAGGGCGAAGTCCCAGGCACCGAATTTTAGAGGGTGCAAGGGATGGATCTGGCTTCCTGCAGCAGCTGGGGATGGATCCGGATCCCCCGGGCCTACTGGCAGCAGCAGGAGCTGCCTGCCACCTCTAGTGACAGCTGGGGATGGATCCAGATCCTCCCTGCTGCCGCTGGCAGTGTCTGAGGGTGGATTGGGCCCTGGGCCAGATTTGGCCCGTGGGGGGGCATCTGGGGCTGCTTGCCCAAGGCACAAAAAGTTCGGGTTACGGCTCTGTTCCCAAGCTACAGGTTACAGATATAAGACTAAGATATCCTATTGTTTTCATTACGTTTAAAAATTAAATAAAAGTCATTTTTAAATTAAATTTGTAATTTTCAGCCGCTGCATCCCCTTCCTGATTCAGGTTAGGAGCATGTTTGGTTGGAGTATGTAGAGGAAGAGAACAGACTAGCACTCACAGGCCAGACGAACAGAGTTCAGGGCTCTGTTGGATGCTGAGGTCAAGTGCTGCCATATGACTTGCTCTCTATTTAGCAGCGTAAGTATACAAATGCTTCTATGAGGATCTCCGGACCAGAGCCGTAACGAGGCATTCTGGCACCCTGGGTGGAACACACCTCTTACAATGAGTGGTGCCTGGAGCAAGTGGCACAGACCACTCCCTTTGATGGAGCGGTTCAATGGAGCTGCCCTGGGGCAAAGCCCTGTTCACCGCACCATAGTTATGCCTTGCTCTGGACTTTATTCCTTGCTTTCCACCGTACCTGTGTGACATTCCCCTCTACAACCTGGACTGGTGTATTGCTTTGTCACCCCAATCCCTCACTCTTGGAGCTTGCCTTACTGTGGTCAACTATGTGGAAACCCCAAACCCCCCTTTCTTGGGTCAACTCACACCCATCCTACATCAAACAAGCTGGTCCCAGCTAACTGAGTGTTTCTGTCTGGCCACTCTTGGGATCCTGCACTGGTCTGACCCTAGCCAACACCCCCAGTTCCAGAAGCCACTCCAGGAACTGCTGTCTTACAATGTTCAATGCTACCCTCTGCACGCTGGAAGTTCGTTGGTTCATCGGTTTATCAAATTCCAAAGGGGTAGCCCTGTTAGTCTAGTTCAGCAAAACAAGCAAGGAGTTTTTAAGTGCCACAGGACTCTTGCCAGGTTATCAAAGAAATTGGTAGTCATCAGCCTTGTCACTTCAAATGGAGTCCCTACGCACCTGAAACCACATACCCTACTTACATAAAATAAGCAAATTTATTAAGTACAGAAAGACTTAAGTGATTATGAGCCAGAGGAAAATAAGTCAAATTTGACCAAGATGAAACAAAACCCAAACACTTGCAACTAAACTAAACACTTTCTGCAATGAAAGCTCATGCGATAAATAAATTTGTTAATCTTTAAAAGTGTGTCACAAGACTTTGTGTTTGTCTTACAATCTTAAATGATTCTCACCACAGGCTTGCTGGATTCCTTCCTAGCAAGATGCCTTTCTGGGTCAGCATTTCAGTTGCTTGGTGGAGTTTATAGGTGGTAGAGAGATAGGGTACAAAAATGCTTCTCCTTTTAAAAAATGTTCTCTTGCCCCCTCCCTTTGGAGTCAGGTGACAGTCTCCATGTATAGTTCCCTCCATGCTCTAAGTCACTGTGGTCCATTGTGGATTTGCTTGTTGACATCTATGCGGGTCCTTTGATCCTGGAATGCTGAGCTGGGTTGTTCTGTTAATGCCTTGGTGTGGTGCAAATTGCCCTTCAGCTCAGCAGAGTTATGCCTAGATCTTACCTTCAGCCATGAGACGCATATTTGGCAGTATTACATAGTGAAGCCTCATAACCCTCCACATGGCATTGCCACAAATATATTACTATAACAATAATGTTCAGTATGCCACGAGCATTCCAGAAACATCTTACATGAAATACTTTGTATTAAATAATATACTATTTTACTATAATTGTGAACATGAATGATACACAATTACACCATAAGGGTGTACATGGGGGTGCGGTGTGTCACAGCCTGGGGTTAAGTTCCAAAGGGGTAGCCATGTTAGTCTAGTTCAGCAAACAAGAAGTTCTGTGGCACTTCTAAAGACTACAGATTTATTTATCACATGAGCTTTCTTGGGAGAAAAATCCCACATTGTCAGACACTTTGGAGTTAGTCTTTCTATCCCAGAGTCATCTTTCATATCTCTCCTTGTAACTGAGTGCTTATGAAGTTCTCATCCATCCAGATTCATGCTTAGAGTAAACCAACATGATGCACATAATACAAAAAAATACTTCTCATTTTCATCTCACCATGTTGTGCTTTATTTTGTATAACCTAGACTGTAAGATACTTGAAGCAGAGTTCATGCCTTCTACTTGTGTATGATATTGTATGCAACTAATAGTAAAGTTTCTGATACTGTTGCTTGCATCCTCAAGGAAACTGCTGGCAGAATAAGATGCTATTAATTGTAAAGGAATCAGAATCTGTCCAAAAGTGACCAAAAAGTCCCATATTAGCTATAGTTTGCTTATGTTGCTTGAATGTGCAGTATGTGGATAAAATCCTGTCCTGAGAGGTCCGTGGCAGATTGTGGTGCCAGTATCAGTCTCTCCTTACATGACTAGATAGCACCCTTTGGCATCTGCATAGGATGGTAGGTCTGTAAATTAAGAAAAATTGGGGTATTGGAGGTGAATTTGAGAGCAGAATGAATATGAATTCATGTGAATTTAAGAGCAGAGTTTAGTTCCTGTTTGCGTAGCTCCAAAACCACAATTCACTCCTGCTGGGTTTATGCAGGCAAGCACTGTAGCAGAGCATGCAAGATACTCAGCAAACACTCCATATTTCAAATTAGAATTTGGTCATTATGGCCAATGATTTTATTCTCTCAGCAAGGCATACAGGATATCCGCAGATACTCTTAAGACAAATCAAATAAATAATAAAAAGACTCTTTAAATCCCCCAGATATTTAAAGAAATACTAGCGGATGAAATATGTGGGATTATTGTATTAGATAGTTATTTTTCATTTCTGCTGGAAAAATGTGTCTGGTTTAAAAAGGGTAATTGGGTAATGTAGAGTACAATAATATCTCAGTTTTCTCCTAGTTTAAAATGAAGTACAAACCATAATGCAAATTGCTGCAAGCAAACATGCAGAAAAAAGAACCAACTCCAAGCCACTCTTTGCTAAGTCATATGTGTATTCATAACTAATTTACAGTAGAAAATATTTGGGTAATAGGAAAGAAAAGAGAAAAAATCTTGATTCACTTGTTTTGAATAAGCATGTCAATCATTTTATTTTCCTGCTGAATTAAAAAGAATTTGGCATTTCTCACAAGCATCAAGACACTTCAGAGAATTACAAGGCTATGGGCCTTATGCACAGTCAGATTTTTACTAAATTTTCCACAAAGACAAATGAGATCACTATTGCTGCTACTGGCCTTTGGATGGCTGCTTCATTCAATCCTGGCTTTGGCTGCCATTTTATGCTTCCTCAAATGACCCTTATTAGTATATGGGCCAGATGATGATATTTTGTTGTACTCTTCAGAAAGATGGTTTTAAGTTTACAACATAAAGTAACTTGGGTCCCCCAGTGTAATAAAACAATGCTGTGCAGAGCCCCAGAAGATGAATATAATTCTGACTTCCTATATCTATCTGTCAATGCTTCACATATCTACACTCATATATCTGCAGTCTACACATGAATTTCCGGCTATATTTTCTGACATTCTTTTGTGTGGATACAATAGGGATGATGGTTTGATGCAACTTCTGTGACTTTACTACTGCTGATCTATTCGCATAAATTCTTCCCTTTTGCACATTTTTTCATGGTATAGAGGAAACAGAGGCTGCGGAGTGCGATTCTGTAAAGCACCTTGATGCTTGCGAAAGTGTAATATAAATCAGTAAAAATGCATGTTTCTAACTCATGGCATAAAAATTAGACCATCTGCTTTTCTTGAGCTTACTTCTCTTTTTTCTTAAGACTCTCACCTATCTTTCCATACCTATGGTTACAAATGACAGTATTCAAAGGCACCAAGACAGAACATACACACTGTCCTTGATCTGTTAAAACAACTGCCATGATGCCAGGAGGAATTTCTTTCATAGAACTGGCGTTCTTTTCCCATTACAAAAGGTGATTTGACTTCAGCCTTCCCAGGGTTTGAACCTAAGCAACTGCTCTGATTTGCTGTTACTGTATGACTTGATCCCATATTTTACACTCCCTTGCATTTATTTTCATTCCATTCTGTAAGTTCCCCCATCTTCGAAGCATCTGACGAAGTGGGATTTTCTCCCACGAAAGCTCATGCGAAAGATAAATCTGATAGTCTTTAAGTGCCACACGAGGCTTTGTTTTTTTTGTTTTTTTTTTTTTTTCTTCTGGACTAGAGTAACATGGGTGCCCCTCTGGAAATCAGCAAATCAAGCCAATTCTGACTCTGGGAGTATTGTTTAGTTTCTCTGTCTCCATTGCCCCACGTGTCAAATAGGATTGACAGACACAGAATATTTTTACTTTAGATGGAACATCACCTGTACTTCTTGTCCTTCACAGAGGTTTGTGAAACCTACTTGATAACAGTGTTAAAATCCTCTTTTGAATGATGATGATCAAATGCAGCATGTAATGATTATCACTTCTAACATCAGGCGGTGTCGGAGGCAAGTAGAATGCACAGAGACCTGACATAAAAATTAGCAACAAAATCATTCTTTGTGCTTGGAAATAAAATGCATCTGTTCAATATGCACATGTTTTTGTGGACAAGAAAATCTGATTTCTCCCTGATTGTTTGCTGCCTTAGTATAAGCTGTGTGGCACTATCATGATATATGCCATACAGATGCAAAACATAAAAAAGTTCACTGTCCTTCTGCTTTGCAGGTGAGGAGATTTTCACCTGTAGTTGTAATGCAAAAGTCTTCACATGCCCTTTACATTTGCTGCCTAACATTTGAATCCTGTCCATTTTTGCTGACATTTTTTACATATTTTTCTAAGTTATTATAAATACAAAATGAAAGGAGCTCCCGTTGTAGAGTGTATTGATTTTTTTAACCATTTTATTGTCATTTTTCACTTTTAATAAAAAAGATAGCAATAGCTTAACAAATTTAGCAGCTTGAAGCATAGGTTTGAGAGCTTTGCAGATATAAATATAAGAGTGAGAGAGGGGATGGGTATGTTAAAATGCAAATGATTGCTGTTACTATACGGGTAGAAAATTAGCATGGGAGCTGTTTTACCTTTAAAATAACCCAGCTCAGTATATTTGCTTACTCTCTGATTGAAGATGAAATAAAGTTCTCTCAGCTTGTTTGTGTTGCTGATTTGTTGGATTTTTATTGATTTAGGGATCATAATACACAATTTGTTTTCCATCTAAAGGAAGGATATTCTGTATCTGTCATGCTTCCTATGAGCTATTGATTTACTATGATCTGTAAACTGTTTGGTACCAATAGTCTCTGGTTCTCAACATTTCTGAAGGATTTTTTGAAGGATATCCATTCATTCTGGTACAAGTCAATGAATATTAGTACCATTACTAGATTTTCTGTAAGTCATTAAAAAAAATTAGATCTGGATGCGGTGAAATCTATTCAGTGTATAGCAATGTTTCATTTCTGGTTTCTGACTGCTAAGTGTTCTGTGGAGAAGTATAGTACCTGACCCTGATGGAAAATGAAGTATTTTTAGTATTGTTTTTTTGCCATTCCCATTGGTGAGGACAGAATTTAAGTGACATCCTTGAGGACTCCTTTCCATCCTTTGTCCCAGGCTTGATGTGGTGTTGTGGGTCCTACTTGGCTCCTGCTCCTTATTAAGATAAAATTGTTTTAAGATCAAAATAATATCCAATAATCACATTCTTCCTATAGAAAAAGAGTTTGACACAAAAAAGCTGCTTGTTTGAAGCTGTAGTCTTTATGCTCAGTACATCCATCCCTGCGCTTAGGATAAGAATGGAAAGAAAGACATTTTGTTTCCTATATTCTAAGAACAGCTGGGGACCTGCCCAATCCTAACATAGGCAAGAGCATTATTACAGCTACTTGGACTTCTTCTTGAGAGGTTAGTAGTTCCCAGGTCTGTGGGCAGCTTGTATCTAGAAAAGAGTGTACTCCCCATCCTTAACATGCTGTTGTGAGGAGAGCTGGCAGAACACTGTTGTGGGAACGCTGAGAAATATTATCTAGATAAGGACTGCCACTGGGAATGAGGCCTGACGCTTTTAAGCCTCTTTATGATAATAGCTGCTGCCAAAAAAGTGCCTTTAGGGTACTAGAGAATTTGTCCAGTGTCTTTAAATGAGCTACACTATGGAATATCATAGGTCAAAGCCTTTGTAAAAATTTTACTGTTTGCTAGTGATGCTGTTCTGGATTTATTTAAGTATTTTGGAGAAATCATCTACTTCAGTTTATCTTCAGACTATGCTTTATTTGTAGCAAAGAGGCCGTCGCTTATTTCAGAGGATCTGTAATAAGTTAATGATTTTTGTGCCCTGAGAGGACTATGGTTTTTAATTTAGTCATGGAAGTCACCTGTAGCTATGAATGTGGGATACATAGCTAAAATAACTTTCCTATAATAGGAAAAGTGGAACTTTCTTGTAAGTGCTTGAAAGATTCTATAATTCTAAAGTGCTTATTTTTGCTCCAGAAAATGAAACTGAATGCCAGTTTCTGGCCTCTGGATGGTCATGTCTTTAGATTCCAAAAGTCTTTGTGGAGTCTGCATGGCACATTGCACAAGTAAGTAAAACGTCTGGCAGAAGCTCACTGGGACCTCAGCCATTGGCAGTTGTCCATGGGGTTTGGAACTGCTGTCAGTGGGTCTGAGTCTAGCTATTATGTAGTCCTGCCTTGAGTGCAGGGCACTGGACTAGATGACTCACTGAGCTCTTTCAGAGCCATCCTTCTTTGGAACTGACTTTGTTGAAACAGAAGCTCACCATTCAGATCTAGTACTCCCCATCATGGGATTTCCCTGTGTTTTCTAGGTATGAGGCATATTTCTCATCCTTTTATAAGACACACATTTATTTTAAAAACAAAAAAGTGGTCCTGTGGCACTTTTAAAGACTAACAAATTTATTTAATGCATTAGCTTTCGTGGGAGAAAATCCCATTTCATCAGACATTTGAAGATGGGGAACTTACAGAACGGGAGGAAAATAAATGCAGGGAAGTGTAAGTCATAGGATTGGGTCAGACTGTTTCAGCAAATCAAAGCAGTTCAGATTCAGACAGTATGGAACAGCATATTAGAAGGTGGAGAGGTAGGGATAGGGGAAAGTCACTTATTGTAATTTTAACTTTATCAAAGGCTTATTCAGCAGCAGGGAAATGGAGCTGCTGCATGTGTGTGGCTCCTGTCCCTTGCTGGCCCTGCCCCCAGCACTGCTGAGGATTGGGGGACAGAGGTGGCATGGGGGCCAGCAAATGTCATTAGAGCCTACTCTCTTACAGCCTCTGTGTTAGAGTCTACTCTGCCAACATTATGTTTGATATAACAGCTTATAGGAACAAGGAATATATTTTTCTTTCTGCCTTTCTCTGATTCTCTAACTTTCCTTCTCTCTGTAGTTTATGAAGGCATTCTAGCTTACTAGCTTCTAGTGACTGTAATGGCTGTTCAGAATCTGTGCTTAATGCTTTGCTTGCCTATAAACTCTCCAGATACCACTTCCATTATCTGAAATTTTGTTCAATATGGGTTGCCAAAATGCAGCCTATCTTCCTTGGGCAGGTAACAGAAAATTGTATTTAAGAAGAAGCAGCTTTCTTTCCTTCAGGAGGGTTCTGCTAATTGCCAGATGATTCTCTAATGTCCCAAGGATAAGGGAATGTGTGCATACTATTTTCATGGGTCACATTTTCATGGTTGGTACTTGCATATGAAAAGAATTTCTGTTTTCCTTAGATAGAACTTTCTCATTAATCAGCTCACCTGTTTTATTGGAATACAGTGCAGCTTTCTGCTAGAACATGGCTCTAGTGATCTCTTCAAGAGCCAAACAACCTCTGTTAGAAGGATTAAGATTCTCTAAGTAGGGACTGCTGCATGTGGGGAGGAGGTAAAATATGGCCATATGAGATCACCCTCCCACTCTGAAACCTAGAATTGTCTAGGGGAGATGTCCTCAGTCTGGGGAAACTAACACCTGGCTAGTACTTCTCCTCCAATCCCTTGCCATGTGGATTTGGCGGAAAAGTGAAGAGAGCCAGCCAGAGATTATAGCTGCAGAAGCAGTCAAAAGCAGGGACATTGAGAAAAATATCTGCAGTTTTGACTGGACTTCCCCTGCCCCCTGCTGATTGACTTTTTGCTCCTGTCCCTCTCTCCTTCCCTCACAATCTCTTCATCTCACCTTCACTCCCTACCTGCTCTCTCTTCTTGTCTGTCTCCCTAACTTCCTTACTTTTAAAAACCCTGTTCCTTCCATTTAGCTGATGTCCCCCCAACAAAACCTGTTCCCCAAATTGCTCAACTAATATGATATTAGCCACCATCACACTGATGGCTCTGCTTCTGTTTTCTATCCTTTCTCCTACCCTGCATTTGTCTTGTCTATTTAGTTTGTAACCTCTTTGCGACAGTGACTGTTGGATACTTCATTGTGCAGTGCTTGGCACAAAAGAACCCCATTCTTAGAGAGATCTTTAGAGCTGTGCAGATCTGTGGGTATCCGCTTCAGAGCCGCAGCTATCAGTATCTACAAGTCCATTGTTGCAGATTGGAGCTTGGATGCAGATTCTGTTTTTATCTGCCCAGGCTGCATTAGCTGCTGCTGCTGCTTCTGCTGAATTTGCGGAGAGCAATGAGCAATGATAAACAGCACAGCAGGGAACAAAGGAAATACTCCAGCCAATCCCAGCTCAACTCTGCTTGCAGTTTGCAAGCCAATCAGAGACAGGGTCTCATGGGAGCCGGTGAGTCCCACTTCTAACTCTAGGAGCCCCAGTGCCAGTACCGATACTCCACAAATTATCTGGTGATGGGAATCTACCCCCTACCCAGGGGCGTCGCTGCCCCAGCGAGGGACTCGGGGCATGGCCCCAGACCCCGCCCCCTGGCCGAGGACAGGGCCGGAAGCTGCCCCTTGCCTCTGCGGGTGGCTGGGCCCCGCATCCCTGGCCGGGGACGGGGCTGGAGTGGCCACCACTGCTGCGAGTGGCTGAGCCCCAGATCCCTAGCTGGGGATGGGGCTGCCGTGGCTGCAGGTGGCTGGGGCCCTGGATGCCCCACCGGGGATGGGGCTGTCACGGCCATGGCTGTAGGTGGCTGGGCCCTGGATTCCCAGCTGGGGATGGGGCCAGAAGCGGTCTCCGTGTCCAAGCCCTGGATCCTCAGCTCGGGATGGGGCTGCCGTGGCCACGGGCGGCTGGGCCCCAGATCTCCAGCCTAATTGTGCCGCAGACCGGGGGGGAGAGAGTCCTTGCCAGACCCAGGGCACCAGGGCTGGGATTCAGGACATGTGCCCCGAGTGCCCAGCGCCAGCGACACCCCTGCCCCTACCCCTTCCATCACTGCCGGCCATCCAAGCAGATGACTGGCAACTGCCACTGAACAGCTGAGTGATCTCAGCAGCTCTGGCTTCCATAGCTCAAGCAGAATAAAAGTTGTTGAGACTGGGGCTAGAGGAGGTTCAGAACGGCATGGAGCTGCTTGCCGCTCCCTTCCCCTGACTTACCGCAGCCTCAGCTCAGCAAAACTGCGGCAACCTGACAGAGGCTTTGTTTCTATTGTCAGAGCAGGAGCTGCTGCAAGGTGGGGTGATGCAGACATGGTTGGACACAAAACCTGGCATATGGATTCTGGATCAGATGCAGGCTGACCCTGAGCAGATGCAAATTGGATGTGGATCTATATTTTTGCATCCGTGCAGGGTTCTACAGATCTTAGGCACTGCTACGATGAATAGAATTAATCATTTAGGTTCTAAGGATGTCCTTCTATTAGGCTGTCAGATTCTTCTTTCTCATTTCCCATAATGCATAATCTAGACTAGTGAGGGTTGCTGAATTAGAGGTTCCAGGGTGAGAGTATGGGAGTGGGAGGAGTGGAATTATAATAACCTGTGGATTACCAGTAGATGGGGCTTGCAGCCATATCCAGGACTTTACCTTTTTAAACCAGAGAACTCCATGTTGTGCTCCAGGTATTCAGATGGTTGGACTTTCATTCAGTGATGGAGTGCCAAGACAAATGTGTTCCTGAGTGTAATACAGAAGTTAAAACAGAGAAAACTTGGGTTAACTAAAATGGCCTCTATTGGTATCCATAACTACTACTATGAAGAAAGCTGTTTAGACTGGAGAATACTGGGCCAAACTCTGATTTCAATTTCACAGATATAAATGTGAGGCAACTCAATGGAAGTCATTGTTATACCAGTATAATTTAGGGTTGGTCCTGCTTTGAGTGGAGGTTGGACTAAAAGACCTTTTTAGGTGCTTTCCAACCTATGATTCTAAGTCCAGAGAAAATGAAGGAAGAATTTTTTTTTTAAATATTTAATGTTGTTGTAAGCATTCATTCTGTTGGCAGTCTGGAAAAATAGGTGTTTGAGAAGTTAAAGCTGCATAAGTTTTCCTTTGGCTTTGATTTTGGCAGATAGTTCTTTTCATATTCTATCTAAGCACCTAGATATTGAGAGGACAGCCAGAAGTCCTTTTGTCATACAGTTAATTGTGATGTAAACCTTAGTGTTTTTATATGTCCTTACCACCATACACAGCTCCATGTATAGGTAATTGGTGTTTTTATACAATATAACTAATTGATAACAAAGCTACATTGAAACATAGAATGTTGTCACAGGGTTCTTTAAGTAACAGGATAGAACCAAAAAAAAACCAAACCAAAAAACCCCACCCACCCCTTCTAGCCTATATTTAGTAGAAAATGTTAGTGTCATCCCTGTCTTCATTTGTAGAGGAAGAGACTACCTAAGGCCCTATTGTAAATGAATTTTACGATAAGTAAGAGATTTCCCTCAGCAGATCTGAGTGGGTATCCAAGAACAAACAAAGTTGAGATGCTGGATTGAGGAGCCCTTATAGGTTAAAAGAACAACTTTAAAATCAATACTTTTCTTTAACTGCAAAAAACGTGTAAGTTTCGGGGTGGGTAAATATGTTAAGGACGACCCCTTTTCACAAAGAACATTGTCTTGTTATCTATGTTAACATAGTATGCAATGTCTAATTCAACATGTAAATCACTAGGGAATTGCAAATAATCTAACGTTGATGTAACAAAAGCCTTGAATAATCATTTAAAAACTCGTCGGAGAAAAAATTGCCATAACTTAGTGATATCCTGTAATTGTCAGGAAGAGAATCAAAGAATTTATAATAGGTCTTTTCCAGAAGATGGGGAAAAAACAACTTAAAACAACATCTTAGCCTACAGCACCTTTAATATGCTTATGCTTCTGGCTGAGGGCTTTTGAAGGGGTCTGAACTATATTAAACACTTCTGAGTGCAACTTGGAAGTTTCTCTGTCTTTTATGTATTAGGGGCATGATCGTGGCCTGAGTTGTGTTGTGATATATCACCTCAAGTCTTGCAAAACCACCTGTTGTGAATGTGTGTGGAAATGCACTAGTTCATATCAAGCACACTCAGGATGTGTATTCAAGCACACTCAGTTTTGATCTGTGTGCAGATTTTAACGTTGCCATTTGTCCTGCGCAGTTTGTTTGTTCACATAGTACTATATAACCATCTACAGAGTCTTCTATGCTCTCTGCGTATATAAGGCTATCAATCCAAAACAGTTGAATTATCCTTGGAAGTTATCTTCCTAGTAACCATGAATTTGGTTGGAGTCATTAGTGTGGTCCTATGGAGAGTACCTACGTCTGGAAGTCAGGACATCCAGATTCTAGTTCTGGCTCTTTCACGAACCAGCTCCATGACCTTGTGCAGGTCATTCCCCCTCTATCTGCATTTGTTTCCCTTCCTCAGTTCCGTGTTAGTCTAGTCCAGCAAAAAAACCAACCAACCAAACAAAAAAAACAAGGAGTCCTGTGGCACTTAAAGACTAACAGGTTTATTTTTCGCATGAGCTTTCATGGGAGAAAAACAGTACAAATTAGGGATGGGCACATCACCACCACCCTATACCAAAAACCTACTGATCTGTATAGTTGCCTACATCCCTCGAGCTTCCATCCAAAACACACCATGCGATCCATTCTGTACAGCCAAGCCCTACGATATAACTGCATTTGCTCTGATCCCTCAGACAGACAGACATCTTGAGGCTCTCTATCTAGAATTCTTAAAACTTCAGTACCCACCTGGGGTAGTAAGAAAACAGATTGAAAGAGCCAGACAGGTACCCTGAAGTGATCTACTGCAGGAGAGGCCCAAAAAAAAAAAAATAGAACGCCACTAGTCACCACATACATCCCTGAAGTCAGATCTCTACAACAGATCATTAAGGACCTACAGCCTATTCTAAAAGATGACCCCTCACTCTCTCAAGTCTTGGGAGACAGACCTCTACTCGCCTACAGACAGCCACCCAACCTTAAACAGAAACTCACCAGCAACTACAGATCTAACAACAGAAACATTAAAACAGGCACATACCCCTGCAACAAACCATGCTGTCAACTTTGCCCACATATCTGCACAGAAGATCCCATCATAGGTCCTAATTAAGCCAGCTACTCCATCAAAGGCTCATTTACCTGCTCATCTACTAATGTGATCTATGCCATCATGTGCCTGAAATGCCCCAACACCTTATATGTTGGACAAACAGAATGATCCCTGTGCAAAACAATAAATGAACACAAAACTGACTTCAAGAATCACAAAACAGAAAAACTAGTTGCTGAGGACTTCCATCTTTCTAATCACTCTATAAATGATTTGTTAATGACCGTACTCATGGACGTCAGTGGGACAGCAAGACTTCAGAGAAACAGCTGAATTGGAATTTATATGCAATTCCCATTACAACAGGTAATTTGGCTTCAGTCTTACCAGGGTTTGAACCTTAACAACCGCTCTGATTTGCTGTTACCGTATGATCTGATCCCATGTTTTACACTCCCTTGCATTTATTTTCATTCCATTCTGTAAATTCCCCCATCTTTGAAGCATCTGATGAAATGGGATTTTCTTCCATGAAAGCCCATGAGAAAAATAAATCTTTCAGTCTTTAAGTACCACAGGACTCTTTGTGGTCCCCCAGTCCCCCATCCTTCATTCATATTGACTTCTAAGCTCTTCAGGGTTGGGACCGCTCTTCACTGTTTATCCAACGCCTGGCACAAAAGTTGAGACTTTAGGTGTTACTCTAATATAAATAATAATCAGCAATGTGACATCGCTAGTTTAGTAAGAGAGCCTAACTTCGTTGTTGGATAAGAGTATGTAAGTTGTACTCACCGTTAATATGAAATCAAGCTCTGTGTTCACTGCAGGTGGATACTTTACAATACTACTTCTGCTTCCTCTCTCACTAATGCCAGCAATAGCTACAGACTGTGAAACAACTTAAAGGATATAGCCATTCTGTGGAGGGGGGAAAAGGAGAGATAACAGAGCATGGGGGCTTCTAGAGTCATTGGGGAGAGAGGAGGAAGCACAGTGACAAGTGTTCCTTGCTTCTTTTTTCAAAAGTTGGAGTAGATGCTATCTCCCAGAATAGGCAGAAACCATAGTATTTCTTTAATGCTGATATTCAGTGAGAATAAGAAGGGCACAAATGACTTGGCAGCTTCAGGTCGTTGTGTTTAGTATGCCTACATCTCACTCTTCTCCCTTTCACTAGCTTCCATGTAAGATACATGGGTTGGTTTTAAACCAAGAAAGCCAATCCTCACATATGATTTGTATGTGTCAGTTATTTAATTTTGTGTTAAAATGTATTTTACTGAATGCTGTCATTTGGAGGTACAGCAGAAACTCAGAGTTACGAACGCCTCGGGAATGGAGGTTGTTCGTAACTCTAAAATATTCTTAACTCTGAATAAAACTTTATGGTTGTTCTTTCAAAAGTTTACAACTGACCATTGACTTTTAAATGGGTTTGAAACTTCCCTGTGCGGAAGACAATTCTGTTTTTAACCATCTTAATTCAAATGAAACAGGAGCAGAAATTGTTACCTTACCTTGTCAAATCTTTTTTAAAACTTTCTCTATTTTTAGTAGTTTATATTTAATGCACTATTGTACTGTATTTGCTTTTTATTTTTTGGTCTCTACTGCTACCTTATTACATACTTTGTGTTCCAAAGATGGTGTGTGGTTGATTGGCCATTTTGTAACTTTGGTGTTCATAACCCTGAGGTTCTACTGTACATTCAAAGAAGAGGCTATTGCTTTTGACAACAATTTCTCCAAGAAGTTGTTTGATCCCACATCTGGTCTCACCCTGTGTTTGACAACTCTGACTTTCAGTGCTTTGGAGTTGGACCACAGAAAGAAAACTGTGAACTTCATCTTGTCTGTTTGCCAGCTACTTTTCAAACCCAACACTCTACCTTTTACATTTTTTTGTTTGGCAGTGACCCCCTAAATTAAAAGCCATAAAGCTGTTTATCTGTTTCTTTGACTTATATTCAATATTATCATTATTGTGTATTTATTAAGTTTTTAAGTTTAAATGAATTTTTAATCCTCTTTATCTCTAATGGCCCTTTAATTCTGTAAAAAAACAACAAGCAGTTGTGTGGCACTTTAAGACTAACAGATTTATTTTTTGCATGAGCTTTCATGGGAGAAGATCCCACTTCCTCAGATGCTTCGAAGATGGGTGAACTTACAGAAAGGAATGAAACTAAATGCAAGGGGGTGTAAAACATAGGATCAGGTCATAAAGTAACAGCAAATCAGAGCAGTTTACAGGCTTAAAGAATGGGAAGCCTGAAGTCAAATTACCCTTTGTAATGTGAAAAGAACCCATAATCTCGATTGAGTCCCGCTTTCACAGAATTTAGTTTGCATATTAATTCGAGTTCAGCTGTTTCTCTTTGGAGTCTTGATGTCCCAGGTACATCTCTGACGACAGTCGTTAACAAATCCATCATCGAGTGATTAGGAAGATGGAAGTGCTCAGCAACTGGTTTCTTTGTTCTTTGATTTCTGATATCAGCTCTGTGCTCATTCAATCTCTTACGGAGCGATCGTCCTGTTTGTCCAATATATAAGCTCTTGGGGCATTTCTTGCACATGATGGCATAGACCACATTAGTAGACGAGCAGGTAAATGAGCCTTTGATGGAGTAGCAGGCTTGATTAGGACCTATGATGGTGTTTGTTGTGTAGATATGTGGGCAGACTTGGCAGCGTGGTTTTTTGCAAGGGTGTGTGCCTGCTTCAATGTTCTTGTTGTTAGATCTGTAGTTGCTAGTGAGTATCTGTTTAAGATTAGGGGGCTGCCTATAGGCAAGGAGTGGTCTGTCTCCTAATGCTTGAGAGAGAGAGGGATCATCTTTTAGAATAGGCTGTAGGTCCTTAATGATCTTTTGCAGAGGTCTGACTTGAGGGTTGTATGTGGTGACTAGTGGTGGTCTGTTGCTTTCTTTCTTGGGCCTCTCCTGTAGTAGATGACTTCGGGGAACCCGTCTAGTTCTGTCAATTTGTTTTCTTACTTCCCCAGCTGGGTACTGTAGTTTCAAGAATGCTTGATAGAGATCCTCAAGATGTCTGTCTCTGTCTGAGGGATCAGAGCAGATGCAGTTATATCTTAGGGCTTGGCTGTAGACAATGGATCGTGTGGTGTGTTTAGGATGGAAGCTCAAAGGATGTAGGTAACTATACCGATCAGTAGGTTTTCGGTATAGGGTGGTGGTGATAGGTCTATCCCTGATTTGTACTGTAGTGTCAAGAAAGTGGATCTCCTGTGTGGAGTGTTCCAGGCTCAATTTGATGGTGTCGTGGAAATTATTGAAATCTCTGTGAAAATCTTCAAGAGCATCCCTGCAGTGTGTCCAGATGATAAAGATGTCATCGATGTAGCGCAGGTAAAGAAGAGGTGTCTTGGGATGAGACTCGAGGAAACGTTGTTCTAAGTCGCCCATAAAGATGTTGGCATATTGTGGGGCCATGCGGGTGCCCATAGCAGTGCCACTGATTTGGAGATATAAATGATCCTCAAATCTGAAGTGGTTGTGGGTGAGTACAAAGTCGCAAAGTTCAGTCACGAGCTGCACTTTGTCATCATCTGGGATGGTTCTTCTAATAGCTTGTAATCCATCCTTGTGTGGGATGTTGGTGTAAAGAGCTTCTGCATCCATAGTGGCCAGAATGGTGTTTTCTGGAAGTTCTCCAATGGACTGTATTTTCCTCAGGAAGTCCGTGGTGTCTTGAAGATAGCTGGGGATGTTGATAACATAGGGTCTGAGGATGGAGTCCACATAGCCAGATAGGCTGGCAGTAAGAGTGCCAATGCCTGAGATGATGGGGCGTCCAGGGTTTCCTTTTTTGTGGATTTTGGGTAGTAGATAGAACATCCCTGGTCGTGGTTCTGGTGGTGTTTCTGTCTCTATACATTCTTGTGCTGTCTTAGGGAGTTTCTTGAGTAGGCGTTGTAATTCCTTTTGGTATTCCTCAGTGGGGTCAGAGGAAAGTGGTCTGTAGAAGGTTGTGTTGGAGAGTTGTTTATAAGCCTCCTGGTCATAATCTGATTTATTCATGATGACAACTGCACCTCCTTTGTCAGCCTCCTTAATGATAATGTCAGAGTTTTTTTTGAGGCTGTGGATGGCATTGCGTTCTGCAGGGCTGAGGTTATGATGTAAAGGATGTTGTTTGTCCACGATTTCAGCCTTGGTGCGGTGGCGGAAGCAATCAATATAGAAGTCAAGTCTCTCATTTCGGCCTTCTGGAGGAGTCCATGAAGAATATTTCTTCTTGTAGTGTTTGGAGGAAGGCATCTGTGTGTCAGTGCGTTGATCTGTGGTGTTATGGAAATATTCTTTGAGTCTTAGACGACGAAAGTAGGCCTCTAGGTCACCGCAGAATTTTATCTTATGTGTGGCAGTTGTGGGGCAGAAGGAAAGTCCTCGAGATAGAACAGATTCCTCTGCAGGAGTAAGTGTGTAGCTTGAGAGATTAACAATGTTGCTGGCTGGGTTATAGGTGTCACTCTTGCTTCCTGTAGTGCTGTATCGAAGTTTATATAGTTTGGTATCTTTTTTCCTCTGTAAGAAAGCAAAGTGCGTGTCATAGATGGATTTTCTCTTCGTTGTGAAGTCCAGCCATATAGATGAATGCATTGTAGGCTGGTTTTGTAAGAAGGAATCTAGTTTTGAGAGTTCATTTTTAATTTTGCTCTGTTTGCTGTACAGGATGCTGATCAGGTGGTTTCTGAGTTTCTGTGAGAGAGTATGGCATAATCTCTCACTGTAGTCTGTGTAATATGTGGATTGTAAAGGATTTTTTACCTTCAGTCCATTAGGTATAATGTCCAGTTGTTTGCATTTAGAAAGGAAGATGATGTCTGTCTGAGTCTGAGCGAGTTGTTTCTGTAAGTTGATGGATTTCCACTTCAAACGGCTGTATTTAGTGCCTTGCATCTTGTCAGTTTCCAAAGGGATAGCCGTGTTAGTCTAGTCCAGTAAAAAAACAACAAGCTGGTTAATCTCCCTTTTCTTGTTTTGTGTACCTGCACCAGTTATCTGGAAGAAATGGAACCTCCCACTCACCTCAGCGACACACAATTCCTTTTTAGAATGCAATTCCAAACCTTCATCTTTTAGGTTTGATGGTTTTACACATCTGCATTTCCCCTTCATGTCTTTCTTAGTTTGCTGTCCTCATCTGTATTATTTTTGTAACATTTTACAGCAATAAACACAACTGTTGTATATAGTGTGGTTACATGTTTTTATGAACCACTGGAAACTTAAAAGGGTCTTAATTTTCAAAGCAGTTGCCTAACTTCAAGTACCTAAGTCACGATTTTCAAAAGGGTCTAGTGATTTTGGATGCATCAGTTTTTGTTAGTGCCCGATATTAGACTCTGTTGGGTCCTGATTTCCAGCGGGTGAGTGTTCAGCACTTCCTGAAAATTACTAGGCACTTTTGGTAATCTGGATGCCATACTTCAAACTTGAGCCCACGACAGAAGACACATTGGGAAAATCCATTGCTGGCATAAAGCCATCAAAGTCATTTTGTTCAACACATTTCCCGGGGTTTCCATTTCAGCAGATATAGCTTTCATTATCCTGTGACAGTTATCAGAACAGTTTATTGTTTCTAAAGAGCATTGATATTAATTTAACTGAAATTTAAAATAAAGTCAATTGATTTCATGTGTTTAAAGAGAGAGATTTACAAGTTAAGTGCTGATTTTTAAAAGAATAATTTTCATATTGGAATGATTGGGGAATACATACAAGTTAAAAATCTGTCAGCCTAGAACTGCCACCAGGGTAAAATGGTTGATAACCAAGTCTGAAATAGTGTAAGAAAGTGAGAATAGTATGTAGTTCCTGTCCCAATATTCTCACACCTTGGAATAATTCATTAGCTAGCCCTTTTCACCTGTCATAGTCCTGGATAAATCATTGAATTTCTTGCCATGTGAAGAAAGAATTCAGTTACCCTCAGTAGTGAAACACCCATGCTCCTTTGATCCCCTCAGTATATACTAAATTCAAATTATCAAGCAAAACATAGATGATGAATCTACTATATCACTAGCAATTCATGGACTCTAGACAGAACTACACATTTTGCAATCTTATACCAAAAAATTGGTTATACATTTTCTATCATTTGTATGAGGCAGGAATAGCAAAAATCTTCACACCATCTTATAGCACAGTGGTGAGATAGTGAGAAAGCATATACAACATTTTAACACCAAAATGTTTGAATCTGTAAGCACACAATGTACAGATGAGTGTGTATTGCTTTTTTAATGACCTAAAGCAAAACATAACAGATAGAACAAACAGTGGTTTGAATAAAGATTGTGATTCCAATCCTCTTAGGGCAAAATTCTGCTTTTTTGGACATATTGTGGGAAAGATCCTCGGTTGGTATAAATAAATATAACTCCACTAAGTTCTAGGGAGATACTCTGACACCATCTGAGGATCAGTCCATCCATCCATCCAAGGTCACATGCTTGCACTCTTCTCCATTGTATCCAGGTTTGTATATTGGTACTCTTCTTCATGATATCCAAGCATTTATCTGATAAACTTTGCATATAATGCCTTTATTCTACTGCAAAAATGGAAGTCATATTGATATCAATAGAGGTTATAACTTTCATGTCCCAACCAGATTGCATATGCTTTGGTGGGCAATACAGGGAAGATGGATAGATTTTAACAAGACAAACAAGGAGTCCTGTGGCAGTTAAAGACTAACAAATTTATTTATAGGATGAGATGTTGTAGGAGAAAATCCCACTTTGTCAGACCTTTCAAAGATGGGGAGACTTACAGAATGAATTTTAACAAGATATTTGAGGTACAATTGCTGTGGCAAACATGACCACTATGTAGAGAAAATGCAGTAAAACAGCAGAGCCAAAACAATCCAAGCAGAGTTCCTGAAAGTGTTAAATACTTTCCTATAGAAAACTTCAAGCGATATCTACCAGTGTTTTCAAAAGTGACTAGCGATTTTGGATGTCTCAATTCTTTCCCTGAAAATCAGGCACCTGAAGATGTTTCAGGATGAACACTCAAAACTGATGGCTTCCAAAACAACTTGTCACTTCTGAGACTTTTGTATTTTTTGGTTGTTTATATGAAGTACAAATACTGTAAATTGTAGCAGTGTTAAGAAAGGTTTCTCATATGATGACACAAGAAAATATGGATTCTTAAGGGAAAAAAGCTTTAACAAAAAATCCCAAAGTATCTGCTTGACTTATAGTAAAATAGTTCTATGTTCTTGAAAATGTTCATTGGGAAATACATTACAAAACCTTGTAACAGCTGGAATATGGTGATCTAATTGCTGTTTCAATAGCACTGTGAACATACAGACATATTTCCTATGCGAAATGTCAAAAAGGCAGCAATCAAAGGGAGGTTATAAGCTTCAAAACAAAGAAACATTGAGCTGATTTGTAAGCATTTATTTCTAAGGTTACACACTTTTTAAAATAAAAGAAGAAGAAGAGGAAAGGAACAGCTTTTGAGATATTGTAGTAAGCCTTTCCATATAATACAAGAACTGGAGGGAGATGAGGACCACACTGACTGTAAAAAGCCCTTAAGATGCATCAACAAGTCATTCAAAGTTTGATGGAACTTCTTTAACAAGTATTCTTTTCTGATTCAAACAACTGATAAATCTTTTTTTGTTAGCATACAGGCATAATCTCTAGTAATAAAGGAAAAAGTATAGCCAGGAACTTTTCATTCTGAGAACATAAATTAGCATTTACCTTGGTTTTCAGTAATATGCCCTTTCTGTTGATGTGGTTTACTTGCCATGTGATTAGGGTCAATGACAATATTTGCTTTTTCTACAGCTGTTGACCAAAGTAAGTTTAGAGTCTCTGTTCTGGGTTGTATCGGGATTTAGAGTGACCTGGCAGTCCAGTACAATTCTTAGAACTAATTGGTTCAGGGGATAGTGTTTGTTCAGCTTGATTGTGTTCTGAAAGGCTAGATTATAATTTAAAGGTACAGTTTGAATTTCCATGTAGTTTTAGCAGTCAGGTTTACCAAGTGACTGTTAACTAGGGTATAACGCAAACACCAAAACCTCCCCATATATTGCAATAATAGCTTGTTGCAAGAATGATTTTAATGCTGATTAGTTTTCAGAAATCTTGTCTATGGTATAGCATTCTAAAAACAAATCTCTCATAAAGAAATAAAATGATTAAACTGGTGCAACTGTGTGTCACAGGAGGTGGACACAATTGTCATGTTTATTAAATGTATGATCTTGTAGGGCCTGATTCTCCTCTCACTTACACCACTGCAAATCACAAATAATCTCATTTAAGTTAATGGACTTGCTTCAGGGCAAAATCAGAATCAGGCCTTTAAAAATGAACATATCTACTGTTCACCAAATTTTGCCAATAGAATACAATGCAAATCTTCTTAAATGGGCCCCTGATAAAGAAATTGGTCTCTTTGAGGAGTGAATTTACTTTTCACCAAGGCTATGCATTTGTGAGATTTCTACTGTATTGTGCTTGCAAATAACATTTATTTCTGTAGTGTAAATATGCAAGAATTCATTTTAATAAAAAGTAAGCCCTAAAATAAGATAAACCTCATGACTAGACTTGCATTGAAGATTTAAAGTGCATTCATCTGCTGTTTTTCTATATAAATATTCATTGGTTTAGTGCTCTCAGGTGTTGGAACTTTTTAATCTGCATTCAGATGGAGGTACTTTAATCAGAGAGTTCATAAAAGTCTCTAACTTTTTTCATAAAAATAGCGTAGTTGATGTAACAGAGGGTATCTAAAGCTTAAAAAAGCTAAACTGTCTCTCTCTCAAAAAAAAGTAAACACCAAATGGCATTTTGTGCCATAATATCAATATTCTATTAAAAATAAATCTCTCACTGTTAGACCGAAGAATCTCAAACAACCTTGTCACTTTACTGCAGTCTTCAGAGATGACTGATAATGGGTAAAAAATCCCATAGCATCTGTTTACCATGTACTCTCTCAAACTGTTAGGAATGTTTTTAAATGTCAGCAGTAATGTATGCATGTATTAGCTATCACAGATCAACTACTCAACAAAGACAGCATCCTTGCCACACTGGGGGCTGCTGGTATAAATTAGAGAGGTCAAGGGACAGAGATACAAGCTGAGAACTTTTTAAACCATATTGTATGCCTTGCGAAAAGCAGAACACATGGTGCAGTGTGCTGCAGTGAGTAGCAGTGCCAATGACTGGACTTCAAATACCTTCAAAATAGCTAAGTGGGATTATGGTAAATCTTGCAATTGCAAGAAGGTTAACTACCAAAGACACTAAATGTAAGGTCGGTGGCGGGAGAGGGGGGAGATGGCAGGAGAGAATGTAGGCTACATTTTGCATTAGCAAGGTATCAGATTTCATTTGGTAACCTGAGCATTCATCAAGCATAGGGAGTCGTACAGGTGCAATTGCTGACTAAACAATGTTTGTGTGACAGCATTGTTAGCAGCTTCTCTATTACTCGACAGTTCTGCACTATTTAACTACTTAGATATGGAACAGGGTATGTTGTCCTGGCAAAGTCCTTGTACTACAAGCCACTTTTCAAGCTGAAATTCATAAATCAGTTTTTCACCCTGCTGCTACATAATAGAAACATTTTTCCCCAAAAATAAATTGTGCATTTTGTTTCATGTTTGCTGCTAAGTTGTTGACTCCTAGTTCTGCAAAAGAAAATTTATTTTTCTGGTTATTTTAAAAACATCTTCCAACATTTTTGTAACCTTGGCTTCTGCTTTTTTTGTTTTTTGCCCACTTCACTGTGAAGTTTTTAATAATTATTTTGATAAGGCTTATTAAAGGAGAGTTGGCTAATAAAATGAATGAGAAATTACAATCCAAATAGATAAAAAAAAATCCTTGCATTTATTGCATTCTCTTGTTTATTACTGGTCCCGCAGACCTTATCCTGCAAGCTGCTAAATGTGGGCAGCTCCCTTAGTCCTCACAATGCCCCATTAAATTTCATGTGGCTACAAGCTGGGTCTTCCTACATGGATCTGATTTCAGGACTGGGTCCCTGAAAATTAAGTACGAGTCTAGTGGGAGACTGTGCCATGGGCTGTTGACCTGATTCAGCGCATGTGAGTTAAAAGATTAAGCACATGTTTAACTTTACATATGTGAGCAGGCCTGTTGACTTCAAAGTTAAGCATGTGCCTAAGTGCTTTGCTGGATCTGGACCAGAATGCATGATGTATCAGAATACATAGTACACTTTCTGATTTGGTCCTCGATCCCTCTCCTGGTGAGTCTTTTGGAACTGCCTGTGCAACCTTCCAAGGTGGGCTAGAATTCATTCAATAGCCCCTCTCCAGTGCCTAACAGAGATAAATCCCTGTAGAAAGCAGCTGGAGACCCAGGATCCAGTCTGTAAAGCACTCACAGCAAGGATTGCTCAGAGGTCCCATTCTACAACAAAATACTACTTAGAATAAACATAACAATGATCTTTATTAACTGCTAACTTAACAAATCTTATCCTAAGAAACCAAAATGAATTTAAACAGAACAGTAAGAAACCTAAGAGTCCCAAATTTCAGGTGGAGTTGCCCTTCTCTCAACTTCAGTCTCTTTTCAAGTCACTGGGTATGTCTACACTATAAAAGCAAAGTCGACTTTATTAAGTCGACTTAATAAAGTCTACTTAAAGTTGACTTTAAGTAGACCTTATTAAGTCGACTTTATAAAGTCAACTTTAAATGGGTGCCCTGGCTTAATTTGACTTTATAAAGTCAACTTAGTGGCCCCACTGCACTGTCAACTTTATTAAGTTGACTTAGTAACTCCACATTGCCTTAAGTCGACTTAATAAAGTCGACTTAACTGTAAAGTCGACTTTATAAGCGGAAGTAATAAAGTTGACTTTACCTGATGCTAAAGTCGACTTTAGTGCCCTGCAATGTAGACAGAGATTTGTTTAAGTCGACTTAAGGACCCTTAGGTTGACTTAAACATACAGTGTGGACGTACCCATTGAGGCTTAAGAAGAAAGAAGTCGCAATCCTCCTCTTCTCTGGCTGCAGGAATCTTCAAGTGAATTCCATGCAGTCCATTCTTTACACTGTGCAACCAGCACCACACAGTCTGTTTACTGGTTATCCAGCTCCTAGTCCCACAAGAGAAAACTCCTCTGCAAAATACTGCATAGCTGGGAGAAAACATCTTGCAGTCCACTCTTGGCTCAGCTCCTTTCACTCAAGCACTGAGCACATAGACTTTGCAGCTCTGTGGTTGCTCCTCTCTGGGCTACTCCTCTCAGGCTTCTCTCAGGCTTCTGACTCCAGTGAAATAGAAAAGAAACTTGTGGAGCATGCTCAAAATGTTGCTACTCCCTGTTGCCAGAAAGTTTTGATTTCTGGTTGGCTAAATCTGCCCAGCAATGTAACCCAGCCTTAAGGGATCCCTAAAAAAGAGTGCTCCCTTTTTAGGCACATGGGTTACACCTATAAAGACACGCCATGTCATGTATATTATATGGCATCTGGTCTCTAGTGAGGCAAGGGGATTTGCCAAGCATTCCTTAGAGAGTCTGATGTCCTGACATTTTTTTTTTTATGTAGGTATGGCCTGTGATGATTGATAGGCAGCTTCCATACAACCACAGTGGTTTTTAAAGACAGTAGTGTGTTTTAAAAAACTAAGAAGAATAAAGACAGATCAAGGTCATAAATGTTCTTGATGAAACAGACTGAAATCCCTGAACAACAGAGTATTTTTTTTTAAATTATTCTTTAATTATCTAGATCATTTGGCCAGCTGTGAGCCAGGAACTCAGTTTGTCATCTGTGGGTTTAAAACACCCATGTTTCTTCATTTGTGTAACTCATTAGATTGTGTTAAAACATTAAAGTAGATATTTTTCCTTCATTGCAAAATGGCCATCCAGCTTCATCAGAGAAGTATCTCAGGTGCAGGGGCAGGAGAATCCATAAATAGAGTGTCCTCACATCGATCTGTGAAGCCCAGTTCCAGATAATTAAAGACATGGCTTCTAGCCAGCTTCTCAGTTGGGCACATGGTTGAATCATAGCAGAGCTGACATCCAACTCTAAAACTTCCATAAGTGGATAACTGCGGTGGAGTTAGAGCCCTGTGAAAATAATTATTACAGTTGCAGAAGACTATGCAAAACTAACAGTAAATTAAATCACAGAGCAAGAAACAAGTAAAGGTATTGAGACAAAAGTTTGTTTTTGAAACAGTTTGCTATTCTGAGAATGGATGTCTTTAAGTCTTTCTCCTATTCTGAGAATGATTTACCATTAGCAATGTTAGGGTAGCACTTTCTGAATCCAGGACCAAGCAATTGGTGAGAGAAGTTTTCTGGTCTGGGAAAAAAAACAAAGAAAAACCTTTCAAAAAAGAAATGGAGAAAATGAAAATACTCCTAAATCTAGAAAGAAGTTCTGTAAAACATAGAGGACAGAGGGACCACAACTGATCACCAAGACAAAGTGAGATCCTAGAATGCCATATCTTGAGGAACACTCTTAACCTTGAGAGATGAGCTACATACTTGTCTAAAGAAGAAGCGATTTCCTTCCCTGCATAGCCATAAGGTATTAAGTTGATCCATTAATAAGAAATTTAAGAAGCAGGACTGTACACATTAGAGTATTGGAAAATATATATTTTAATGTGAGTTCCATAGAGCTAGATTCTTGTACCGAGTTGTACCTTGCTTGTAAATTAGTACTCTTAACAGGCATCCTTGTTCCTTGTTAAATCTTCATTATGTAGCCAGTTCCACAATATAATCTTTCAGGCCTAAAACAAGTCAAATAGTCCATTGTAAAATACTGGTTGTATTATCTACCAATAATATATGGCCTTTCTGAGCATCCCTCAAAATGCGGACGTGGGAGTAGAGAAGGTTTTTGTTTAGCCTTTTGAAAAATGTTTAACTTTGCTGTGTATCTCTGTAAAAACAAAACACAACTACTCTTTTTTTTTTTCTTTTGGTAAGATCATCTAACTAGTCTTTCTTGTGTTCCATTCCTAAGGAGGTGTACTGATTTGGACAGCTGAGGAACTGGTGCTGTGTTTTTTTAAATAAAAATAAATTAATGATATCTGTAGTTTTTATTGAAACTGTGCATATTATTTGACAGCAGTTTGTCAAACTCTTCTATTTTTATTACTCACAACAGTTTGTGAATCTGCAATGGATACACGGAAGCCCTTAGTCTAATGGCACAGTGTGTACAGGACCATGCTCCACAATCAGCAGCATGGAAAAGAGGGCTTTTCCTTGCTTTTGAGAGTCACAGCATCCATGGACAGCAAAAGTCCATTTGCAATATCATCACAATTGATGTGTCCTTGCAACTTCACTGTTGTCTCTTGAGTTACTGACTAGTCCTCATACTGTGGGCCTGGCAAGTTCTGGAAAGGCCTGTGGACCAAATCAGTAAATAACTTCCGCTGATATATATGTAATGAGGCTGTTCCTAAATTTGGGTTTTCTGCATAGTTCTCTTTTCAGGGCATGTCTGTACAGCAGTGATAAATCGAAGGCAGCCTTCTTCCCAATATCACACTCTTCATTCTTTCTTGCATTAATATGTTTGCAGATTAATAGACTTCTGGAGTGTTTAAGTACTGATAACTGTGTTTCTTTAAAATATTTCCCTGGGTCTCTCATCTGGAAATTTAGGATGGTCAACACTCTTTCCAAAAAAAGAGGGGAAAAAAAGAAGATCAGAAGCTAATGTCTATACATTTTATGTATAAGAGAGAAAAAAATCATTAACCCATCCCACTGTTAAAAATACTGCTAAAATGGGAGGGGGGAGGGGGGAGGCATTGTTAAACTCCCCAATTCTGTTAACTGTTTTAAATGTTGTTTGCAATAGTGAATGTCCATTTTTGTTTCTTGGTGTCTCATCACTATTCTTGTGCATCTCTGTTATAGTCAGGGTCCCTCAATATTGAGTTATGAGGCAGTGAAGTGAATGCAAAACCAACTGTACTCATTAGTTTTATTTGTATTTTTATGTCTTCCATCAAAAGTTCTCCCTAGTGCATTAGACATTTAATGAACTACAAACAAGGAGTCATGTGGCACTTAAAGACTAACAAATTTATTTACTGCATGTGCTTTTGCGGGAGAAAATCCCACTTCATCAGATGCTGTGAAGATGGGGGCACTTACAGAATGGGAGGAAAATCAATGCAGCCAAGTGTAAGTCATGGGATCAGGTCACACGGTAATAGCAACTCAAAGCAGTTGTGACACTTCAAACACTGGGGAACAGCATATAGAGGAAGGTGAGGTCAAATCACCTGCTTTAATGAGACAACCCCCAAATCAGACCTCTACAGCGCTTCATTAAAGATCTACAGCCTGTTCTACAAGATGATCCCTCACTCTCTTGAGCCTTTGGAGACAGACCTCTCTTCGCTTACAGACAACCCCCCAACATAAGCAGATACTCACCAGCAACTTCAGACCTAACAACAGAACCATTAAAGCAGACACATATCCCTGCAACAAACCATGCAACCAACTTTGCCTACATATCTGTACCGAAGACACCATCACAGAACCTAATCAAACTAGCTGCTCCATCAAAGGTTCATTCACCTGCGCATGCCCAATGTGATTTATGCCATCATGTGCCAGAAATGCCCCTCTGCCTTATATAGTGGACATAGAGGACAGTCTCTGTGCAAAAGAATAAATGGGCACAAATCTGACATCAGAAATCACAGCACTCTAAAACTAGTAGGTGAGCACTTCAGTCTTCCTGATGACTGTATTGACAATAATTGCTGTGCTCAGGCAAATGAATAACAGCTCAAGGCTTCAAAGAAAAATTGCAGAACTGGAATTCATTTGCCAATTTGACTCTGTTATTTCAGGGCTAAATAAGGACTTTGGATTTTTTTTCTCATTACAACAGGTAATTTGACCTCATTTTCCTATCCACTAGTCCCCAGTGTTTGAATTTTAATAGCTGCTTTGATTTGCTGTTACAGTGTGACCTGATCCCATGACTTACACTTCCCTGCACTTATTTTCTCCCATTCTGTAGGTTCCCCCATCTTCAAAGTGACTGTCAAAGTGGGATTTTCTACCATGAAAGCTCATGTGATAAATAAATTTGTTAGTCTTTAAGAGCTGCAGAACTGGTTGTTTGTTTTGCTGAACTAGAATAACACAGCTACTGCTTTGGAACTTAATGAACTATGTGTCTTAATACCTGTATCATGGAAGTAATATTTGTTCATAGATAGGAAAACTGAGACAGACAGTAGTGGTTTTGAGAATTTTACCTGTAACCATAGTCCCAGATTTCAAAAGTGATGTGCTCTTAGGAGCCTAAGTTGTACTGAAAACCAGTGGGTTGCTCAGGGGCAGTCTGAATATCTAAGATTTTTTCCTCAAAACTGTTGCAGAAATGCAACCACAGCCTGGATTTCCTGATTCCTAGTAATCTGTTTTTCCTACAAGATTATTATTTTTCTCTGTGCTTTACTGAAGAAGCATGATCTTGAAAAGCTGCTCTGATTCCTTTTGCAGTCCTTTGTTATTTTGTTGGGTGGTTTCAAGAAGAGCTCTTGATACAGCAATGGGTTGAGTGCCATTAACAGTGACCTGGCTATTAACAGCATTGTTCAATATAAATCATTTTTAAAAAATAATATAAGCACCAGCTTTGAAGCTGGACATTCATAGCGCAAGGGGATGTGAAACTTTTAACAGTGACAGTGTCAGAAATACCACTGCGTCAGATGTGGAGGAAGATGAGATGATGTATACAGTGCCTGGCATCATAGAAATACCTAAGATAGATGAGGGAGGCATCATCATAATCTAATGACTAAAATTTAGGTTTAGGACTTGGAAGACATGGGTTCTGCTATAAAGCCTAGTCACTGACAAGCTGTGGGGCCTTCTCTATGACTCTCTTTCCCCATCTGTGTGACTGAGATAGTACTTACATACATGCCTTGTGGGACAATTATGAAGGTCTGTTAACTCTTTCTAAAGCATTCTCAACAAACAAAACACTGTAAAAGTGCCATGTTAATTAGAGGTGGCCAAGTTCTGGTCTCATTTATGATGTAAATTAGTTCATTCACTCCAGGGTTTAAATGAGTTGCCACAGTTTAAATGAGCCTAGAATTTGGCTCACAAATAGATGGCTATCTTAATTCGGAGAAAATATAAGAGGCAGGGCTTTTTCCCGCTCCCCTGTCCCCAGTGCTCACTAACTTCATGTACTAGGTTTCCTCAAATGTTCAGGCTTTTGGAGGAGTGCTGTACCCAACTTGCTGAGATACATTACCTCATTCTCAATCTATCAATGGTCTCATCTGTTGCCTTGTAATGCTTGGTGATGAATTTCACTGCACAACAGTGATTTACAGTTTGTAAATGTCTAACTCAATTCTACATTGCTTAGAAATCAATACTTAATTTGAATTGATTATGTTTCTACACCCTTAGATCTTTTATTAAGTAAGGGCTGAGTCTGGCAATGGTAGATGAAGATCAAATTTTTCCATTTAAAAAAATTCTAGGAAACATTCCAATCAGTGGAATGACATCTTGCAATGTGTGTGTGCAGTCTTGGGCCACTGCTGAAATGTTACTGTTTTCTCTGATTGGAAGTCGAGGATCCAGTTCTGATCTCATTTATGCTGATTTGACACCAGTGAAATCAATGGAGTTAAATCTGATTTACATCCGTGTCACTGAGAGTAGAATCAGTCCCAAAATCCAGGAATTTACAAGTTGCGGGCCAGATCTTTGGCTTCCGTGAGCCAGGGGCATTGCTGCCCTGGGGAGTGATCCGGGGCACATCCCACAGGCCCCACCCCCTGGCCACAGGCCACGCCCCCTGGCTGGGGAAAGGGCTGGACGCCGCCGTGTGCCACCGCGGGTGGCTGGGCCCACATCCCCACCCAGGGACGGGGCCGGAAGCGGCCACGGGCAGCTGGGCCCCACATCCCCGGCCAGGGACAGGGCTGGAGCAGCTGCCGCTGCTGTGGGCAGCCGAGCCCCAGATCCTTGGCTGGGGATGGGGCTGCTGTGGCCACTGGTGGCTGGGCCCTGGATCCATAGCTGGGGACGGGGTCAGGAGCAGCCTTGGGGGGGGGCGCCAGACCCAGGGCACCGGCGCTGGGATTCGGGGCATGTGCCCTGGGTGCCCAGCGCCAGCGATGCCCCTGCTGTGAACCTTATGTGTTCATATACAAGGTGGACACAAGACATAATGTGCCCTGCACTGGAGAATCAGACCCTCTGTCTTTAAAACTAGAGAAGACTAGGACAGTAGTCTGATTGGGAACTCTGAGTTTCACTTCAGCATTTACATTGACTTGTCATCTGCTAGTCAGTTAATGTTTGTCTCAGTTTCCTCTACTGCAAAATGGGGATAATACCCAAGATTATTGCAAAGATTAATGATGTAATGCTTATAAAATGCTATAACAGAAATTAGAAAATTAGTTTCAAAGCCTCCTGATGGCTAAATGATTCTTTTTGCCCTGAAAATGAGGGTATTTGAAAATCTGCAAATTTTCCTTGTTAGAATAGCATCCACTGACTTGAAGCAAGAGCCAGGGAGGTTCATTTTGTCAAGTACAAAGCACAATTTAATGAGTCAGTAAAGTCAGAGTATAGATTTCTTACCTTCAAGGTAGGAACATAAACTGTTTACTTTGAGTAATTGCAGGATCTAAGAGGGTTTTCTAAAATTCTCCAGTTCCTTTGTGTTTGCCATAAATCTGAGGCTGTGATATGATCAGCAGGCTTATTTGCTCTGGAATACAAAGCACGAGTAAAATGTAAAAGATGTAGTCCTCATTTCAGATGTCTAACATCATAGATTTAATACAACTCTTACAGTCACAGTGGACAGTCAGCATAGTATCAGATATTGATTGGTAATTTATTTTGCAGTAAGATGTTGTCATTCTTTGTACCGAGTATTTGCATGTCCCTTTTCTTATTCTTCTCACCTTGTGCTAAGTTGTCAATGTCATGAAGGAATACTTACAATGAGCACTGTTCCTTTTTTTCCCCTTTTCTTTAGAGCAAGATGCTTCTTATGTAGCTCAACTCTTTTTCTCTAGAAGGTAGAAGCAGCCCGTTTTAAACAGAGTATTTGCTGGGTGTGCCTTTGAATAAAACAAACAAAAGTAACTCTTATGTGGATGCAATGTGACCTTGAAATTATACACATATGACATTAGCAGAAGGTGGCCCAGTTGCCACTATGGACGCACAACAGTGTGTTGTGAGTGAACCTTAATGGTTATTGAATTCCATATGCTTCCTGGGTCTGAGTAGTAGCTGGGCACTGCTCCTCTTTCTGGCATAGTCCTTGGCACAGAGTCCAGGCCAGTCACCCCTCTGTGTAGTTGGACCACACAGTTTGACTGCCTTAGACCACAGAACCAGTTCCACAGTCCTCCCATGTCCTCAGCTGGTTAGAAAGGTTCCTCCATAGACCACTTGTCAGTGGAGTGCTGCTTTCTAGATTAAACCTTTCAGGGAGAATGTGAAAAGAAACCAAAGTATACAAGTTTAGCAAAGGAATTCTTTTATCACACACACTTTGCAAATAGAGGGCAGATGACAGGAAAACATGTTTGAAAAACTACAAAACACTCATAAACTCATCCCTCCCAAGCTTCATCCTTCCTGAGTTTGATCAGCATGCTCAGGGTAGGCAGGTTAGGTTCTGCATTTTTTTGTCTGATCTTCTCAGAAGTGACATCGGTGTGACTCCTTGTTCAGCGATGAACCCCTTATATAAAATCACATATATGAGTCCATAAAGGGACTTCTAGGTTTTTGTGTAGAGTTAAAGTCAATGGCCCTACTGGTAGAAAAATCCATTTGTCCAGTAGGGAAGAGTCATTCACTCTTAGTGGCCCTTGATTGTTCAAGTTACAGCTTCTCAAGCATAGTCTCTCCTCAATGTGTCAAGCTCCTTTTTCAAAATGAATGCCCTGATCCACAAAGGAGTCTGTAATATATCATGACAATCACACTCCAAAATGAAGACTGCTATCCTGAATACAGCCCCTGAAACAAAATGGGGTTCACCAGAAGGCAGTTCTTCAAAGTATTAGATAAAGCTCTGGAATGCTGACTTGAAAATTATGTTCACTATTTATTAGCCTTGTATATTTTTATGAAATAGTTGTAAAGGCAGCAATATCTCTAAACTTTCATCTCCTTTAGAATTATGATGCAACCAAACTCCTGAGAAACAGATGAAAGCTGTTTCCTGTTACCTTTGTTAGTGCTACACTGTATCTGGATCTTTTGTTAGGAAGGACAAACCAAACCAAACCAAAACAAAAAAACCCCAGTGTGTGTGTTGGGGTGTACACCAGGCTAAATGTCTGTTTCTCTTCCAACTTGTAAACCCTTTTTATTGTAAGGATTAAAATATTTTTAGACCTGAAATGTTCTGAATTACCATGAGATTTCATGAGAAAGGACTAGACTGAAATTCAGTGTTAAATGCTAGAATCACTGTATGGCTATCTTCTCCTTTTAGTGAATTTGCAGAACTCCCCTTAAGTTTACAAAAGCTCTGATACAATGAACTTTGTATGCTATCACATTTGTCAGATGAAATTGACAGTACACTGATTTTAGTGCCATAGACAATGCCATCATATCCTTATTTGTAATGAGAAACTGTTTCACTAAAGAATGCAACAAACCTCTCATTTTGCAAAAATACTTAATCATTTAAGAATTTTACTTCAAGAAAGGTAATATCTGATGCCCAAAGATAGAGAGGTTATGTTTAAAAGTTTTGGTACAGGGATAAACCTCCTCTATTCTCCTCATACTAGTGACTAACGACCCTGCTATTAAACTAAAAATGGTGCAAATAATTATATGACAAAGGAATTGATTTATTAAAAGAAAACAGGCTGTACATCCATTTAGGCTAAAACTGCATACTTCGAAATCATTTCCAAATGAATACCTGGTAAAGGAATAAATTGACTGTACAAGGTTATGCTCTTGATAGGTAATAACTGGCACTATGAAAGCAACACCTTCTATTAAGAGCAAAATAAGAACAAATTTTTTGTCCATCCTGGACATTTTTAGGCTGGATGGACATTTTTCAGATTATGGTTCCTTATTCTTAACTTGTTAATAAGCAGAATTGATCAGTAAAATATCATACTGCATTGACCTCTTCTTAATTTTCTACATAAATGTGGAAAAAAAGTATTACTGATTACACTGTGTTCCATTCTTAATATCACACCAGTATGTCATGTTTATAGATGGATACTGATGTGGCATCAATCTCTGAACTGAAAAGCGATTTTATTGGTTTTTATATAGTGTGTGTATATATAGGGATCATTATATACGTCAGAACAGAAAATAAGGCACTTCATCTGAAAGGTATTAAGTTTATCAAAATTCAGTGGCCTAGAAAAGGTAAAATTCTGTGATGTTGTGTGTGTGTGTGTGTGTGTGTATATATATATATAATAAAGTTCTTCTAGTATGTTTTTGCCTTTTGCAGGCTTTGACTAAAACAATTGGAATAGAATGATATATTTGTGTTGTCTCAATCTGAAATTAAAAAGAGGCAGGGATGTCAGCACAAGCAAAGAACACTACAGCCTATATAGCTGAAGATGAACTATGCCTGTTTACCATTTTGCAATCTTTTAACCAGTTCTAGCATTACAACTGATGAAACTCTGTGGCAGTCCTATTTTCTATGTGACCTGTAGCTCTATCTTGTATTCTGATCTTTAGATTTTAATGTGGGCAAATCAAAATGCTAAAATTTCAGCCTGATTTTGATCTGACTTACACCACATTTTACACCATTGACTTCTGTGGATTTACAGCTGACCTGCTAATAGAAGAGAAAGGAACTCAAGCTTTCTGACATTGTCAAGTATAGGAGTAAAGTGCTAGGTTTTTAATGCATATATCTCATGGCCTGTTTATTCTAGCCAGGATGCTAACTCTATTGGATGTTCTACAGATAACTAAGATAGATGCAGTGTAAAATTCTTGACTTTGTTGATGTTGATGGCAAAAATCCAGATTTCACCCTTACTTTCTTCCTAATGATCACATATTCCTTTAAGGGTTGCCAGAATTAAAAAAACAAAAAAACCTCCTTTAAAGACTGGAGTACCCAATGTCTCGTAGAAATAGAGGATTGCAATGAACTATTAGTGAAATTTCAGGATTGTCTTCAAGAGTCAGAGTGCGACCAGCGGTGGGTGAGCCAGAGTGGCATGAAAAAGTGCGGTTGTTGCTCCAAATAGATGTATTCAGTGGCCTTGTGGCACTGTAGGCCTGCACTACCACTAGGTCATTGACCCATGTGTATCTAAACAGGGCTCCAAAATGATCCTTCTGGAAATCATATAGGTAGCCAATTGACTGGATATGAAATGGTGTTTGACATCATTAATAACCATCATTCTTGCTGTCACAGAGCTAGAAGACCCGTGACTGTTCCCATTCCCTTCATGTGCCTTGATAGAATTTGTTTCCTGCATAATTGTTTACGTTGATTCTCGTTTGATCCTGTGTATTAAATTATAATGTGCTTCTTGCTGTCAGAGTCCCCCCATGGTATTTAGAAAACACCCACATAAGCAAGTTACTATGGAATCACAGAAAATCAACATCTCCTCTATAATTGTGTCTGCTAATAGTTTAGATTCCTGTATTGTGATCTCATTGGTTGGAGCTAAATAAAAAGTCAATTAAATTAAGTAGAACAGGGCTTTGTTTGATTCACCTTTTGAAGTGTTCACTCCCACCTCTAAAAAACCCCTTGCGGTCTGCACAAACATCTGGCTAAACTGTCCAGTTACATCTATGAGGTCTGTGATGATAATCCCTATTGTCAGCCATGTAAAAAACTCTCAGGATTTGGAGGCTTTTCCCATTCTTGTTTACAGAGGTTTTTGAGAAAGATGTGCAAAGGTTTCTTTTTATCTTAAAAATGGTTAGGCTGCCCTAAAACAAACAGTTGAGTTTTCAAATGAAAATTTACAATTTTTGAAAGTGTGGGATGGAAGCGAGCTAATACCACAGTAGTTCAGTGCTATCACCTTTGCTTGCTACTAGCACAGAATCTGCAGGCATGTCCTCTCAGCGCCTGTTGCTCGTAGGGTGACTATGTTACTAGCTCTCCATCTACTCATTGATTTCATGCAGTGCTGTAGCACCAGAGCTTGGTGAATCCTGCTCAGGCTTTTTTTTTTGATGGCACAGAAGCTTGGGGCCCTGTTTAACTGAAGTGAATGATGGGGTGTGTGAGAGAGGATCTGGGACACCGTATGGAATTTAGATGACATCAGGAGTGTGCCATGCCCCTTTGACTGGGACTCCTGCATGAAAGGAGCAATGAGGGTTATAAAGTTATAAACACTTTTTTGGGGTGTAATGTAGTCCATGTCATCCCCATGTGACCATCCAGTTCCTCTCCAGACAGTATGTGTCTTGCAGCCATAATCAGGCAGGTACCGCACAGCCATATGGGAGGGACTTTATTTTTCTTTCTGCTCTATATTTTCATACATTGGTAATTTAAACAGTAATAAGTCCCCAGCAGTAGATGGCATCCATCCAAGACTTGCAAATATGAAATTGCCGGACTACAGTTATGGTTACTAACCTATTGTTAAGTCAGTCTCTCTACCAGATGACTGGAGGATAGCTAGTATAATGCTGATTTTTAAAAAAAAAAAAGGCCCAAGAGGTGATCCTAGCAATTACAGGAGGGTAACCCTATATTTAGTATCAGGGAAATTGGTTGAAACTGTAGTAAAGAACAGAATTGACAGACCTATGGATGAACACAGTGTATTGAGGAAGAGTCCACATAGATTTTGCCTTATGGATCTTTTAAAATTCTTTGAGGGATGGAACAAATATGTACATAGGAGTGATCTAGTAGATGTCTTGTTCTTTGGTTTTCTAAAAGCGTTTGATAAAGTCCCACACCAGATGCTTTTAAGCAAAGTAAGTAATCATGGGATAAGCGAGAAGTCTTATTATGGACCACTAAATGGTTAAAAGATAGGAAAGAAACAGTGGATCCCCAAAGATCTGTATAGGGGCATATGTTGTTAAATATAGTCATAACTGATCTGGAAAAAGGAGTAAAGAATGAGGAGCTGAAGTTTGCAGACAATACAAATTTACTCAATAGTTAAGTGCAAAGAATTACTAACTATGTGATTGGGTGACAAAATAGCAGATGAAATTTAGTGTTGATAAATGCAATGTAAGGCATAGTGCAAAACATAATCACAACTACACGTACAAAATGATGGGATCAGCATTAGCTGTTAGCACTCAAAAGAGAGATCTTAGAGACCTTATGGAAAGTTCTCTGAAAACATTTCTTCACTGTGCAGCAGCAGTCAAAAAAGCTAACATTAGTAACACTTTGGAAAGGGATATGTAATAAAACAGACCATATCATAATGCCATTGTATAAATCTATGAGATGTCAACACCTTGAATAATGCATGCAGTTCAGGTCTCATTCTCTCTGAAAAGTTGTATTAGAACTACAGAAAGTCGGAGAAGGGCAACAAAAATGATTAGAGGATGGAACAGCTTCTATTTGAAGGGTGATTCAGAAGACTAGGAATGCTCAGCTTACAAGGGAGATGACGGGGGTGTGAGAGAGGTTTATAAAATCATAAAATTTGTCGAGAAACTGAATATTTTACCCCTTCATATGATACAAGAAGTAGGGGTCACGTAGTTAAATTAATAGGCAGCAGGTTTAAAACACAACACTAGGAAATACTTCACAACATATAGGGCTTGTCTACACTAAAAATCCTGCATTGATCCCCATGGACCAACACAATGGGATTGATTAAGTGGGCAGTGTAGACCCACTTAACTGATCCTGGAAGTGCTCTCCCTTTGATGTTGTAACTCAGCCCCTCCCAAAAGAGTAACTCTGCATCGAAGGGAGAGCATCTCTGGTCAACGTAGATGTCTGAAGATGCAATAGTAAGCATGAGTAGGTAAGTTGACGGGAGATATGCAGTCTACTGAGCGTAGACTGTGTATCTCCTGTTGACTTAGTGCGGACTTAGACCAGGCCATAGTCAGCTGTGGAACTCATTGCCATCAAATGTTGTGAAAGCTAAAACTATATTTGGGTTCAAAAAAGAATTAGATAAGGGATAGGTCCATCAATGGCTATAAGCCAAGATGGTCAGGGATGCAATCCTGAGCTCTGGATATACCTAAACCTCCCAGAAGCTGTGACTGGATAATGGGATGGATCTCTGAATATTGCCTTGTACTGTTTCCCTGTGACGCATATGGCAGCAGCCACTGGTAGAAGGCAGAATACAAGGCTAGAAAGACCATGGGTCTAACTGAAAAGGGTCATTCTTATGTAAGATTAGGACACCATGTAGTCTAAGATGTTAATTAAACTCAGCCACTAGAGATGAGATTTTCAAAAGTGCTCAAGGTTGGCGTCATTTTGTTCCCACTGATCTCAGTGGTAAAACACTCTGTGTGATAATGTTGTTTAAAAAAAAAAAGACACTGTTCAAAGTTGTTATTCTTGGGGGAAGAGTAATCTTAGAATTGTGTTAATATCACACAGGATCTTCAGCATTTTGCTGCTAAATTCATACAGCTGTCCTCAGATAAAATGGATCATCCTGATTGTAAATCCATATACATTGTGTGTGTGTGTAATTCCTTTCTGGTGGGATCTGTGTGTGTGTGTATGTGTGTGTGATGATTCTTTAATGATGAGGAGACAAGGCATAGAATTAAATTTATGAAAACAATAAGATTTTTCTCACCAGAAATTTTGAATGAATAATTTCCTTTTAAATGTTTTGATAGAAAAATTCACAAGGAAGTTTTGAACTAATTTGGCATGAAAATTTTGAATTAACATTTCATTAATTTTTATTTAAAATGTTTCATTTCAGATTTTCAGTTTCAAAAACCAAAAGAAAATGACAGTTTCAATCCAAATGAAGAAAAAAAGTTTTAGTTCAATTCAAAACAAAATTTAATTTCATTTTCCTGTATGAAAAGAAAAATGTTATGGTCAGAATTGTCATTTTCCCACAAAAACATTATGACAAAACTATATTTTTCAGCGGAAAATTTTGTGCTTAAAAATGTTGACTACCTGATAGAATGTTAGGAGATGAAGATTCCAAAGTACATGCTGTTTAACTTGCACTAAAGTTTCATTTTAAAGTTGTGTTTAAATGACTACATGATATTTAAAGTAACATTTGTTCTGAATCAAGAAGTTTAAGTTTGTGACCATTCAGCTTTATAAAGAATAGAAAACCCAGTTCTACTTTTACACGGGACTACTTGCAAAATGCATTCAGGATTGGGCTCTCAACTTGATATAATATGTTTTAAACTGTCTCTTAATTAACAAACACAGGATTTACATAGCAATACAAAGGTATCTTTGCATCATGCATAACCACAATAATGTTTATTTAAATATTAACCAGTTTCCTCAGCAGTTTTATTATTTACTGATAGAAAAAAAGACATAATTACTTTTTTTCTGATTTTCTAAAGACGACAACAGTGCAATTAAATTACTGAATTCATTTCTATTTAATTGTACTTTTGCTTTTAATGTGCTATTGGAGGACATTTCTTTCTTCAACTGTTAGTTTTCCACGCAACAAGAGAAAATGTAAAGCTATATTAATGAAATATTACACACGCAAGACAAAGTCTCATTAGTGTTATTTATAGCACGTTGAAACCTCATTAGGAGAAGGTATGCTGGATTCAGAAATGCATTACTGTGAATGCTGCTTTCTTTTTTTTTAGTCTGAAAGAAAATAGCTTTTATTGTGTTTCTTTATCACATCCATTGTGGTCACTGGACATGTTGGTATCTTAAAGCATAAAATAAATTAAGATAGAGGAAAAAAAGTAATTAATCTACCAGCCAGTATAACTTCATTATAGATTGAGAATAGCCCACACATGGTCACAAGGAATTTCTGTTTACTATTCACCTTAGTCTCAGCTAACCATTAATTTTTAACTTCTTTCGCCGGAGGTAAAAAGCGATATTTTTCAGCATAGTAGTTTGCATCTTAAGCAGTCATAATGTGCTTTTAGTGCATTTCAGATCAGGGATGAGTGAAACTTGAGGTGTAGAGTCACAAATAGCCCAATTTAGGAAAGTAGTATTTGCTCTAATGAGAGCTATATATCCAGTCCAGCATAAATATTGTTTGGTAGGTATGCAGGGGAACCGTTATTTGCAAGTAAATGAGAACAAAAGGAGAGTCCCTGAATTGTCAATCTCAGACAGGAAAGTCATTTTGTGTGTGTAATATTCTTCACCAGATTTCTGTTACTGCCATTACTTACCATTGACTAGAGCAACCGCTATTCCTGTTTAGAAATGAAATCCCTCTTTTCTTACAGACCTTGATCTCTGATGCCATTGGTGCAAAACAGATGTGAATAGTTAGCTCTCCTTTTCATTTTGTTCCATGCTGCAGTTGGTCACTGTCAACTCTATTCCATAGTTGACAAACTCTTTTACATTGGCGCTTCACAAGGCTGCCTCTTGACAGCAATATTACCTGGTAGCCATGCATATTGTTTTGACTTATTATTCATATCCATTCTAGGCTAACACTACACATAGCCACTTTGATGCTGCATGTATGTATTAGACTTCTACATTAAGCCTTGCATTAAAATGTGAGTACTCAATAATTCTTGTAGCAATAGGTTTTTTTTGCTTTTTTCTTTCTTTTAAGCTCCTTCAGAGGTGACATCTGTGGCTGCAGCTGTTACTGTTATTGGTGGAGTGCTCTGTGGTTTGTAATGGGAAGTTGGGAGTGAGACTATATTGTAGCATCTGGTCAAGGCTAGATTAACTCAGCACACCCAAAAATGCTGTACACTTCTACCCCATTTCTATTCTTAATCTATTATTCCTAACCAGGCATTGTTTAATTATTTTGAAGTGCTTTGAGATTCTCAGATCAAAGATGCAATAAAAATGGATGTGTATCTCACTCTAGCCATAATTATAAATACACCAGATTTATGTCTTAATGAATGCCTAGTTACAGTGATCATTCTGTGGGCCAAATCCTTTCCTCAGTGCACTTGGAAAATAAGTGGATTCTGTACTGTAGGGGTATAAAAAACAGGTGAATGAGGAAGGATTCCCCCCCCAGCTAAAGTCTCAGGGCTTCAGTGTCTGCTGCAGTGCTTCCCTGCCCATCTCCTCAGTGGCCCAAATTTCTCTCCCAAAGGATCAGCAAATTATTATTATTACTATTATTATTTATTTCTGTTACATTCACAGCTAGAGCACCCAGCTGAGATCAGGGCACCATTGTGCTAGGGACTATAAAAATGTAGAGTAATGGACAGCCTTTGCCTCAAGATCTTGCAGTCTAGACAAGAAAGATGGGAGAAGGGGAGGCATCATGCAAACACAGTGCACAGTATGATGATCTGCAAACAGCATGATAGTCCCTCTGTTTGTTTTTGACAGAGGATGCTTCTACACGTACAGTGGTGCTGCTGTGTTGGTACAGCTGTGTAACCACAGTGCACCTTGTGAAAACGCTCCATGCTGGTGGAAGAGAGCTCTCCCATTGGCATAAAAAACACCCTGGTGAGCAGCATAAGCTGTGGGAGCTGGAGCAGTTCTCCCACTAGCATGGCACTATGCACACTAACTCATGTCTCTCACTGGCTGGAATATTCACACTCCTAAGCGACACAAGTTATGCTGACATGAGTGGGAGTATAGACAAAGGAACGGGGGGAGGATATTGCACTGTTGGGTGTGGAGACCAGGAGAGGGAAGAAGAGGTGACTGAAGGGATGGGAGGAAGGGAACATGGAGGCCAGGTGGAGTGAGGCAAAGAGAATGAGAGGAAGATGGCAGGAGGGGCTTGGTACAAACAGCCAGTCAGCACTGGGTGATGCTGCAGAGAGCGGTCAGACCCTGAGGATGTTACCAGTGTTCAAAGGGCTCTGCCGTACACCTTTTGCTCCTCTCTGCTTCTGCCAGCCAACTCACTGTCTGGCTGCTGCCGGCACTTCTTTTCTTGTCCAGGCTCTGACTGTGGTGGGGAAGGAGGATGGTCCCATGTGCACTATGGAAATTTCCCTTTGCAAAGTTCTGTGTTGGGGACAGGAGGAGTCAAGCCATTCTGGCCTCATCTTTTCCTTTTTCCCTTTTGCTATGGGAGCTGCCCACCTCTGCTCCAGCTGGACTAACCACTTTTCTCTGCCTCTCACTCATTGTGAAGATTCACCAGAGTGCTCTTTACACAACAAAACAATGTGAAAACCCCACATATCCTGGCTGACTCCTTCACAAGCATGTTGACTAAACACAGGTACAACATGCAAGGCTTGTTTACACACACTGCTGGTTTCTGGCAGCTTTCAAACGTAGAACATGGTGAGTGTGACTGGAGGACTTGCAAATTACTGTTCAAAGGGATACTGCCTTATTCCTGTGCACTGCAACTAGAACCAGTCCTGACGCCACACTGCACAGTAGGCCTTCGCAGAGCCCCACATCATGGTAAAATGCAGATCCTGTGCACAGACCTCTTGCCCTCTGTCAGCGCTGTAGATCTATCAGGGCCTTATGTCACTTTGGAGCCAGGAGCAGGATTTGTGCATATGTAATATTAAGATGGAGAAGGAAAGTTTTGTGGTCAAGACACTGGACTCCACAGCAAGAAGATCTGAGTGTTATCTCTGACTGTACCTAGAACGCCTGTGTGACTGTGGACAAGTCACTTAGTGCTCATTCCAGTTCTATTGACACCAGTGGGAGTTTTTCCATTAATTTCCATGAGAGCTGAGTCATCCCCCTTAAATATCTGAGCTGCATTTTCACTATCTGTCAATTGGGAGCAATACTATTTACTTGTATCACATAGAAAATTAGGTTACATTGATTAATGTTTGCAGCATGCTGTGAGAGCCCCTGATAGAATTGTCATTATACAATTTCAAGGTGTTTAAATAATCGTTATAATGATACAGTGTTCAGGTAATTGTAGTGAATACCAACGGTAACAATTAAGATTTATCTCTTTTTATAAATCTTTCATTAAAAATTAGCCTGAACCACAATCCAAGACATATGTACCACTAAACTTAGGAAAGCATTAAACCATCAAGACAAATACCTCTGTGATGACAGTGTCTCTGTGTGCATGGGGAATATTGCTGTATAAGGGTGAGTGATGAAAACACCCACCAGAGTATTACTCATTTGAAGTCTGCCTCAGATGTTGGTTTGCGTGCCCTGATTTTGAGGGGTAAAGATGGGCAAATCATTATTCTTTTCCACTCATTTTCAGTATATTTACAATGCCAACTTAAAAAAAAATAAAGCCAGCATCAAGTATAGACAAACTGCTGGCAGACCTTGACGCTTCCACCATAATTTTCATATTGAGCTCTGGTGTCACATACAGATTTACAGGCAATACTTTTAGGGAGATCTACTTCTGAAAGAAAGGCGGGCAGATATCATTCCAGTTTGACTCTTAGAGGGCACTGAGAGAAAAATGACAATGAATTTGATTATTTCATTCTTTCCTTTTCACTAAATGATGCTCACTTCTAGCGCAATATGAAAGGAGTGAATAGAGCGTCCATCTGTCACTAGCCGACTTGTCTCAGAATTTGATGCAATACGTTACTTTAAAGGTTTATACCATTTTCTCTTCTTCTCTACTATACATTGTTAGTGTTAGTAATCTTCTAACATGGGAGATGGAGCAGATGATTTGTTGCTCAAGTGTCCGTGATGATTTGTGAGAATTTAAACTAAAGACATTTGGAAGCTCTCCTCCACTTCATCATTGAACGGGTGGATAAACTAAAGATTATTAGTTTGCAAGAGTGCCTGCTTTTTACCATATGCCGAAATAAAAGCAGGGTAATCAGTAGAAGAGTGAGAGTTAGAGATGTTGTACAAGATACTTTACATGTATAAGTGGTAAATTAATAATAACAATTCATGACCTTACAAAGTTCAGCTGCTTAAACTGCATGGATTGGCTTACTTGTCAAATAAAAGATAGCTAAGGTGGGGTCAAACAACATTTCTTTTATGTCTTTTTTTTTATTATTATTTCAGAGGAAAGCAAGAATCTTGTCACTAACAATATTTTAAAATCCAGCTGGAGAGCCTGGCCCAAAGAGGAAAATGGGGGGGGGGCATGAGGCACCAATGTACAATTCTAATGAACCATTGTGGCAAGTCAGGGGGGACACAAGATTGATGACAAAATGACAGACTAAAACATTTTGATTTGTGTCCACTCACCCCCAAATGAAATATTTTGTTTCAATTTTTTCCATCAGAAACCTCTCATAATAATAAATAATAGTTAATACTGGTAACATTTAAATGTTTATGTAGAAAAGTTCACTGTATTTTCTGTTGGAAAAACATTTGATTGCAATTTCCCAGCCCAGTCTACCAAGTCCTAAAGCAATTGCTAGCATGTGTGGGAAATTCTGCCTTAAGAGGAAGGGCTGGGCTTCATGGTTGGTGGTATTGGATCCTGCCCTCCTTTATCTGGAATTAATACTCTGTGTGTGAGCTGGGCATCCTTCAGGACTGTGACTGGGTCTTTTACCGACTGTGTGCCAAACCAGGGATTGGGCCCTGAGTATCAAGCCTGTACCATGGTTAAGTAAAGATGCTCGTTATTTCCTTGTTATTGCAGACACTGGACTGATTAACTCTCTGTAGAACATCACCAACTATTTATAGTTGCATTTGGAAAGTCACTTCATGACAAGGTATTTTCTTATTGAACTTTCAGCTAATTTTCTCTATTTTCTATAGCTGTCTGATAAAATTATATCATGGGAAAGAGAAATAAATGGACTTGGCTTGTATAAGGTGGATAGAAAGCTGTCTAGATTGTTGGGCTCAAGGGGCAGTGATCAATGGCTTGATGTCTACTTGGCTGCTGGTGTTGGGCAAAGTGCCCCAGAGGTCAGTCCTGGGGTTGGTTTTGTTCAACAGCTTCATTAACAATCTGGATAAGAGGGTGGGTTGCACCCTCAGCTAGTTCACAGATTTCACTAAACAATGAGAAATAAGCAAGGAGTCCTGCACCACTTAAAGACTAACAAATTTATTTATCACATACTGTAGCAGGAAAGCAGTTCAGATTCAAAAACTGGGAAACAGCACATAGAGGAAGGTGGTTTGACCTCACTTTCCTCTATGTGCTGTTTCCCAGTATTTGATTTGCTGTTACAGTATGACTTGATCCCATGACTTACACTGCCCTGCATTTATTTTGCTCCCATTCTTTGAATTCCCCCATCTTCAAAAGCATCTGATGAAATGAGATCTTCTCCCATGAAAGCTCATGCAATAAATAAATCTCTTCGTCTTTAAGTGCCACAGGACTCCTTGCTTGTTTTGTAGAACTAGACTAACAAGGCTGCTCCTTTGGAATTAAGCAGTGAGAAGTGGTAGGTACACTGGAGGTAAGGATAAGATACAGAGTGACCTAGGCAAATTGGAGGATTGGGTCGAAAGAAATCTGATAAGGTTCGACAGATACAGAGTCCTGCCCTTAGGACAGAAGAATCCCATCCAGGAAGAATCTTCAGCTTTGAGCAGGTGGTTGGACTAGATGACCTCCTCAGATTCCTTCCCCTAATATTCTGTGATTTTATGCACTGCTACACATGAGAGACTGCCTGGCTAAGCAGCAGTTCTGCAGAAAAGGATGAGGAGTTATAATGAACAAGAAGCTGACTATGAGTCAACAATGTGCCCTTGTTGCCAAGAAGGCAAATGGCATATTGGCCTGCATTAGTTGGAGTACTGCCAACGGACTGAGGGAAGTGATTTTCCCCCTCTTTCCAGCATTCTTGAGGCCTCATCTGGAATATTGTGTCCAGTTTTGGGTCCCCCACTACAGGAAGCATGTAGACAAATTGATAAGAGGGCAGTGAAAATGATTAAAGGGCTGGGGTATGTAACTTCTGAGAAGAGGCTAAGGGAACTGGGTTTATTTAGTCTGCAGGAGATGGGGAGAATCTGATAGCATCCTTTAACTACCTAAAAGGAGGTTTCAAAGAGGATGGAGTGAGGCTGGTCAGTGGTGGCAGAACCAGGAACAATGGTCTCAGGTTGCAGTGGGGGAGATTTAGCTACGTTGGATATTAGGAATTACTTTTTCACTAGTGTTGTGGCAAATCTGGTCTCCTTCAACCCCAAATAGCAAGGCCAAGCACTTAAGCTCGCTTGCTGCTCAGGAATCAGACCCCACCAGAGGCATCTATCAACCCCAGCAAATGGCAAGGAAGAAACACTCCCACACACAAGTAGATCTTAAACAGTAAACAGCTTTATTAAGGGAAGGGGGCAGTCCCTAACCCTAAAAGCATAACACAATGCAAAGACCAAGCCAGGAACAGAGAGCCCTCCCCCTTTATAGTACCCAAAACAAGCAGCTAACTGCAAGAACAAGAAGTGGGCCAAACCCACTGACCCTCCCTTCTGTCCAAGGGATCCATCCAGAAATAGGGGAGTACTCATGGTTGGTCTTCGCCTGGCTGGGCACTGATCACGACCACTGTTCCCCAGTGATTCCCATCTGCTTCTGGGTCCAGGTCCGGTGTCCTCCCTGCGTGCACCATCTTCTTCTGGGCTGCTGGTGGCCAATCCTGTAACTATAGTCTTTTTACCGCAGAAACAGAGTCCAAGACAGGTCTTCAGGGTCTTACAGTCCCAGATCCACAGGTCCTCGATGGGGTCCTCTTTGGAGCTCCAGGCAAAGGCTGAGTTGGTAACCACTTGGCTATGGCCAGTGGCCCTCTCTCATGGCTCTGCCGAACTCCCCTGAATCCTCGTCTACTTCTGGATCTTGGTCGAAGATCCTCCTACCTTGGATCGTCCCTCTTGTCTACTTCTGGCCCCACACGGGCTGGCAATCCCCTGATGAAAGTCCCATGGAGAGTCCCTGGGAGCACACAAGCAGAGGCCGAGCTGGCATGCCACTGGAAAGCAGGCACCTAGCAGCCCTTTCTCTCCAATGTTTCCAAAGGGATAGCCGTGTTAGTCTAGTCCAGTAAAAAAACAACAAGCAGTTGTGTGGCACTTTAAGACTAACAGATTTATTTTTTGCATGAGCTTTCATGGGAGAAGATCCCACTTCCTCAGATGCTTCGAAGATGGGTGAACTTACAGAAAGGAATGAAACTAAATGCACACCCCCTTGCATTTAGTTTCATTCCTTTCTGTAAGTTCACCCATCTTCGAAGCATCTGAGGAAGTGGGATCTTCTCCCAGGAAAGCTCATGCAAAAAATAAATCTGTTAGTCTTAAAGTGCCACACAACTGCTTGTTGTTTTTTTCTTTCTCTCCAAGCCTCCCTAGCTCCCTGGATCCTGGAGTCCCTGGTCCCACGATGTAATCCTCCTGAAGATCCTCAGGCAATGGACACTGCTCAAAGGATCCTGCCAACTGACAGTGCCCTCCTTAAATTCAGACACTGTTCAAACTGTGGCAACCAATCACTGTGTGCTATTCCCCTGCCACAAAAAACAATCTGGAAAGTGTCCATAGGAGTTCATGTGGCACTTTATGGAAGGCTGCGCACAGCCTTATACTTGGTTGCACATGGCATTCAGGCTGCTGTGTCTCCCATGCTGTCACTAAGCAGACTTCACTGTAGCTGTCTGCCAGCAGCTCCTGTCCATCATGGTTACTCTGTTTGCCTCTGGTACTCCAAGTTCTTATTCTCCCACAGAGTTACATTACTCTTCTCAACCATGTTGCCCCACTGCTGGAGAGGAGCAGCAGCAAGTACCAGCAGCATATAATAACAAATTCCAAACATCATTATTTACATATCCTAATTCAAGAATCACACGAACACCACAGAGGGGTCACTAATGGTACATTCAACATTAAAACTTCCCTCTACACTAGAGAGATGGTAAAGCACTGGAATGGGTTACCTAGGTGGAAGCACCATCCTTAGAGGTTTTTAAGGTGCATCTTGACAAAGCTGTAGCTGGGATGATTTAGTTGTGGTTAGTTCTGCTTTGAGCAGAGGACTGGACTAGTTAACCTCCTGAGGTCTCTTCCAACTCTATCCTCTGTGATTATATGACCTTTTTCTCTTAATTTTTTCATATTCTAAGTAAATCCTACCTTTCAATTGTTCTAATTTACTTTGAATCATAAAATTAGAGATGGAAAAGACCCTTTAGGCCTTCTCTTCTGGTCTTTATTGAACTTTTTACTCAAGTGATCAAACAGCTGCCTTTTGTCTTTTTTTGCTCCCTATGACTGTATATAAAACATTCTCTACCCTGGATCTTCACATCCTCCTCTTTCTAAGATAAACAGTCCCAATCTTTTCCACTGTCTCTCCAGAGGACAGATTTTTTCCATGCCCTTTGACTTTGTCATCACCTCTTTCTGAACCCCTTTTAGTTCTGCAATACCTTTTAGAGATGGAGTGGCCAACAAATACAGTATATGGTCTGGACTTCCAGAGCAGGCCACACCATGGATTTATGTAGTGGCATTATCATATTTTCCCTATTATTCTCCATCGTATTCCTAATGCATCCCAATATCTTGTCTTTTCAGAGCTGTATATTAAGCAGAGAGTTTCATTGACCTGTGCTCAGTCATGCTCATGTCCCTTCCCTGAACTGATAATGTTTGGTTAAATCCTTAGCCTCAATCACTAGCTCCTTGGCTTTCTCTTAGTCCTAAAGTGTAGTGCTTTTACCACAATATGAATGCATTTGGTTTCATGTTACTCAGTGGAAAACAGATAAAGGATTAACTACTGTGCTGATTTACACTGGCTGCAATCCGCCCCCACCCCTGCCCAAGAAAAACCCAACAACTAAGCTGTTTCTTTATTTTTAAATCGGAGAATTCTGATTATCCTGAGAAATTCTGATCAGGTGGCTAGGTGACTGAGTAGAACTTAGTTATTTGATTTGACAGCACATGGTTGGTAGAGATCCAAAGCTTCATGGTAGTTAAAGGCAAAATATTAGCATATTTATCTGACTACTCGAGGCATTACCCCTAACAAGGTTGTAACAGAACTTTGAATATGCAATCTGCATGTGAATCCTCAGTTAATGAGGAATTATTAAATATATTAGATGTTATTGTTTGCAATGTCATATCCAGAGGCCCCATTCCAGTGGGCATCGTACAAACTCATATCAGAAAGATGATCCCTGACTCTAGATTCAAGCTAAAAAAGATAAGGGAATTCAAAGTGAAATTTAAAATTATCAGGTCAGCCCTTCATTTTTAACTCATTTTGAGATGTTTGAATTGTTCTTCTCTTCTTCTCTCCCCCTGTGATTTAAGCTAAGGACAGGAGTCTCAGCCTTCACTCCAAATCACCTTCGCTTTCTCGTATTAAGTCAGATGCTGGATGTTAGTTTAACATAGGTTTTTTTATGGTTTAATTTATTTTGGTTGGTGACGAATATTCATCACTCATATAACTCATAGGGTATCTATTGATTCTTTTCTCCTCATTTGGTATTTTCTGACATTTTATAGCACTCAATATTGATTTATACAAAATCTGTAGTCAAAATGTCCAAAAGAGTGCTTTATTCACTTGTTATTTGTCAGGTTTTTTTAAACTAATAAATATAACAGCCATGTATATCAATTTATTAAGATCTTGTGACTGTTTTCAAAGAAATGATGATCTGGCACTAACAAATGAGGAATTCTTTCAGACAGAAGTGGCAAGACAGAGGAACAGAGCCCACCCTGATTATTTACTTGCAGGAAAGAGAAAGCCTATCATGTAGTCAGAGAACATTTAGATTAAGGCAAGAAAAAGTGGAACTCTGATTCAACCTTTTGAATGTCACACTTCCTGATACTCTGATGGCAACCTTATTTACAGCTTGTCCACCTATAATCAATATGCATAACACGTGCAGCAATGCTTATAAGATGGCAAGCAAGTCTAAACAATGTCGGGCTGCCATACTGTCAGCTTGCCAACAGTTATAGTTAGTTCTGCAGGATTACAGTTGAATTGAGTAAGGTAGAATAATTCTCATCTGTAATATGAGGCAGTGGCCTGTAAAGTCTTAGGGAAAAAAATTTCAAAAGGACAATGGTGGCTTTAGGAGTCTAAGATGCATTTTAAGAGTGATTTAGGATTTTGGAAAGTCAGTGCGATTCAGGCTTCCAAGTCATTTAGACATTTTTGAGAATTTTACCCTACATGTTTCACCAGCTTGATCTGGAAACACACTGTAAACCTCTAAAAGCTGTATTTCTCCTCCCTGTGTAAGTATAGGACAGAGATCTGAGCAGAGATCAAATGCCTTGTGAAGAACAAAAGAAGGGAAGGTTGGTTTTTGTTGTTATATTAAGAACCAACAATTAGCTTTACATTATAGAGCAAATACATAGAAATCATTCCATGCCATCTATGAGACCAAGATATGGAAGAACGGGTGGATTAGGACTCCTTAAGAAGACTGTAAACTTAGAATTCTGCTTTCCAGGATCTCCTGTTCTTTCCTTGTGGTGCTGAGGTTTAGAGGGCATATGATGTGGGTTGTGGCTTGTGGGAATGGCAGGAAAATGGAGTCTTTAGGTGGTATTTAAATGAGTAGCAGGGGTGGCTGGACATTCTGGCCTTGCACTGTTGTTCTGTGTCATATGAGGTGATGTGGAACAAGATACAAAGCTGGGCAATGGGAGAGAAAAATGAAAGGGGTGTTGTTTCTGACAAGGCAGAGCAAAAGGAGTAAGAAGAAGCATGTAAACAGATTATGGGCCATATCCCAGGCAGTGTTCAGCATGCCCTTGTCTCAGCTTTTATGTGGGAGAAGGGGGAGGAAAAGGTGGTTTTTGGTTTTTGTTTATCTCAGCTTTGTGTTTCCTCCACAGCCTGTCCCACATCCTGCAGCAATTTGCCTAAAACGGCACCCAGCATAATGCAGAGTAGCTTTAGAGGTTTTGTACCCTGTGCCATCAGCTAATATCCCTGAAGAACCTTTTTAGTAGCTGGGAATGTTGGGATTCAGAGAGATCCCCTCTTCTAACCGCTAACCCTATGTTGAGAGCTGCGAGAGGAGATGGCATAGTAACTGATAAAGTAGATCTAACCATTAGATGGTTCCCTAAGACAAAGCGAGTCCTCCACTTGCCATTTTTGACGTGTTGAAAGCCACTGTGCATGGTTGGCACATAGAAGGTGTGCAGAGTCTCACAATCCAATGACCATATCCCTTTCACGTTTTCTATAATGCTTTGAAAAATGAAAATCCAACTCTCTGGAAATTCAGCGTTCAGTTGCTGAAATTACATTCCTTACTAAAATGTGTGTGTTTCTCACTTTGTTTCTTTATCCTGCTTGCCAGGATCTGGTATAGCAATAACAAACTGTGCAGATATTTAAAAAATCAAAATGTTTAACTGCATGTTTATGGTCTAAGTCAGTTTTTGGAATGGACCTTGGAAGCATCCCGTTTACCATGTATTGATAAATCTGTTTTCACAGAGCTATTTTTCTCCGTGGTGGCAGTAGAATTGCTGCTAAAGCCTTTTAGAGCCTGAGTGTAATATCTAGAGATGTTTTGTCTAGAGCAGTGTAAAATCAAGTATATTGTATGAACTGCAAGCAAGATGTATCTGAGTAGAGTACTGGCTTATGGGGAATGATGTATGGAACTTCTTTAACCGTGAAGAGTTAGATTTCATTCTTAGCAAATAAGTGACAGATTCTTATGTAGGGAAAAATTGAAGTTTTCATTTATATATTGTTTTTTATGATGTTTTCTTTGCCTCAGGCTTTAACATATCAAAGTAATTTAAACACTATGGATGAAAAAAGTAGTTTGATTTCCATCAATAAATGTCTTCATATTCCTGTGTAAATTTGTATACAATTTGTGTTGTTTCATGACTGTAAAAAAAGACAAGCTAAAGTCATGAAATAATTAATTGAAGTCCCAATGTCACTTCACTTTGAAGCACTGTAAATATTTACAATTACAACTAAGCCTTTTCTATCAGATGTCTTGTCTTAGATTTAGAATTACTCTCTTTGCTCAGTGAAGATATGTCTGCATGCTGGTTTACATCTGTCTTTGCCATATTCAGAATGAGACAAAAATGCCTTTTATTTTTCTTATCCCTCCAAAATCAGACCATATGCTGCTTAGATTCTCTTCTTTCAATCTACAGTACATGTAAAGCAGAGCTTGTTTTGTGGTTTTTTTGGGTGTGTTTTGTTCTCACAGACACCGAATCATATGATTTGTCATTTGCATTGGCAAGTGGCCTGTTGTTACCACACAAATATACTTTCAAGTATTTATTTGTTATTGGTTACTATGTTATACCCTATTGGACATTGTTGGGTCATAACATTGAAAATGTGTAGAAGGGAAGAGAGGTCAGCATTGTCATAAGTGTGTTGAAGCCATCATTAGTTGGTGTCTCCTGTTTTATTAACAGCAAATTTATTCCTTCCCAAGAAGGAATTCCAGCAAATGCTTTCTTAAAGAAAAATTCCTTTCCGCTTCTTTTGTTGCTTGCATGATATCTCTCCTTGTGTCTGTGAAAGCATCTGAATACTTCCTGTGTTCGTATTGGTTTACATCATGCTCTCTTGATCTAAAAATAAAATATCCATATGTGTAATAGAATCTGGTGGTCACGTTTGCTTTTGTTATGTAACCCAAGTTCTAAAGTCACACTGAATGCTCCAAAGAATAGTGGTTTATAGTCCACACAAAAATCTTTTGATTACTTTAGCAACATTAAAAAAAATTCTGAACTGATGAGAAGAATTGTAGGTTAGATGCTTGATGTATGTATAGGGCTGCTTTGAATGTACAATGTCAGATTCAAGTTCATATTAGTGTATTGTCAGGCTGTGAAATGTCCAAGCATCAGAATTTGTGAAAACAAATGTTAGTATAGTGTAAGAACAATAGAAATGCCCCCCCCCATCAATCCCCCTCTCAAAATCTAAGCAGGTGTTTTTTGTTTGTATTTAAACACCTCTGTGCCGAATTTGCATTCCACATTTTACAGAAGGGTGGGACTGTCTAAGAGTCCCAAAGTAAAAATGACAATAAAGAAAAATGGAAGCAACTTGTTTATTTTCATTGTCTATGCAGAGTATAAAGCCTGTGAGTGGTAAAAGTAATCAGGCTGTTAATCATTCTTTCGGTTTTAATAATCTTAAATGTTGTTCACACTAGGATGTTTGTTTCTTTCCATACATATGTATGTAGATCATTTTAAACAGGACAGTGTCCCTTTAATTATGACAAGCAGGCACAGAAACTAAATTAGTCACTGGTTAATTTTGAGCTGAATAGTTCAGAGGAGCAGTTGTTTGATTTTTTTGCTTACAACCGGTTGAAAGCTGCTTTAATTTTCTAAGTGCAATGAGTTTGGTGATCTCAGCTAGCTTCTAGTGAACAAAACACTATAGTAGGAAACCAGTGCTTCTAATTTTTTGCAGTGTGACATAAATGTCAGTCTCTGCTTTGGGGAGTTACTGTGGATGCTGAACTCCTGCTGAGTAGGACTCCTGGTAGGTCATGGAGTGATGAAAAGGTTGTAGAAAAAGTCTTGAACATGTCTGCCACGTGGAGTCTATGTGATGGGCATCTTTAGGCACAATGTAGAAAGAGTGACTTTTATTGATCTGTTTTAGGCAGAGACTAGTCTTTCTGTTTTTGGATAGAAATGCATGCATCCTGCTGTACCCATTTCTGCATTGCTGAACCTTGGGTCTGAAATGGCTCAGCAGCCGTTATGGTAATGAGCCCATTTCTATCAAAATAGCTCATATTATTATTCATGTTTATCGGCTACTGATTAATTCATGAAGCACTTTTCGAACAGATACATTGAAATTTATATGTATTTTTAAAAACAGATTGTGTAGTTGCTTTTGTTGTCCCTGCTTGAATCCACTCCATTGATATACTCTTAATTATAATGACAAAATGAGCAGCATTACAGTGTATGAAATAATATTTTGGGGAGAAGTGTGAAAATATTTTCATTACCATCACCAATCCTAATATACTTGACATCTAATTAAGGCTATTTTACCAAAGCTTTTGCATTATATTGTTTTGTGAACTCCCTGGCTGTAACTATACAGTCACTGGAGCAGGTGGCACATGTCAGAGCATAGTCACACTTTTCCAAATCTTTTCACACGTGGATTCTTCCTGTCCAAACCCCCCGTCCTGTGGTGTGACATTTTCTTCATGACCGTCTGCCTCTGAACTGCACTCGCTGCTGCCTTAGTAAAGGCACACAAAGATAGTTAACAGCCAGTGGCCAATCGAGTTTGTGCAAGCTGCATCAGCTATGGATGAAACATCCATGAGAGAGAATAAGGACTTGGAAGAAGACTGGATAAAAGGACTGCGACGGGAAGCTAGCTGGCAGGTTAGTGATACAAAGACATATACTTTGGAAGTACATTACATCTAAGTACTAAAAATCTCTAAACTTTTTTAGCCTAAGTACAGGGGAGATGTGCACGTTGATTTTTAGTACAGCAGTATCTGAAGGCATACTTATATGAGAGATGTGATCATTATGTTTTGCCTTTTTTTGAGAGAGAGAATAGTTATAGCATGCCAAATCCAATTATTCCAAATTGCACAACAAGTAAATAGGGCTTTATAAATCTACAGACATTACTAAATTTATACTTGCTTAATAAAGGTCCTTACATTAACAAGTTGCAGGTGTCTGCTGTAATATCAGAGGAAATATATGGGTTTTTTTTCTGGGTAAATTCAAGTTTATTCCATTATAAAATTGTAATGCAACACCTGTCATTTTATTAGTTCATGGTGTCATAGCAACTTGTAAGAGAGTGGTTTTAGCCTCTGTTGATGAGGTGGCCATTCTTTTAATCCATGATGCATGTTTCCCTTATTATGTTGTACTTGCAATAGGTTTGCATGGTATTCAATCCAAAGGCAGTCAGTTTCCATTAAAGTGTGCAAAGCAATAATATTTACATTATGCAATACCTCTTTCAAATTTGCAGAATTAGACACTACTATTTCATACCTGCTAAACCTCACTGAGTGGCTTTGATTGCTCTTTACATTGCGTCCTACAAATCATCTATGCACTTTTTATCTGCTCTATTGCATTTTAATTAGTCAATCAACAATAATCAAGAGATGTGTCATGAAGCTGATTCTTCTTTCTGCTGCTGCTCCTTACAAGGGGGCGTGGAGGTAGTTTCTTTTGTGATGCCATTATAAAGAGAAAGTCAGATAAGGTGCTGATTTGATCTATTTCTGTCAGGTGAACGTGTGAAAACGGAGGGGAGCAGTGTCTCTGCAGCATTATTTATTTATTTTTATTTCAGTAGCATCCAGAGGCCGTAATCCTGTTTTGCTCCACACTGCGCAAACACGGATTGGGTGACAGTCCATGCCCTCACAAATTTAGTCTAATTTAGGACAGAATACAGTGAACAAGTTAGTACTTGTGAGTGATTGGTGAAGGAAGGATGAGAGTAGTGGTGATAGAAAAATGGGATTATTCAGCTGATCTATGTGTGCTGTTAGATGGTTTGGAGGTACTAGCTTGTGGTGTTTCCATTTACCTGGGTTTCTGTTTGTTTTGGGGCCAGAACAAGGAAGTTGCTTATCTAGGCAAAACAATTCTCTCTGAAACCCCTTGACATTGCTGTAACAAATGGTTTAATCGTTAATGCTGCTTAGAGGAGCATTAATTGTCAGTCTGTACATCTGCGTCCTGGGGTGAGGAGGTTCTGTGCTGTTTGCAGAGCGCAGGCCAGTGGCAGTCTAACAGCTGAACTGCCTTTGCTACTAATAAGTGAGGGAGGAGGAGGGCAGGGAACATCTCAGACGCTCCTTTCAGATGCCTTGAAGTACACTGGGATCGTATCAAGAGATCCTTACACTAGTGGTTCCCAGCCTTTTCAGTAACACGGCACACTTCAGTGAGACAAACAATTCCACAGCACACCCACTTTTTTCAGCTGAATTGATTGCTCATAAACATCATATTTACTTACATTTACTCTTGTTACAATCTTACTGGAGAGGTTTGCAACGTAGTGCATGCAACAGACTAAAGAAGGATCAAATGTATTAATGTTTCAAGTCCACTGGAAAAAAATACGTCATCTCAATTTTGTCATTTAGGCCACTTGCATTTAGAATGGCCATGTTTTAGAATTGAAAGATCGACAACTCACTTCTAGTTTGATGATTAATTTTCTTGAGTTTTATGAGTTGTAATTTTGGTTAGATAGAATATTGTTTAAGATGAAAAAAATGTTAGTTTTACATTAATTTTCATTACCCTTGTACCAAACTTCACGGCACACTTGGACAGTTCTCATGGCACACTGGTTGAAAACCAATGCCTTAAACACCATAGCCTGAGGACACTATATGTCCTACTCCCTCTCCATGCATCTGATACACCTTTTGCACCTTCACAATTGCAGACATTCCATATTCCTTTTTACCTATTCACACATTTTTATTCGGAAGGGGATGCTACAGAGAGAGAAGTTTTGCCAGGGGATTGGGTCACTTTTCAGTTATAGGATTTTCAAATAAATCTGTCAGAATGGAGTGCCCAAATCTCACTGAAACTGTAAATAATCTGGTTATTTTAGCTTTGCAAGGCATCTGGGTAAAATGATGGGTCTAACTTAGAACAATAGAACAGAACTGAGATGAATACGGCAGAGCTGAAGTTCTCCTACCGTGGTATGTTCTGAAAAGCATCTAGGGGAAAGTGTATATTTCTTTTTCATGGGCCAAGATTTCTAAAAACCAGAGCCGAAAGCTAGACTTCTAAATCTATATTTAGATTCTAAATAAGTGGTCTGAGCAACGTGAGAGCTTAGCATTTCTGAAAGTCTGGCTATTCATGTGGACTCATCCTACTGTGAAAGAACTGTGCAGTAATCAGATACACATGAGTCTATATCAAATGTAAGAGGAAGGGGTTTACAGTCTTTGTTTCAGGGGAATATAGTTTAGAAAATTGCATATATATTGTGGGTCTGCCACACTTCCAAGTAAATCCAGGTCAGATTTAGGCTTGAGCTTAGACACCCCCCCACCACTTCCATTGACACACAGATCTCTCAGGCTCAGATCCAAGTCATATGGCCTTGTGGGGTCATGGGTTTCAGCCCAAGTCAAGGTGGGCCATAGGGTACAAACCCTATTGCTTTGCAGTGAAGACCCTGCCACATCAGACCTGGACCTAGGAGTCTGGCAAAGATATCACACAATCCTATGGGCCAGCTTCCTTTTTTCTTACTGTCCTAGGAGTAGCCAGTCAAATCCAGAGAAACAGAAATACCTCTCCCCCCCACCACCTCCCATTGTGGTGCGGTAGCTTGGCTAGTCTGAGTTCAACCCTTCCATTCTGAGCTGCAGATGCACCTTCAGAGAGCCTTCTGTCTTTGTAATGGAGACTGACAGAAGTCTTTGTAAAAGACGCAGCTTCATAGTCACAGGAACACAGCCACATTGTGATGACTCTTGGATGTGAAGCCTGCAAACTGGGGGAGAGTATCAGGAGTGACCATGCATACCAGCAAATGATGAAGAAGCTGTCAGCTTTGAAAATTTACCAGACTGGTGGCCAGTGTAAGGAGCAAATTAAGTGGCTCAAGAAAGAGTACAGGAAAGCCAGAGCTATAGCTGCAGCTTGGCACCTCACCAACAACATTCCTGTTTTATGAGAAGTTTTGACCCGGTGCTTGGTACTATGCCAAGCATGGAGCTGATGGTGGTGCATCGTGCAGCTGGGATGGTGACTTGCTGGCCTTAGATATCCAGTATAGGGCTGATGGGATTCGGCAGTGGGCACCAAGTAAAAACAACAAAGTGACTGTTGCTGAAACTAGTTCCAGGGGAGATTTTGCCACAGGAGGAGCTGCAGCAGCAGCACATCCTTGGACCATATTTGGAGAAGCTTTGTAAGGCCTCCCCACCCCAAGGAAAATCCTACAGCAGACATGGAAGGGACAGAAGCCACCTGAGACCTTGGTAAGTTTCTGGCTTCATTTTAATGTTTAGTAATATAGGAATGAGTTGGATTTCAATTCTGTAGACCAATGTAGAGGTTATTAGAAGCACCAGCTAACAGCTTGTGTCTGCTAATAGTGGATTTGTGCCAGCACCTTGAGATTCTCTTGGTCCCTCCCACAAAACAGCAACCAGGGAATGCAGCCCATAAAAGTGCCTTGAAAGTGAATTTTTTTCCAGAAAGATGCAGATTTTTGCTAGGGCTTTCCTCTGCGTTACATATAATAACCTGACATTACCATACCTGTCAGTATATTGCTTTGCAGCTGCTCAGTGGTGCAATGAACCTCGTGGAAACTGCGAACTATCTGGGGGTGAGTGGAAATGAACTCCATTTACAAATCTAGTCCGTTTCAGTTAAATGTAGTTTATAGGTGAAAAAATTGTTTGTCCCCAAACATGACTGAAATGGGGTTTGAAATTTTGTCCAGAAAGTGCTGGAATGTGAAGGGACAGGTATTAGGAGGATGGCTGTGGAGTTCTATATGTTGGCATGCAGTCATAACAGGTAAAGTCACATGGCAGCTGATGCAGCATCTTGCTAATGCATCCCAAATTCACACAAATTCTGACCCAGTTCTGGGTGCTGATAGCTGCAGATTTTTCCTGTAGCAGGCACACCAAATAGATAGTCCAATTCCGGGCAGGGTACATTTTCCAACTGGGTAGCTGACCAGCCTCCCCCCTACCTATCCCCAATAGCTGTGCTCCTCAGTCACTGTACTTTTGAAGATGTCAGGTGCATACTCTGCTGGTTTTTCAGCAGCAGCTTGGAATAACATCTCCCTTTGCCAATCAGGCACCGCAAAAGACCTGTTATATCTTCTAAACTGTGGAAGTCTTAAACTGATAGAAAAACCTTGAACAGCATGACCACCATCTGACCCCCCCACACCTCCCAACCAAAATACTTTTCAATTTTTAGGGAGGAGAAAAGGTATTTTGAATTTTTGACTTACCATTGTCTCTGTACTTCCTTCACTGTGACTAACCCAGCTATGTCCAGGAAACTCCTGTGGAGTAAAGCATCCCTCTCACACTAAGTTCAGTTTGGAAAAGTATCATTTTATGTGTCTGAAACTCCGCAAGGATTTTTTTCTGTGCTCCTGCACTGAGCTATGTGAAACAATAACCCTCTGAGTCTTGGCCGATTCCAAGACCCTCAGCCTCTGCTGCCTGCAAGACCTGCACAGCTCACATATGCTGCAACAGAAGCCTGGGCCAACAAACATTCATGGACCATCCCAAGAGGAAGCTTTTCCATGACAAACTTATGGTTGAAGTTGTGGAGAGAGCCAATAAGCAGAACCAGTGCCAAAGAGGAAAGGCATGGTGAGAGGAAAGACTGGAGAGCAGGATTTCAGCACAGGAGCAAGCACATGCTGTGCAGCACCTGCAAAAGTAGTAGAAGCTAAGGGAGGAGGACATTGCTAAACAGAACAAGCTGTTTGAGTAATTGGCTGCCAGATTATTGACTCCTGCATCATCCACACCACTGTGTGAGTCCTCTGTGTGTTACCCTGTGATGCAATCCAGCAACAACTTCGAAAACTGCATGGTTAGGTGGCCCGTGCATTTGGACTCAGTGAGTGGCTGAGCAGGACAACTTTCCCCATGCAATTCTCTATATTGACCTGCCATCTCTCAGATATGCCTCTGCCTTGCTTCTGTCACCATGTGTGTGGCAAATACGCATGGAAGGGAAAGAAAAATATGGGGGCAGCTGAATTGCAGCAGTAGAGGAGTTTATCTTGTACAGTTTTCCACTGTGTGAACTTGTTAATACATTATAGTTTTTGCTGGCTTGCATGGCAATAGGCAAATGTTATATTTTTCAAAAGATGTTCATAAGTAAAGCTAATAAGATGAAAAGATCATTTTATCATGGAATTTATTGGTATCATTGCGTCACATCATAGTGTGTGTTTAAAACAGTAAAGGCAAACACGTGCTCACAGACAATGGGGAATTAGTTTGTGAACACTGTTCCTCAATGTAGATAGCTACATCAATCCCACGTAAGTCACTTCTGTACATCAATCTTAGAGTAAACCAGTGCCCCTGCCCTCATTTGTTAAGTAGTCTGATCATTCCTAAGTATACTGTGTGGCAATTAACTCTAGCCAAGCACTGAAACCCACCATCAGCAATCAACCTCTTCTCTCACTGCCACACATATCCATAAAGGTACTATTAACCCTCTTCCAGTGACGGCCCAAGCCTATAAAGTAGGAGCACAAGGAATCCCTGACTTCCGTCTCCTGGGTACATCCATCATTACTTATATAGATGCATCATTTGGTTGAGTGGACTGGTTCAGCTTTTCAACACCATCATATACCCATTCAGGAGCAAATGGCTCACTTCTGGCTTCATAAAGATTGTGAAGCGCTCAGCATTCCACAGTGCTGTGGATAGCGTTGAAAACACTGGAATCCAAATGAATCTGTAAACATTTCCCATGGAAATTCAGACTGCCAAAAGCACATTCAACAATGATTTCTAAACCTGCTGAGGTGTAATCAAATCATCTGAAATGAGGGTGTGATTTCATAAGTCAAGGGGTACACAGAGTCAATCAAAGTACAGGTGGGGAGACAAACTGCATTTATGACAATGTCATTTGATGGGAATAGTGTCAGAGCCTGTTCATGAATGTAGACTTCTGATCAATGAAAAACCTTGGCATCATGAAATTTTCGACAGCAAGCCTATTTAATTCATAAATTGACCTCTGTGGTCTACGAGGGCCTGCGTAAAAAATAGAACAGTTCATGTACTCATGTGCTCCTCTAGGAGGGCAAAATATGGGCACAAGTCCCATCAGTGACCCAGGTGCAGTTTGAAATCTCATTCTGTCAAAACCAGCAATTACTTCAGCAATGACTCCTGATTGCCTCTGAAACCTGTGCCACCTCTTTACCCACAGTCAGCTTTCCAACACCCTACTGGTTGGCAATGGGCCTGTTGCAATCGGTGGTAGCCAGCTTTCAGACTGTTATAGCAACCTATTTCTGGACCAGCGTGGCTGTCCTGATGTATTTGTCTTTATGCTGGAGGGAAGGGAGGGGGGAGATGAGCGTAAATTGCCCTTGGAGCTTCAGAAATGTAACTTTCTTCACAAAATATCTGAACCCACTGCTTGTCATCCTAGGTCTGAATGATGGGATCCTACTAGCCTGTGGTTTTGGCCTTGCTCTAGAAGCACTGGTCTATGTAGGGGGCATCTAGTGACAGGGCCATAACTGGGATGGAGCCCAAGTTGCCCCTGAGTAGCTCCATTTCGCCACTTGATCAAAAGGTGTGTTGCGCACTGCTTGCTCCGGGTGCTGCTTGTTCTAAGGGCACTTTCCACTCTGGGTGTGCCCCGGGTGCTGAAATTCCAGGTTCCAGTGCTGTCTAGTGGCTACACTAAGTGTCATAAGCAGCATCAGTCAGTCTGAGTCTACCATGGCTGTGTCCTTTCCTTCTTCTACTCTTTTATAAGCTCTGTCAGGTGCCTTCAGTGGAGCAGAAAATGCCAGTGAACTGTCCACCAGAGTCTCTGCCTATTTCTTGACACAGGAATGAAAGATCAGGTGCAAGAGGAGTCCTTCAAAATGTGCCTCCTCTGTACTACTGGCTCCAGTTGCTAGGGACACCCTGCCCCAAATGACTGCTTAGTAGTATGTTCTTGCAGGCTGTTCAGACTTCCTATAACATGCATGATGGGAAAACAAGTTTTCACACAATGCATCATGGTCAAAGAGCAAGAGCAGCTGCATTTTGGAGGGTACTAGGGAGTTGGGAATATGGCTGGTTTCATTCAGGTCTAAGTACTGCTGTGTGGATGCCATAATCTCACATTTGAAGCTGGGTTAGAAAACTCTTAACCTAGGCTTGACCGTGTAGAGCAGGCTTGTCCAACCTGTGGCTCGGGAGCTAGAATCCAGTCTGCCAAGGGCTCTTATCTGTTCTGCAGAGCCATCGCATGCACCCTCTTTTGCCACTCCTGCCACTTTCCTCCTGCCTTGCCTTATCATGCTCACCTCTTCACCTTTTCGCTCAGTTACAGCCCCTGCCCTGCTCTCCACACTCCTTCCCTGACAAACTCTCCTGCCAGCTACACACCCACTGTCCTTTCTTGCCACCACTGCCACGTCCCCCTCTTTTCCTCTGCTGCCCCACATGGCAACCCCTGACCTCCCTTCTCTTGCCATGCTCCCCACTCCCTATACTCTCTCCCCTACCATCCCGCACGGCCACTTCTGCCATATCACCTCTTCTCTTCCTTGCCAGCCTTGTTTTTACAGAACTTCTACAGATTTACAGAACCAAAGTGACTTGTAAGCTGGTGCTTATTTTTGACTGTTTAAATGTTGTTAATAATAAGGTGAATTTCTATGCCTTGCCTAGCAAAAATTTGCTCACTGGCCCCCGAGTGAGAAAAGAACTGCAATGTGGCTCCTCATCAAAAAAGGTAGGACACCCCTGGTGTAGATGCTCAAGACCTGGGCTTGCTAGGCTCAAGTTAGCTGAATCAAGTCCCACTAGCACTGGGCTTACACTGCAATGTTGGCTCCTACAGGGACAAATTTTTCTGTAAAATGTGATACTACAATTCTCTTCATATCACAACTTTTTAACTGTTTGTCCCATATGTTCCCATGCACAATAGATTCCTCTGTAATAGTGTCTGTGGCACTGTCTATTTATTCATAGTCTATAAAGACAGATGGGTCTTCTTGCCAATATTAAGCAGTTTTTCAGAGCAGGTTTCCAAAACTCTGTCTGATCCCTTTTCTTGATGCTTCCTGAGAAACAACTTCTGACATCCTCAGATTTATAGGTGTCATGAAACTGGCATACTTTTACCCCAGGCCAGTCACTCATTGGGGTAACTAGTACTGTGCAGAGAGACTGAAGGTAAAATATAAAAATAAAAAGGTGTGGATGCTACTATTTTAAAAAAAGAAGATAAACCCTGACAAATGGATTTTCCTTCGCATTTACACATTCAGGGCCAATTTCTGCCCACAGGGATGCTGGCATAACTCCAGTTGACTTAACTGGAAGTTTTGTCTGCATAACTGAGTGGAGAATTTAGTCCCAAATGTCCTGAAAAATGAGAAATACTCCAGTTACAGGTACTCATTGGAAAAGCAAATCCTTTTACTGACACATTGAGATCTCAAAAGCCACAGTTTTCTACCTAATTCATGGCTAAGGCAGACCATGGCCTCTGTCTCAAGCCTGCTTTAAGCTTTCCCTTTGGCATGCTGAGTTACTGTATCGCCTGAAAGAAATGTCTTTATTGAGCAAGAAGGGATACAATGGGGGCAAAAAAACCACTGAAGTCATTCTTGAAGCATTTGGGATCCTTCACTGAGATCGGCACAACAGTTGATTGAAAACAGGCATTTTGTCAGAGCCTTCAACAGTCTGATGATCGCTTTCTGACAAGGTAATATGAACAGACATTCCTTGCCACTTCCATTTAAATTTTTAGTCTGTTCTAGAGTTGCAGGGAATGGGGGAAGAGTTTGGCTGAAATGAGATCTTACGTGGCTTCAGAAAAAGCAGGACACGCAGCTATATAAAATATAAAGGCGCCTGTTCCCTAATGTCATGATATTAAGTGTTTTGAAAAAACAGTTATTGATCAGTGTGTGTGTGTGTGTGTGTGTGTGTGTGTGTGTTTAAAAAGATATTACTATGTTAAAAAAGGGGTGGTGGTGGTAAAAAGGAGACATAGAAATCACTTGGCTGAAGTAATGTGTAAATTCTCATGTCAATTCCTGTTCTGTGGTCTAGAGTAATCTATCCTAAAGCTTGTAAAATTTTCCTTTCTTAAATTAATAAGCATTTAGCCTGAAGAAATTCTTCTGTCACGTGTAGTAAGAGAATCAGAAATTTTAAGTTATTAACGTGTTTTTTCCCCCCAAGGAAATGAATGCCTTTTTTCTGATGATGAAAGCAATGAGTGAGAACCTCACACTTACTTTTTAATGTTTGTTAGTGTTGATCGCAGTGCTGTAGGCACTATTTGCTTGCACTGGTGACAGTCCATCACTGCTATTCCAGAGCCTGTAATCTACAAATATATTTAGTCTACAGAGAAGCATGTAACAATCTGAAAAAAATTTGTCCTTTCCCCATAGTGTATTTCCCCTCCCCCCCTTGAAGTAAAACTGAATACCCTGAGCACCCAAAACTGGAGCCCAATTTATACCCTGAAAGCACCGTCAAGTGACATTTGCTCTGACTAAAGATTGCAAAGTGCAAACTCTTTCCAATAGTAAAGTCAGTGGGAGCTACCTATCTGAAAAACTGTCCATAAAGGGTTTACAGTTTGGCTCCAAGCTAATAATTTTGCGAATTGATTTTTTTTACAAAACATTTCATTGGGCACATATTTTTTATCATGACAGTCTTTAGAGGAGCCATTGTTGATCTAATTTTTGTCATAATATCTTCAGTTGTAAAATATGTCATTTTTATAATAGTTGTAATAGTCACTGGTAACTATGAAGGGAAAAACATTTATGAGAGAGCACGTTAATTACACTCATTATCAGGGTTGTTTATTATTTTTTATTACGTAATATTTAGTGTGTCCATGCATCATGAATTGGGTGTGACAATTCTGAAACACATAGTTCAAGTCTCGGTTCTACACTCAATAACTCTGGAACACCATTTGTCCTGGATTCAACACAGGCACAGGGACAGTACCAGACTATACCCTGGAGGTATGGGTTGATGAGGGCCTTAACCTCTTCTTGCCATGAGACCCTGCCCTTCCTTCTCCTCCTACTGAGGCCCCACTCTCTGGCCACGCCAGAAGCCGTAACCTGGCAGTAGTTAAGAGCCTCCCAGGGAACCAGGGCCACTGTGGAAAGCCCTGGATCCTCCATGTGCCTGGGGGCAGGGGGGGACTCATGAACCAGGGGTTGCTTTCAGACACCCCAGTCCCCCACCCCTGGGCAGGTAGAGGGTCTTGGGCTCCTGACCAGTTCTTTCTACACCTGTTTCTGGCTTCCGGCCTGACCAGGGGGCAGGGTTTTGGAGGAAAGAGGAGGAGCAAGAGGCAAGGCCATATAGGGATGGGCGTCCTGCCTGTGTTCTTCTGCCTTTGGAAAAGGTGGTCACCCTAATATTAATGTTAATGTATTTTCAGTCTGAGCCTAAGTCCATTGAACTTGATTTGGAGTGTTGCCATTGACTTTAATGAGCTGTGATACAGACCCTTTGTGCCTTTAAACCCTGATTCAGCAAAGCACTAAAATGTTTGTTTTAATCCAATGAAACACAGTGGCACTTAAGTAGAGGTTTAATGTTAAATATGTGCATGTATTTTGCTCAGAATGCTATCAGTATATAGTTCATTACTGGACATTGGGCCCATTTGAGGATGAGACCCCATACCCAAAGAATCAGAATGATTACCCTTATTTCCATTACTCCTACAAGCATGTTCTCTCCTTGATTGTCTCATGAGTGTTAAATGGGAGTTATTTTTTGAGTGACTGCACATATGCTTAGGTCCTGTTTCCCCCTCATTTGGAGACCTACATCCTGATTCAACAAGATACCTAATTACACATGCTTAAATTTAAATATGAGAGAGTTTGTGTTTGTAAAGTTAGACACATACTCAAGTACCTTGCTGGATCCAGGTCATAATATGTTACCATGCTTGGATCAGTAGAGGAGCTATAGGGTTAAAGGGTGGCCCTTGGCTCCAGCCCCTAAGGTCCTTGTGTGATCTGGCCCCTGCTGCCCCACTCAGCCCAGCATAGTGCCAGCAGGGCTGGGGTCAGGGGTGGGACCCTGGAGCCAGAGGCTGGGCTCCACAGTGTTCTCACCCTGCCTGCAGGTCAGCTGGTCCGCTCCCCTGGGGCAGGGAGGCTCGTGTTTGCTTCGCTGTGAGGTCAGGGCCAGCTGTTGCACAGTGTGGCCTCAGGCATGGTCTTCCATGGCCTGTGGCCCTGGAGGGCCGCAACAGAGGCTGCACTGCGTGCCAGCGAGCCCTGCTCCTGGGGGCAGACCAACTGGACTGGGGCCAGGGAGGGAGTGCCACAGAAAGTGGCCTCTGGCTCCAGCCCTCCCCACCAGGTGCTGGCATGCACGCAGGCTGCCATGGCTGGGGGTCAAGGCCCCAGGCTGGGCGGGGGTGTCCCACAGTGGTGAGCAGACCCAGCCTAAGCGATGAGGGTTACAAGCAACTAAAAACACACTGTCAGTATGGAAATGCTTAATTGTAGTCAAGCCTGTTAATCTTACTGTGTTTTTTTCTTACTCCTGTAATATTAAAATAGGAAATTCTATTATAAATAAATATAAAATAACATGAGAAAACTGTGGCCTTTTAATAGAGAAAAGGCAACTAAGGAATGACAGGGAAGTTTTATTTTAGGGTTATTAAACTCTGAAGCTATGTTTTCTGTCATCTTGGAGGTTAGGCGTGTACGTTATACTTTTACTCAACCCATCATATTAGCCAGTGTATATTTGGGCACTTTTGAAAGGAAGAACAGGTTGTACCCATTTCAGAATGCTGTCAATATATAGTTCATTGCTGGACGTCAGGGCCCATTTGAGGATGAGACCCCATACCCAAAGAAACAGAATGATTACCCTTATTTCCATTACTCCTACAAGCATGTTCTCTCTTTGATTCTCATGAGTGTTAAATGGGAGTTATTTTTTGAGTGACTGCACATGTCCATTCTGCTGCAGGTGTGTGTGTACCTAATATATTATTTTTGGATATTCTTCCCAAGCAGGTATAAAGGGCCATGCCGTATCACAGAATCATAGGGACTTCATGAGCACATCTAGTCCAACCCCCTGCAAAAAAAGCAGGACCACTATCACTAAATTATCCCAGCCAAGGTTTTCTCTAACCGAGCCTTAAATATCTTCAAAGATGGAGATTCCAGCACTTCCCTAGATAGCGCATTCCAATGCTTCACAACCCTCCTAGTAAGAAAGTTTTTGCTAATATCCAACTTTGACCTCCTCAGCTGCAACTTGAAACCATTGCTCCTTGTTCTGTTCTTTGTTACTACCGAGAACATCCGAGCTCTGTCCTCCTTGGAGCATCCCTTCAAGTAGTTGAAGGTTGCTATCAAATCCCTCCTCAGTCTTCTCTTCTGCAGGCTATATAAGCCTAGTTCCTTCAGTCTTTCTTCATAGGTCTTGTGCTCCAGCCCCTTCATCATTTTTGTTGCCCTGCGCTGGACTCTTTCTAATTTGTCCACATTCTTTTCGTAATGGGGAGCCCAAAACTGAACACAGTATTTCAGATGTGGCTTCACCAGTGCCAAATAGAGGGGAATGATCACATCCCTTGATCTAGTGGCAACACTTCTTCTGACGTAGCCCGGTATGCCATTGGCCTTTTTGGCAGTAAGAGCATGCTATTGACTCATATCCAGCTTCCATCCACCATGATCCCCAGATCCTTTTCTACAGTGTTGCTACTTAGCTGATTGCTCCCCAGCCTGTAGCAATGCATGGGGTTTTTCTGTTGCAAGTGCAGGACTTTGCGCTTGTCCTTGTTGAACCTCATGAGATTTCTGTTGGCCCACTGTTCAAATTTGTCTAGGTCTCCCTGAATCCTGTCTTTGCCCCCCAGCATGTCTACCGTTCCCCCTAGCTTGGAGTCATCCACAAACTTACTGAGTGTGCAATCTGTCCCAACATCCAGCTCATTAATGAAAATGTTGAACAAAACTGGCCCCAGGACTGACCCCTGGGGCACACCACTTGTTACTGGTTGCCAGCTAGACATGGGCCATTGATTCCTACTCACAGAAACCATTGATCTAGCCATATTCACCTTACAGTCCACATATCCAACCCATACTTCCTTAACTTGCTGACGAGAATGCTGTTGGAAACCGTATCAAAAACATTGCTAAAGGCGAGGTATGTTACATCAATGGCTTTTCCCGCATCCACAAATCTGAGGCACCCTATAAATAGGGAGTTCTGACTTCTGAATCTAGCAGGGTTCATTGAGACTTCTCCCAGGATGAACACAACTCCTGGTCCTGGAAGCTCAGGAGCTGTTGGTGATACATTCTATTCCCAAAGTATTCAAGGCAACTTGGGAACTACTGAACTTGTTGGTATTAGGGATGTAAAAATTCCTTTAATTATTAATCTGTTTAATCTTTCTAAAAATAGAATGGTTAAATGAGCAGGTGTGGGGGGGCAGCTCTCAAACCCAGTGCTGTTCCCCTCCCTGCACATGCAGAACTGCAGCTCGCTCCTCTGCCCACTGTGCATGCAGAGCTTCAGCTCTGCATGAAGTGGCACAAGGTTCCAGTGGGCACACACCCTGCCCGGACGGGAACTGTGGAGGGAAAATTCTCCATCACATTGAGCATGCCTACAATACAATGGTCATGTGCAACTCATCTTGAACAACAGTTATGGAAAGGTATATAATCGTTTTTTACTTGTGTTGAAAGGTATACATCTATAAAGAACAAGACTGCATCAGTCCCTCAAAAAATCAAGTTTGTTCATAGTCCCTAGATGGTTATCACAGGTGCTCTGGGATAATACAAGGTAGTTTTTGGATAATAAGATATATAATTAGAAAAATGGAAAGTAAAGATATTAGGAGCAAAATCTAATGTTATAAGGACTATTCTTTTAGGAATTAAACAACATAAGACCAATCTAAAAAATAACAAGAATCTGCTTCTGTGAAGTTCAGTTATTTAATACTCTGCCAAATGCACAGTGCTTGCTTTGCTTAGTTTCTTATTGCTTGGTACTTTGTATGTTTGTAACCATTCACAGCACTTAGGATCTAAAGATACACTCATCTTTTGATAGGACAAGGTCAATTATTCTCAATTTATTGCCAGTACAGAAATGTTTATGCAATTCATTTATGAGCTTTTTTATTTGTATTCAAGAAATTTGATGGTGAAATGGGCATTTTATTTTAAGATAACTTTCTCTGTGGCATATTTATAGATAAAGCATGTGTGTGTTTATAAAATAAATAAACCCTATCTTTTTGTTTTCCCAGGATACCCTATCAATATCCTTTTACTTGATAAATTATTCTCAGGCTCTCTTTAGTTATGTATATGGAGGGCACTGAGGAACAGATACTTGTTTTTGAGAATGGAATTGTATGACTAGAAGCTTGTCACAGTTGAAATGTCATTTTTCTCTTAAAACAACTCAGAATAAGTCCTCCGTTTATTTATTCATCATGCTACTAGTGTGAGTTGAGGCTAAACACTGGGGTCCCAACCTGAAAGCACTATCTGAAGTAGTGCTTAACCCCCACATTGTCCAGTGGAATCAAGAGAAGTTAGGCCCCATCTCCACAAGGCATTCGAGGAAGTGCTGACATCCATCTTTCTTTAATAAAGCAGTTTAATTCAGTGGGACTTAAGCACATGCCTAAAGCTAAGCACATATTTCTTGCTGGAAAGTGTGGACTGCTGAGTTGGGATATAAGTACTAATATATCCAGTAGTAAGTGAGTGGAGATCAGGCTCTAGACCTGCTCAAGTAATGTAAAAAATTATTTGCAAATGATTTGACAACTGACAAAAATAATCAAATCATTTATTTAATATATGCTGGTTGAGCCTCTTGCAGAGCTGCTTGAATAATGGGAAAAATGATTTGTTGAATAATTGAAGGGGTGAAAGCTGCCAGAATTCATCCGATAAATTGTTTGATTATTATTGGAAAAGCTCTACATCTAATGTTTGTGCAGATGCTGGGTCTTGGCATCACAACAGGGAGATGCCACATAAAAATAAATTGTTCCTCTTATTAGACACAACACTTCCTTTTTGTGTCTCAGAAAGTATCCTGAGGAGGGAAAAGGTTGAAGTACTAGTTTCCAATAGTGGGTCCAATTCTCCAGTGTTCTCCAGCTGCTTTGTACCACACTAACAGTCTAAAGGAGATAAAATCCCAGGTAAATGGCTCTGGAAAGATTCATTCTAGTCTGGAAAATATTCCAGTGATGAGCTGTTGTAACCATTCCTACATTGCCTCTCCTCCTGGCTCGCAGTGAAGAAGTGCCTAGGGCAAAAAAGTATGACCAGCCCATCCCTATACCCCAGCAGTAGATAGTTAGAGCCCTGCAAATATGCGGATATCCGTGGATATCCTCATTATACCCGCATCTGCAGGTACAACATGGATATCCGTGGACCACTTCTTGCAGATGCAGATCGGATACAAGTCTACATGTTTTTATCTTCACAAAGCTAGAGCCCTGAAAATATGCGGATATCCGCGGATATCCTCATTATATCCGCATCCGCAGATACAACATGGATCTCCGCAGACCATTTCTTGTGGATGCAGATCGGACATGGATCCATGTATTTGTATCCATGCAGGACTCTATAGATAGTCACTAAGATGCCCAATAAAGCTTTTGGCAACTGGAACAAGAGAGAGCAGCCATCAGACTGCTCTGTTTTGCTCAAGAGTCTACAATAGTGTCCTCCAGCCTGAGGATCTGATAGTTTCAAAGGTGGATTAAGGCTACCACTCCAGATTCACGCCAAGCAAAGCTCAGTCCATCCAGGAAAACTGAACCTTTGTTTGTTTGTGCATGTAATCCCTTGTTTTTGGGAAGTGAATTATTATTCATGAATATTCGTTTTGTTTGTAGTAGTTGGACAGATATTTTTTCAGGCCTGGGTTTTTCAGATACTACTTGCTTCAACTATTTTTCATAGTGCATAGTTGGTCCCTCAATGGATTTTTTAAAAACTGTGAATAGAGAATAACAACTTACTTCCAGGACGAACATTCAGCCATAGAACAGTCATCTAGAATTTCATACTGTTGGGATTTGCAGAGGTTTCACAAATGCCTGATGATTTTCTGAATACCCCAGATAAATCACTCCAGAATCATAGTGTGCCACATTCAGAACATCTATTCACACAAATATTTTTAATCAATTTTTTTTTTGCTGTTCACAGGCTTTAACTGAAACACAGCATGTGTATGTTTTTAAAAAAATCAAATGAACCTTAAAATGCTACCAAGATATGACACTCCATTGGGCATGATTCCTCACTGCCTTCCCTGTGAGAGGATAAGAACAAATAACCCATGGTGTGTAGTCAGGTTGCTTAATGCACTACAGGCAGATGTTCAGATACTCCAGTGATGAGTATGGTACAAGAACCTATAAAGGAGAGACGAGAATTGAACCAGAGTTAATACGTATTCCAAGCTGGGAAGAAGAGCTGTTAGTCAGCAAGTAAATGTTACAGTCTGCTTCTTCCTTCAGCAGATCTGAGTATGTCACCTTCTGATCTGCCCCCCAGCCCTCATCTATTCAGGGAGTTAGAGCCCTTAGTTAGTTCCCAGTGCTGGGATTCCTGGAAGGCAGTGCAGCAGGTTGCAGATGAGCCACTAGTTAAGTAACAAGTTGCTTAGGTCTCCAACAGACGTCACGGCTTTTTTATTGTTATTTATTTATTTATTTTTAAACGTGAGCAATAGGAAAATGTTACAAGTGTAGTTTCTCAGATTTTCCAAAGAATCCCTTTTTCTCCAAGGCCACCAGAATTCAGAATAAGCAGTGTTTGACGAAAGAACAGAAGTGACTAAACTAGACTCCTTAATAAGCGTTTGGTGTTAATGAGAATGCTATAGAGCAAAGTCACAAGCTTACCATCATGAACTTCCTTGATTAGTTTAACTAGAGGACAAAAGGTCTTCAGCATTTAAAATAGCTGACAGAAGGATCTATTCCCAAGCCTTTCCCTCTAGCTAAACGTGTTTTGTAGACAATCTCTAGGACACAGTCAGGACTGTACTGTACTTTTGACTTTTAGCATATTCTCCACTCTACTTCGTCCCAAGCTATTTTCCTGAAACATGAGCTGGAGTTTGCTTCTCTGCAAAATGAATATAGAAGGCTGCAAAATCCAAATGAGATGGCATGTCTTTTGTTACAGATATTTTATTACTAAGCAATTTTTTTTATATTAGCATTTACAACATAGGATCAGTGATGCATAGTATCTGTTTATTTTATAATGGTGAAATACATCAAATGTTACACCTTTTTATATCTTGGTTTAGAAATCACTTCAGAACATCATTGTAAATGAGATGCTACTTCATGTTCTTGTGTTTTGCTTGTTTTTAATAGCAAATTAAAAATAATATTTGGTAAAATTGATTTTTAAACTAATAACATGAATTATAGGAGCTGATAAATGTGAGATTAATGGCTAAGAAAGCAGTCATTTCAGATGGCTAATTTAGATTTTTATCATTTATTAATCATAAAAGTAAACCTGCTATATAACTAATTTTAGTTTTATCAAGAAGATGAATTGTTCCAGCTAATTAATGTATAGATATTCTATGCCAACGGCATTTGCAAGAATCTGTTAATCATTTAACTGTGTCATGGCATATGCTTTGTCTTCATAAGCCAATTAAAACACACAACTCCCTCCACTGAAATGTGTATAGGTCTTCAGTGCCTAAAGCAAATTAAAATAGCATTTGTCTTAGAATATGCTTCAGTATTGCAGATGCAAAATTCATTGGGTATAGTGTCTTCAGGCAAAAAACATAGGTAAACTAGAAATATTGCTTTATTGGAAAGACTGACTCAGTTTCTAGTATGTCAGGTGGGACTGCAAATTAAGAATCTCTGATCCTGTAAACACTTACTTAGATGCTTAATTTGTGGCATGCAAGTAAGTTCCTTGGTCAGCAGTGGGGCTACTCACATGCTTAAAGTTAAGTATGTGCATATACAGTTGTTGGATTGGCACCTATAGTTAGAAGAAGTGCTGTGCAACTGAGGCAGGACCTCCTGGATTGCTTCTTGGCACCACATCAGAGTTAACTGAAGTACAGTGTGATATGAGGAAGACTTGTCAAACTGACAATATCATCCTCAGTATCAGTGCTTTATGGTGACATGGCATCTCCTCATCTTGTGCAGCTAGGGTGCAGCTAGAATGCAGCAAGAAAACAGTGGGGGCAACAGAAGAAATGGAGTGTCAAGGCTGAGCATATCCAGGCAATTTATGCTCACTACACAATTGGTGGATGTGCATAAAAGCAGTTGTGGTGCTCCTCCACCCCAGTTTTAGCCAAGGTGGAGAATTTGTATTTGGGGAAATATTTCTTATTTGAATTTTTATTGACATAAAATCTAAACCAAAAAGGGTTACCTGGAGGAAAAGACGGTTTTTCTTCAACATACTTAGTGCATTTTTGAGTATTTCAAGCCATACCTAATAAGAGATTTTATGCCAGATGTATGTATTATTTACTCTCATTCCCCTAAAGCAGTGGTCTTCAAACAATAGTTTGCAATCTACTTCTGAAAAGCAGTTGCCATTGAAACCTATGAGCATTGTGCCATCTGCTGGTGAAAGACTGGAGCCATTGCCCTAAGGGCTCCAGGGAGACCTACCATTTGCTCCTGACTTGACTGCACATCTCTGAGTATCATGGCCCAGGCTCATCCTGGTTAGCAGACAGGCCTCATCCAATAGTGTCCTAGTAACAGGTTCCAGAGGGATAGCCATGCTAGTCTGTATGCGGCAAAAATAACAAGAGTCCTGTGGCACCACTAACAATTTTCTTGGGGCATAAGCTGTCATGGGCTGCAACCCACTTGCATCTGACAAAGTGGGTTGCATCATACAAAAGCTTATGTCCAAAGAAATTTGTTAGTCTTTAAGGTGCCACAGGACTCTCTTTGGTCTCCTAGTGCTTTCTGCAGACGTGCACTACAGTTCTGGAGACACACCCATTCTGTGACTCCTTTTTATGTAATTTAACTCATGACAGTGACACAGGCGTAGGAGTTAAGGGCAGGCAGAAGAGGGTCACCCCAACTTGAAGTTTGAGCCTTGCAACTGGGGGTTCATTTGGATAACTTTGCCAAATTTGCTTTAGTTGGCCCTTGGTGAGTATGCTGGTTTGCATCAGTCCTGTCTCCCACTGGCTATTCTGGAAGAGAGGAACCAAGCTAAGTGCCTCTGATACAATTAGAATGGGATTTTCAAAAATGCCCAACATTGGCCTATCTCAGTTCTCCCTGACGTCAATGACCATTAGCTTTAGTGAGAACAGTGCTGAGGATTTTTATAAATCCTACCATTAATTTGCTTGGTTGTATGGTGAGACATCTCTGAAGCATGAAGATAGCACCACAATATTTCTTCTCCACATGTCCTTGGAATTAGCAGCTTGTCAGTGTATACTACAAATGGATAGAGTGCAAAATGTCTACCAAAGTGACAGATTTCAAAAAAAAGATAGAGAGTCTTTGGGAGGGCAAAGGTAAATGAATCCTGATCACCCTTTACAGTTATAGCAAGCCCAGTTTTATATGTCCCATGCAAACACATAAATAAATAAATCTCCCATTGAGAGAGGACAGACAAACTTGTGTTTAAGAGACTGAACTGGGATTTAGTAAATCTGACCCTCTCACAGTTTTTCTGTCTGAACTTGAGCAAATCAAAAAGTTAGGAGTACATTGTGCAACACTTACTCCCATTGGTCACTTTAGTCACATGATTAGTAAATCATCATCACCATCAGAGTTGCACAATGTAGTCCATTACCTTAATTTCCAAAATAGGGATAATAATACTATTTCCCGCTGCCCCCTTTGTCTTTCTTCTCTATTTAGCCTTGTGCTCTTTGGGGCAGGGACTGTCTTTTCTATATATACGTTCCAGTTCCACAGTTTCAGCTGGAGATTTTCCTGTGTAAATCATATTAAGCTGCACTGTATCTAGAGGTAAAAAAGGCAAAACTCTTGCTCTCTAAAGGCCTGGGGGGCAGGGATGGGGGCGGGGAGGACAGCAGGCGCTTTGGTAAAGAAATTCCATTATAAAAATCGCTGCCTGTTGGAAAAACTTGAGAGTTGTGACACACAATGACAATCAATAGGAAGCTTAAGTTTTAAGGCTGAATTTCTATGCTTTATTTATGCAAGTCTGTTTCTTCCACAGGACTTGAATTAAAGATGAATGTGAAATTGTTTAGGTTTTATTTGCAGCATTGTACAAATGTCAAAATGAATACATGCAGCAGCTAGACAGAAAACAGACGACAACAAAAATCAAAAGGCAGTAAACGAAATAATCAGCGCTAGTGAATTCAAGTCTAAACCATAGGTTTTCTGTTTAACAACCTATACATCGCCATACAGTGTTGTTTCATTTATATTCCTAATACATTATCTATAAGCAATGTTATATATAAGCATTGTAGCTAAAATAGAAGGAAAAATGTAGTTATTGCTATAATAAACAGCTTGAGAAAATCTTCTAAGGAAGTCCATGTACAGTAATACAAAGGGAAACAGCATAAGAGTGCACCATCAATTATTTAAAACAATGTTACATCCATTTTCTACCCTGCTGCTTTCCTAAGAGAGAAAGTTCAGTCTTTTCAGATTCTAGTTCTTGGAGTTTAAAGCCAAATGGTGCGTCCCTAGGTCAAGAGTCCATAGCTTTGTGATGGACCTATTCATAAGACTAAGTAAAAGCATATTTTTGGGTGCACACAGCGCAGAGAGTCAGAACGTGCAAGAGTGTTCTATCATAGCTGAGTGCCTGTGGGCGTACAAGTGATAAGTGTGTTATAACAGAGGTGTGGTTGGCCAAAGGTTTTCTGGGATTTTGAAGGAAATAGTAATTTTAGGCTACGTTGCCCTAGTTTTAATTGACTTCTGGGAATAAGGGTGGGAAAATGGAGCCTTGTAAAGACTGGAAGAATACTGTTGAGAGGGAGGGAGAGAAACTGGGTCCTTATGGAGCACTGAATCTGGTTTATAAATGGAATTTGGAAATGTAAGTTGTTGTGCACTTAAAAACTTGGGACTTCTGTATGGCTATTACATGAGTAGAGGGAAACTGAAAAAGAACAAGTAGCTGTGCTGAGGAGATAGGGGGCAGGGTCAGTCCAACCATGTATGTGAACTTGGCAGTCAGCTAGGGTGTCAGGCTTTAAGGGGTGCCAAATTAGACCGAATTGATTTCTTACTTCTATTTAAAAAAATATTAATATGTTATGATTTTCCGCTATACTGAATTTGGGGTGGGGGGAGGCGCCAAAGTCACAGTTTGCCTAGGTGCCAAAAACCTTTGGGCCAGCCCTGGATGGGGGCATGGCGGTTTAATAGGAACTAAGAAAAAGTAGGTAGGTAAATCAAAGAAATAAAAACATGTTTTTCTCTTCTGCGCATGATAAAAGAACTATTTCATGACAAATAGAGCTCCTTGTCATTTAAACTTATTGGTAATTGTGAAGCCTGAAAACTGTTCACTTCTTGTTTATATTGACATTTGGAAACAGTTCCTTCCTTTTGTTATGAACAATGTACCCAGCAATAGCTTTTCAGTGCATGTAAAATCTTTAGTGGCACAAACCTCACAAAAATAAATGATACTTTGTATGAATTCTGAGTGAATACACATAAGCTGAGAATACAGTTAGGACAGCTGCCATTGCTTAAAGGTCAGTAAAGCATAGCATTAAACGGCACATTTTGTGCTCCCAGACACGTAACTCATGATAAATTTTATGCAGTACATTTCTGAAACATCTACAGACACATTTTCTTCAATAATTCACAATTCTTTAAAAGCTTTTTTTCTTTTGACAATCAATAACAGGACTTGGTGTCTGTAAAACTTGCTGGTGCTGGACTTCAATGATCAGTTTAATTGGAGAACAGATGGTGTTAAACTTTTATAAAAGCTGACGGAGGAATCTGTTTCCAGGCTTTTCCCTCTAGCTGAAGTTACAACATGCAGGCCCAGTCCTTAGGACACATATTGTACTTCTGACCTATAGCCCATTGCTTATCCCACTTTATCATTTCCCTGGAAAACAGAGTTTTTACCTATAAAGCAAGAACAGGAGGATTCAAAACCCATATTAGTATGAGACAGTCAGGGAGAAATGTCATCTCTACTACAAGACTTTTTCCTGCTTCTGTTTGTTAGTGTAAAGTCAGCAGAAGTAAATTAGCTAGCAGATTTCAATGGAGACTATTACCAGTGTCCTCTGCCAAATACCGTATGGAGTGCCAAATTAGAATTGATTTCTCAATAAAATTGAGTTCAGCCTCCTCAACATAATCTCAGACAGAAAAGACAAAACCTCTCCAACTCACTTTTTAATTTTATTATTTTCAGTCAGTTTTGTTCTTGGGTGTTTTTTCATCCATAATTGCTTGTTATCCTCTTCCTAGCATCTTTTCCCTAGTCCAGGAGAACAAAAGCTCATCTGATTTTACAAGCAGTTCAGGACAGTCAGAGGATCATTGCATAATTGCCACCTCCCATTCTCCCTCCCCAAATTGAATTCTGCAAAGATTCTTCTGGCATTTGAGCCAGGAGTGCAAGTTCTCTCTCTGCTGTGACTCATAAACTCAGAGCACAAGCTGTTTACAATCCCCTCCTCCCCCAAATGCACAGCACATTGCTTTCGGAACCACGAACAAACCTAATTAAAACAATTTTTTTCCTATTGAAGGAGTAATTCCCCAAATGCTCCACCTCGCCAAATGCTGTGTCTGCTCAGTTCACTACCTCTCTCCAGCTCCCACAGAGGCTCATCTTATTGTAAAGAAAATCAATGTCTTCTAATGTGGCTTTAATTCTTAAATTTGCTGCATTTATCACACTTCCAGAGAACCTCCTCTAATAAATAGAAGTGCTTGAATGTCTTCTTTGCAACAGGCTATATACAGTGGATGACTTAAAATATCGGCATCCCCTATAGTGTGATCTAGTTTGACAGACGTTCATAGTTAAACAAGGCAGAATTTTTTTGATGGTGGGGAATCACTGTTGTTTAGATTCAGTGACATTCAAGGGAACTCCAGGTAACAGCAGTGCAGGTGCTGAAAGTTCTTCACCCACCTCTTTGGTGCGTACCAGCTACTGAGACTGGTGGCATATGCTTTCTGTACTTGGAAAAGAGTGGAAAGTTATACTTGGAAGGAGGGCAAAGTTGCAAGGAATGGTGGTGAAATGGAATTGTCCTCCGATGTCATTTGTACATGGTAAAGTAATGCATGCTCTGGGGTGGGGGTGATTTCTAAAGCATACATGTACATTAATTGGTTAATGAGAACCCTGCTGGTACACACAGATCCCAAATGTAATTTAATATAACACTGTGTCAAACAGCTCTATGTGAAAGCACACCAGCAGGGTCTACATTGCCCAGCTAATGATGTACAACATGTTAGTGAATTTTCTAACAGCTAGATCAAATTCTTACCTGATGTAAATTAGCATAAATATGGTCAGTGAGTATTTTCATTGTAGCTTAGTATCAACACTAATTTATACAAGCCGAGATTCTGGTCCTGTATTTTCATAGTCACTGAATCTTTTCCTCCTACAGCTCGGCTATCTTTCTGCTTCTCCCTGACACCAAAATGACATGACTTACAAAACTGCCTCAACTGTTATGGAAAGCATCTGTGCTTGAAGAATTTTGGCTGAAGTCACCCAAGGAGGAGCAAAATGTGTGTGTGCACAAGCACGCACATGCATCAACACACACATTTTTCAGGGGAAGACAGTATTTTAAAAAATTCTTGAGCAACATAGTAGTTCGCTGAAGTTCTTCAAACCACTTCTACTCCTTAACCATCTTTAACTTTCTACCTGTCTCTTTGAATTACTGACCTTGATGTCTTGTAGAATCATAGAATATTATGGTTGGAAGGGGCCTCAGGAAGTCATCTAGTTCAACCCTCTGCTCAAAGCAAGACCAACACCAACTTACCCATCCCAGCCAGGGCTTTGTCAAGCTCGATCTTTTAAACCTCTAAGGATTGAGATTGTACCACCTCCTAGGTAATTCCAGTGTTTCATCACCCTTTTAGTGAAAAAGGTTTTCCTAATATCCAACCTGGACCTTCCCCATTGCTGCTTCAGACCATTGCTTCTCGTTCTGTCGTCTACCATTACTGAGAACAGCCTACGTAGTTCCATCTTCTTTGGAATCTACACCTTCAGGCAGAGGCGACCTCAGGCAATCGGGGGCTCTAGGCAAGGGCCCATTGTGGGGCCCCCTATAGGTCCCAACAGCCCCTCCATGGCCCCAGCTCCACTCTGCCAGCCCCCCTGACAGTCCCAGCTTCCCCCTCTGCAGACCCAGACCCCCCCACTGGCCTTGACCCCCCCCCCATGCACCTCCCCATGGCCCCAGCTCCCCACTGCTGGCCCCCAGCCCTCTCTGTGCCCCCTTCAGCAATGACACCTTACCCCCCCATGGCTCTGGCTTCTCAGGGCCAGCCTCCTCCTCCTGCCTGGGGCCCCAGCTGCCCCCCCCACAGCCCTGGTATCCTGGTTCCCCCTGCAGCCCAGCACCCCGCCAGGAGCCCCTCCAGCCCCTTCTCCCTGTGGCCAGCTCCCTTCATGGCCCTGGTGCCCTGCCACAGGCCCCAAAAATGGCCCTGGTGCCCTACCAGGGGTCTCAACTCCCCCCACGCTGCCAAAGGCAAGGGGCAGGGCAGGAGCACAGACCTGGGCCTCTTAGCTAGGCCACCCTGTCCAAGGGGCAGAGCAGTTGGCTCTGCCCTGTGACCTCCCCCACAGCACCGGCGTCCCACAGCTCGATTAGCTTGGGTCTTGCCTCCCCACAGAGCCCTGCTCCTGCCCCTGGCCCCAGTCCTGGCCCCCTGCCATGTGTTCTTCAGGGTGGGAGGCCACCACCACTTTTGGGATAGGCAAAGGGGCCTTCTGCTGCTGGGGGGCACTAGGTGAGTACCTATTTGCCTACCCCAAAACCTAATTCCCTCAGCCTTTCCTCATTAGTCATGTGCTCCAGCCCCTTAAACATTTTCATTGCTCTTGCTGGACTCACCCCAATTTGTGCGTATCCTTCCTGTGGGGAGGGAACCCAAAAATGGACACAGTACTCCAAATGTGTCCTCACCAATGCCACTTCCCTTGATTTGCTGGCTATGCTAGCCACAGAAACCATCAGCATTGATCTTTCCTTTCAGAGCTATGTCTGGGAATGCTTCACACAAAAGACAATTCCCATGTTCTTGCCGGCTATAGCAATCAAGTTTGGGATAGTGCGAGGTAATGAGGCCATGCCCTCTAGGTGGTGGGAATGTGTCTCCATATCATATTTTTCTGTTTGTTTCTAGGCAGTGCTGATTTTTTTCTCTCTCTAAAAAAATTGGAAAACTCGGCATCTTTCTCTTTCTAATTCCTTCTCGTTAATAGCGACTCTTTGCTGATACTAAGTCTCCTGTTGCCTCCTTTATTAGAGTGTCTTTACCCCTGTTCTCTCCTGTATTATACGTGTTCCCTTTGGTCCCCACAATCCCATTTCTGCATCCTGCTTGTTCCCATGTATTTTTCATTCCCCTGACACCCCCACTGTAATAATAATACCAAGCAGCTATACACAACCATTTAGGGAAGACACCTACTGATGAATCCTCAAAATAATCCTTTACTGGGTTGGGAAACAAAGCAAAAACAATTAAAGACCTGTTTTTAACCATGGTCAATTCCTGGTGACTTCAAATGGAGTTGTGAGTGCTCAGAACCTCTGAAAAATCGGGCTTCCAAGTGACTTGACGAAAGCTTCATAGGGAGTCACTGTTAGGGCTTGATCCTGCAAGGTGCTGAGCACATTGGTTCTGATCCAGCAAAACATTTCAATATGTGCTAAATTCTTAGCAAGTGAGCAATCCCATTGGCGTTGGTTGAATGTCCACATTTAAAGTTCAGCACATGCTTAAGTGCTTGGTTGGATCAGGGCCAGAGTGCTCCTTAGTTCAGTGTACCATACTGTGCCTCATGCTGATCCACAAAGGTTGAACATTAGGAAAAAATTCGTAACTGTCAGGGTGATTAATCTCTGGAATAAGTTGCCTAGGTTAGACAAGCACCTGTCAGGGGTTGTTTAAGAGGGCACTTGGTCCTGCCATGAGTGCAGAGGACTGGACTTGATGACCTCTCATGGTCCCTTTCAGTTGCTATGATTCTGTGCTAATGAGCTGCTATTCCCTGTAGCCACAGGCCACACTGGGTTTGTCTATATGCAGTTAAACCAGTAATACACACTTTGCTAGTCTGGGTCAGCTAACTTGGGCTTGAGGGTTATAAATTTGAAAAGTAGATGTTCAGGCTTATCTGGAACCCAGGCTCTGGGACCCTCCCCCTGAGCCCAGGCAGATGGCAGGGACCAACCACTGCCATTTTATTACAGTGTAGACCTGTGGTTCCCACACTTTTCTCTGCTATGGCACACCTTGATACCTTCAATTATTTTAAGGCATACCACCATATAGCCTTCAAATGAACTCATGAATATTCATGAGCTATTCCAGAGGTCAGAGAAGTTTTTCAAAAAAATTCTGTGGCACACCTGCTCAGGCCTGACAGTATACCTGTGGGCCACAGCACACTGGTTGGGAAACACTGATGTAGAGATTCCCTCTGACTGCTCAGCAGCAATGCTGTCTCAGCTGCTGGATGGACTTTTAATGAGCTCCAAAGTCAGCAGCAGCTTGAGAGGTACCCTGTTACATATTGTTCTAGGATCTGCTCAAAACTGAGGCTGTAGGGTTTGCACATCAAATTGACCCCTGGGCCTGTAGAAGAGACAAAGAATGTCCAATACTTTTGAGAAAAAAAATTCTCAAGGCTGCCTTCAGAAGAAAAGGGGCTAAGAACTTACCTCATTTCACTTGCAAGCCAGAATTAACCTTAAGATTTTTATTAAGTCCTTAAATCATTGGGAATTGCATCCATGAGCTTTGTGGATCAGACAGACCAGTTTTGGTCACAGGAAACATTATATTTTCCATATTAAAGACTTGCCTTGCATGCTTGTGAAGAGTGTTTATGAGGGGGTGTGTGTGGGACATAGAAACACAGAAACTGGAGAATGTTAGGTCATCATGCCCTCTTCTTCTAATAATAAATCATCTTGTGCATGCCCCAGCCAGTTTAGGGTTAGTCCAGGAGTATGTGTACCCTGAGACATTGCAGGGGTTATTTCATATATCTAAAGATAATATAAAATATATTCTTTAGTACTTTGTCTAGCAAAGTTTTAAATATTTCTAAGCTTAGTTATATTTTGTTGAATAGCTTTGAATATGCCAGGCACTACATATAGTATATCCTAAGTAGTATTTATTTATTTAGTATTTTATTTACTGCAAATGTATTTCATTATTAAGCAACAACACTTCAACCTCTTCCTTTGGGAGTCTATTCCACAGTTTCATAGATTTCACTGTCAGAAAGTTTTTATTGATAGTCTGTATTTTCCTTTGTTTAATTGCAGCCTGTTATGTCTGCTTATGACCTCATGTACCATGATTATTAATGTTACAACATCAATGTAGGAAAAATACCAAGAGGGGTTTTACATGGGTCAGAACTGGTCCCTTTATATATTTAATATTTTCTGAAATAATATACACACCATAACATGATTTGCAGATGATACCAAATTAAGAGGGATCATAAACACAGTGGAAGACAGAAAGAGATAACACATGGAGCTTGAGACTTTAAAGAACTGTGGAAAAATTAACAAGATGAGATTTAATTTAGATAAAATACAAGGTCATACACTAAGGGAGAAAAATACCAACTACCAAATGAAGGCATGCTGGTTAGAAAACAACAATAGCAGTGAAATATGTTATATGCATGTAGCACCTTCATCCTCATGTGCTGTACAAATGTAATAAACTAATGTGCAGATTGCACATATGGATTAGTTTATCGTTCACTGAAATGCAGCCATCTCTGTTGCAGAACATAGCAGCTATTCAGTGGCATACAGCAACAATACACAACAATTTAAGGCAAAAGCAAGGAATAGAAGTGAGATTTAGGAAAATTAGAAAGGGTCTAGCATGCCATTTAACACTCCTGCTCTGCTGAAAAGTACCAGGGGATCTTTAATGATCACAAATGTTCAAAATCTTTATTTTACGTCTCATTCTACATTTACTGCAGTGATTCAGAGATGCCCAGAGTGGGTGACAATGGACAATAATTACATGTGCAATCAGAGTGTGATGCAATTCCAAACAAGAGAGCGTTCTACAGAGAGTTGCAAACAGAACAAATGTAAAAACGAAGAACATGAAGTTATAAAATTCCACTGTGTGCATCAGAGATAGGCCAAAAATGCAGTTGTTTGAGAGCTATTCATTTTAAAATGGAGTTTAAGTGGAGGGAATACAAAGAGTGGTGATGGGAAAGAAGGGAATACAATTCTGAATCAATTACAGGGTGTGACATATGAAAAGAGATTAAGAGAATGGAATGCGTATCCAAGCGAAGAGACAACAGGGTTTAGGGATGGAATAGATAACACTATCTGTTCATACAAGAGCAGCAAAGATTTAGGAAGGGGTGTGGATAATTTATTTAACACCTCTGCTGCTGCAGAATGTGGCCACGTTCTTTTTCTGCTGGAATGTTGACATTTCAAAGAGGACATACAAGATCCAAGCTGACAGGTTTGTTTTTCCCAAAATACTTGTGTGTTATGCAAAATATGAAAGGAAGTCCACCATACTTACAGATACTGTAGGTCACTTAGGTGGAATAATATACCAAAGGAAGTGATTGTAGCAACAGTGTTAATGAAAAATAGCCAAAGATTACAGTAGACTGTTAGTGCAGGTGGAGAAGGGTTTAGGCTAGATGATGCAGGACCAGGAAGATTTTTTAATCTCTTGCCAGTCATTATGTGGTTATGTGCAAATGGGAGATACGCAGTGAACAGAACTGTTAGCAGTTATCTCTGAGAACTCTTGGAGGATGGGTGAGACCTCAGAGGACTGGATAACGGTAAACAGAGTATCTAACTTTGAAAAGGGGAACAAAGAGGACCCAAGAATTATACAGTGGTCAACATCATTTTGATACCTGGAAAAATACTGGGAAAAATATTAATATTAAACAATCAATTTGTAAGGACCTAGAGGATAACAGGATTATAAGTAACAGCTAGCATTGATTTTATAAGAACCAATCATGCCAAATCAATTTAATTTCTTTCTTTGACAGAGTTACTGGCCTACTGGATGGAAGGAAAGCTGTAGACTTGGTTAATCCTTGATTTTAGTTAAGGCTTTTGATGCAATCCCCTATGCCAATTTCATAAGTAAACTAGGAAAATATGGTCTGAATTAAAATAACTATCAGGTGGATGCACAGTTCATTGAAAGACCATATTCAAAGAGTAGTTTTCAGTCATTTGCTGTCAAACTGGGAGAGGCATATCTAGCGGGACTCTGTAAGGGCCAGTTGTGGGTCTAGTACTATTCACTATTTTCAGTAAAGAGTGGGATGGAGAAGAAAGCCTGCTTACAAAATTTTCAGATGACACCATGCTGGGAGGGTTTGCAAGCAGTAGGAAAGAAAGGATTGCAATCTAAAAAGACCTTGACAAATCAGAGAATTGATCTGAACTCAGTAAGATGTCAGCAACATAAACTGTGCTGGCATAAGTACTTATGTGGACGGCACTATCTCAGTGAGAGACGCTCTCCCACTGATGTAGCTACTGCCATTCTTTAGGTGGTTTTATTATGTTGGCATGAGAGCTCTCTCCTGTCGAAATATCGCAGCTACACAAGCCGTTTTATAGTGGTACAACTGTATTGGTATAGCTGAGGCCTCAGATGGACTACTGTAGTTGATTCTGGGCACTGCACTTTAGGAAAGATGTGGCTAAATTGGACTAAGTTTGGAGGAAAGTAACAAAAATGATAAAGGTTTAGAAACCCTGATCAATGAGCATAGATTAAAGAAATTGGGTCTGTTTAATCTTGAGAAAAGAAGACTGAGGAGGAGCCGATAAGAGTTGTCAAGTATGTTAAGATACATTAGAAAGAAGAAAGCAATCAGTTATTCTCATATTGACTGAAGGTGGGGCAAGAAGTAAGTGGCTTAATCTGAAGCAAGGGAGATTAGGTTATTTATTAGGAAAAACTTGCCAACTATGAGAGTAATTAAGCTCTGGAACAGGCACTCAGGGAAGATTGTTGGAATACCCATCACTGGAGGTTTTTAAGACCAGGTTTAACAAATACATGTCAGGTATGGTCTAGGTTTAACTGATCCTGCCTCAGTGCAGGGGTTGACTTGATGACCTGTTGAGATCCCTTCCAGTCCTATTTTTGTATAATTCCATTACATTGTGTGATTAAAGCACTTAGCCGACAATAAAAATCAACAAGAGTCTTGTGGCAGCTGAAAGACAAACAGATTTCTTCAGGCATAAGCTTTCGTGGGCTCCAACCCATTTATATTACTTTCCTGGGTTGGAGCCTATGAAAGCTAATGTCCAAAGAAATTTGTTAGTCTTTAAAGTGCCACAGGACTCTCATTTTTGTTGTAAACAGACTAACATGGCTAACCCTCTGGAAATTTTAGCCCACAATATGTTGACTGATGTGGCTCATAAAAACTGACAGCAGTGCAATAACTCACTTCTGAAGGTTTCTGATTTCTTCACATGAGTCTGAGCAATGGAATAGTTTTTGGGAAATTGGGGATAAAAGTCAGTTCCATAGGCTCCAAAGAGGTCTCAACATGGCAGCAACCAGCGCAGATCATAGCACACGGCAGATTGTTGCCAGTTAGGCAAGTGCTTCTTGTACCATGAGTCTGGGATGTCTCCTACCAGTCCTAAGGATATGTGACAACATGACCTTTAGAGAAGCAGATACTAAGAATTGTGTGACTTTGACACGCTTGGTATGTACAGCACAAGCTGCCTGCTCTCCAGGAGGGCCAAAAGTCATGGCTGAAATCAGGTCCAATATAGTATTAATATAGCCCTGATGATTATTGCAAAACTTCGGGCCAGTATCAAAGCATAAACAAGTAATACGTGGCATGTTGAACTGAAATGTCTCACATAGGTAATGACTCACAGTGCCATTTCAGGAATCACTTTAAAGCATGTTACTAGGAAGGCTTTTTTATTAATAACATCTGTGTATGTGTGTCAGAATGTAAGTTGAGTGTGCTGCAGTGTACACTGGGGTCTGCGTGTTGGACCAAACTGAGGGCTGAATTCTAAGATCAGAGATTTGGTTAGATTGGGCTAATAAGTTGCAGTCTTCTGCTAGGCCACTACAGCTATGTGTACGCTTAGATTGTTAAATCTGTTTAACTTAGATTGATCTAATTAAATAGAAATAAAAATGATTAAATTGAATTAAGTTAAATCAATTCAACATGGCCATACTAGAAACCCAAATCAAACTAACATATCCATGGACAGGGCTTGCTAGTTCGATTTAGGAGAGGGGCACCATGGGAAGTGTGTCAACATGGCCCCCAAGAAGGGCCATGCCACCACCCAATATATAGAAGGAGGAACGCACCCTGGGAAGGAGAAGAGCAAACAGTATTAAATCAAACTAATGGTTATTTCAATTTAATGTGGCTACACCTTGTTACTTTGAACTAATAAGGTCGAAATAACCCTTGTTTTGATTTTAAGGCAGGTTTTACCATTTCGATATAATCTTTCCCAATTTCAAACTGAGGGAGGTCCTTAGTTCGATCTAAGAAAAGCTAGTGTGGCCATGTACTACTTTAAATCGATTTAATTATCATTATTTCAATTTAAAGTCTAAGTGTAGACATAGCATATATGGTTTGTGGTTAAGACCTAATGCAGTTGAAAAGTGTGGCCTTCTGGAAGGATTTTGCAGTGTCCTTTGTCTGCAGTGTCATAGTCTGAAGGTTCCACTACAGAGCCCTTCACACACAAACTCATACTCTCCCCCAAAATATTCTTTGGATGTTACCTATGCTCAAGTTAAAAGAAAGGTGAAGATTTTCAGAAATAAAAATTGGATTCCGAAAATCCATTGTGATGAAGAAGTTGCCTGATTTTTCAAACACAATGACTCATGTTACTGGGCGGTGGGTTCTTATTGCCATCTCAGTTTCAGAAGCTCCATAAGTTATGCCTAAACTTGGAGACAGCAGTGCACTTCCCAGCATGAGTAGAGATGGTTGTATGAGCTGTCATTAAGTTAGGGAGTTAAAAACAGCAGCATAGCCACTGTTGTACGTGCAATAGCAAGAGATGGCACAGGCTAGTGGCTTCAAGTACAAACTCACCTGGACCCTGTGCTAGCATGACTACACTGCAATTTTTAGTGTGCCCCCTCCTTGAGAGCTAGAGAAAGTATGTCTGCTCGAGATGGGAGTAGCCCCCCACTTCCAATTGCAGGCTTAGTCTTAGATTCCCATTCCAGAAATCACTTTAAACACTTCTATGAGCCTCACCTGTGTTGCCTGTTACATAATGGTCAGATAATGAAGAAGACTTAACCTAGGCAAGGATAGGACTCACCGAGCCAGGTTCTGCACTTTGTGTAGTTACCTATATAGTGTGAAAAAGACCATCACTCTGATCTGGCAGCATTTCACACTCATTTTGTATAGCTCTGAAGCAGTAGACTAGGTGCAAGGCAGTGGAAAATCAGGCCCTTTTATGTTTGTGGTCTGCACTTTAGCTCAGCCTACACGCAAACGAGTATGCTCATGTTGCATTGACAGCAAATCTCATAGCAAGAGATGAGCTAAAAGGGAGCCTTCCCTTGGCTACGCCAGCCTAAGTTGCACTAAGGTTTGTTTTTTTGTTTTTTTTCCTGATGAGATAAACAATACTTTTCTTTTTTTGAACACTGCACTACTTTTATTTCTTTTATGCGATGGGATGTGTAATTGTTAGTGTTCTGGAACTTATGATCAAAAGGTCCTTTAAAAACAAAAATGAGGTTTTTAAAGTGCCAAACAGTCACCAGGAAGTCGCCAAACAGCAGAGTGAATTTAAAATGGTGGGCATAATAAATGTGTGGGACCCAGAGGTCTGATATGCTTTTAAAGGGACAGCACAATATTTCAGAATCCTGGCTGCTGTTCCTGAAGTGGATAGTTTTTCTTTAAGATGCAACACACTCCAGTTTTCAGTCTAAAAGCTGCCTGTAAAGCTTTTTTGAGCAAGTTCTCAAGCTAGGATCTGGTTTGCTTTTTAATCAGACTGAATGGTAGTTGGAACTGGAAAAAGAAAGATGCCAAATACTGTTGATGGACAAACTATATTTCTCTCAGTGGCTGTAGAAGTGCTTGCTGTAGTCTGCTGCTATTTTGCTTGGAAGAGCTAGAGCACTTGAGTAATGGTGACATCTATTAGAATTCAATTAGTGGTAGTTCACTGACCCAAATTAATGCTCTTTGTTAAATTCAAGCCGTGTGAGTGTATGTGTGCGCACGTGCGCGCGCACTATTTTCAGGCCAAACAGACCTGCCTGGAAGGAGAGACTGAGTCCGTTGGCAGAGTCTTAGTAACTGGATTCAGAGCAAAAGCTTATATCATGCCAGTACTTTAGGCTTGCTAATAGAATTGCACATCTGTGGTTTGTAATTAAACAGTATTAATCTATAACTCAAGATGAAAAGGGAGATACAGGACAATGGAGACAACATGATGGTGATGACTGCCCAGCGGGCTCTTTGTTATGCGTACTCTCCCTCTGGTCTAACTTTGACCATTGGTAGCTGCTGGAACTTGCTTAAACAGTGAAATTTGGAGTATTGATCATTAAACTATTCTCCTGGGGGGAAAGCCAAGGGCGCATGGGAAAGTCAGTGCCTTCCTGCCTCACTTTACAGTCCACAATGTATCTCTCTCAGCTTCTGACATCATCATATCCACTCAGCCCTTAAACTTGATCTAATTATAGTCTAATTTCTCATTTATTTTCTTGGCATAGGTTTTTGGTCCATATTGTCCCACCTCTTCCTGACGTTCTAATCCGTTCACATGCCCATTCTCATTCTCTTTCTATATTAATTTTCTTGCCTTGTATATGTATGTCACATTTGGACACTAGTGCAATATAAATAACATTCACATAACAATCACTAATGCTTTTGGGGGCAATGGGGAACTAAAGGAAATTCCCACTCTCTCTATCCCCTACTGCTGTTTGTTTCCTGACTTGAAATACTCAGTATCTTTCCTCCCAGAAAGTAGTGGTTGCTCTCTCCTCCTTCTCTAAACATCTTTTTCTGTGGATTGCATTTTTTTTCTAAAATATATCATTTCACATTACTTAAGTAGGTCTGCAGCATTGAGATTTGTGCATGGTTTACTCCCTCTAGGAATAAATAAATCACCGACCCTGGTCTTTCAACTCCCATGACGTTATTTGAGAAGAAAGCATGACATATTAGCAAACAGTTGTTAATGATTGATTTAAAAAAGAAGAAAAAACTTTCTGTTAAAATATTTTTCTCACTGTACTTCCATGCTGACATTTACGTTAAAACAGTGGGCAGGGAAGTCCTTGTATGTGTTGCACTGGATCTGTTCCCATGTGTCACTTGGACTAATTTTCAACTCTCAGTGGAAACCTCAGCACAGTCAGTGTCATGTGTCTTGTAGCTATCTGTCATTATACTTCACAATTTAATTTTAATAACCACTGATGTATATGTCAGGAGATGTTGAACCATTTAGGCATTGAGCTTGTGGGTATTTTTCTCATTTTCAAGGTATTTATCTCAGACTGCAGTTAGAGGTACAGGACCAAATTCATTCCTTGTGTAAAGGAGTTGCACCCACATATGCCAGATCTGAATTTGATCTAGAAAGAGGATGTACTGTTTGATTGAAATAACTTTTCCCTCATAGATTGCAGGCAGTTTTTATTGTGTAACTTAATTATGCACATTCTAAATATTTTAAATACCCCCAAGGTCTGTGAAAAAACCCAGCTGAATAGCAGTTAACATCCACAAAGAACATACTTCTGGTATCAACTAGTACAAGGTAAAATTTCAGAAAATCTGGTTCCAGTATACTTAAAGACTTTTACTTAGCAATAGGACAGGTGCTACTTGAAATGCTGAATAATAATTGTTAAGAGCCAACATAAATGGCAGTGCAAATTTAAACATGGATGCAGGAATTATATTCTGTCCATGCTGTATCACTTGTGTGTGATGTGCTAAAATTTACATGTGAAAAACCCTTTCCTTGATGAAAAGCTCAGATAATATGCAGAGTCAACATTGGGAATAGACAGCTGTGTGGGAGCTGGTTGCCGTCAGGTTATGGTGGTTGGAAGTAGGTGTTTAAGACCTATCAAAAATGTCAAGGTACTTCTTCACTTTCCCATAAGTGGAAGGAAAGACATGCTTCCCAGCCACAATGAAACATGCGCCAGTAGTCTTACGGATGCTAAAACCCAGACCACTTCCTGGTTCCAAAAAGCCTCAACTGCATTCTACCCAATGGAAAACCTCCATTGTTCCCATACAGCTTCTACCAGGCGGTCATAAATTGTCAATAAATACTCGTTCTTGTGGCACATTGGACATTTTGGGGGCAGCAAAATATAAACAGGAAAAACATTCCCAACCAATATTGAATTCAGCATCTAATAAAATAGCACTAGAATGTTCTACTGATAGCATTGTTTGTTTTTACGGCTAATTCAATAAAACTTCTGTTTCTGAATTTCCTCAAAGCTGCTGCAGAAATGTCAAAGTGCCAGTGAGTTCAACGGAGGTGCTCTGGTGGCTTGCCGTGTACACAGCGTTCTGCCTACTGGTTGAAAGAACAAGCTGGCACAGAGTGGGCCAGCAGGAGGCCTATGCACTACATCAGTCTCAAGCACTCTTTTGAGGACAAATGAAACTGATTGTTGACAAATGTTGACATGAATTTCGTTGACATATAGCTATTGTAGTAATTACATTGCTTTTGCTTGTCCACTCTATGTTCCTGATGTTGGCAGGATGCGTCCTCACCAAGAGCGCTTAAACTGATTTAACTGCATTGACCTATGAACTATGCCTCTTGCGGAAGTGGAGTTATTAAATTGGTGTAGTGGGCGAGTTACACCAGTGGGAGCTATATTTTACAGCAGTAACTTACATCGACTTAATTCTGTTGTGTAGAACAGGCCTAAGTGTAAGACAAGGGACAACAGAAGGATGAAGAAAGACAGAGGGGGATGTACAAGCGAACAGTAAGAAGGTATTGATGAGCACACACGTGGCCTAGCCATTGTGGAGTATTTTGTAAGTATGATGGCAAAAGAGAATTTGAAGGATGCGTTGTAGGCGTAGTGTTTGCACTTTCAGGAGAGTGAATTTTCTCCCATTGTACTGACTGCCACAGACCTCCTCAAAGTTGGTATTTTTGTCAGGATCTTAATTACACAGAAATGATGAGTATTAGTTGTGAGCAAGCTTTTGTTAAATGTCAGATTGATATGTTTTTTCTTTCTGTCTGATTCTTTGGGAACAAATACAATTCAGGAGACAGAATAGTCGTTTTACTGTAACTGTCATATTTGCTATAGAAATATCACTGACCTTTGCACACCATCACCTCCTTCAGCAGCACCAGACTAGCTCTTGTCTCACACCTCCTGCAACCTCACTGTCGGTTCCCAAAACTGCAATAGTGCAAATCAGCTTCCTTTGACAGCTGCACAAGCCTCCCTCCCACACTCCAGTCCCAGCACTTCCCAGCTCTGCATTTCCTCACTACCACCATCTGTCTCTGAAACACCTTTCGTCTGCAGATTTCTTTCTTCTGTCATGATCAGTATTAGTGGCCCTCATCCCCATCTACCCTTTACATCTCTTGCTGTCCTCTCTTTTCATTCCTTTTCACAGCAGATGCAAGCAGAGCCATGTGAATATTTGGCAGGGTCCACTCAAATCTTCTGACCAGTGAATAAGCACAAGGAGAGAACTCATCTCTCTTGCACAGAGTTCAGCTGCTCTGGCTATGTATGGATTCTGAGCTAGTGGAGGAGCATTTGGCCGTAACTCAGGATATTTTGGCTGGCAGGTCTTTGGAGAGTCTCTTTGCAAGATTTTACTTGAAAAATCAATTGGTTATTTTCTGTTTGTGCATGGGATGCATGTAGGGTTGGGATTCAGGTTAGCTTCGTATGTGTTGTAAATGAACCATGCAGAGCATGTCCTGGTCTCTGTCACACAAAAAATCTGCATTGTCACCCACAGCAGAGAATGTGAAAGTGGCCACGTTTTCTAAATTATTGCTGTTGACATTGTGTTGTGGTAAGTCAGTTTCCGCATTTATTTCTGCATATATTAAAGTAGTTCCTGATTATTTCCTAATGATTCAAGATGTAGAATAAATGTTATGCATGTGCCTTCCATGTGGGACCTGCATAAATCCTAAGCATGCTCTGCCATCAATCTGTTTCCATCTGTTGTCTTGTTTCTTATATTTAAATTGTAAGCTTCCTGAGGAAGGAGCTCTCTTTTTGTTATATATTTGTACAGCACCTAGCACCTGGTCCACATCTGGGATTTGTATGCATTATGATAATGCAATTAATAACTATTAAAAATAACTAATAAAAAGTTTCACTGTTTACATAGTAGTTGAATAGCATTTCAGCACTCCACTGGTCACGCATTCCTCAGAGGCCACTACACTGTGGCATATGTTTTCTCACACAGAAAATTATCTGCTCTGGGAGGAAAAGATAAATACATCTGTAAACCATGCTTCAAAAAGAACCTCAAAATAGTGAAGAATGATTGTGTGGATAAGTTAGTGGATACTTTACAACAGAAGTGGAATAAATATAAGAAATTTAGAGAAAATGGTAAATGAAAAATAAAGTAAGGCAAATAAATTGCTAACTTATGTGAACATCAACAGCAACAACAAGGTAATTATCATGTGTGATGGTTTTATCTAGGTTTGAGTTTTACTCCAGTATAGTATTATTTGGACAGAATTCTATAGTCGCAACATGCATTAGTGCATTGTATTGAAGTAATTAGGCTGCATTTTAAGTTTATTAGTGGACTGATTAATGTACTCTTAAAAAGCTTTATTTGGAAGAAAGTCAATATATGAAGCCAATAGTGCTCTAGAGAGTTTGTGCCACACACACTCACACACAGAAAATCATGTTATCAATTTTCATGTGACTTTTAATCGATTACAGTGACAAAGAGATGATTTGAAGTCAATTTTTGGAGGGTTGCTAAATTAGCATTTGATCACACATGCTTATTTTGGTTTTCAAAGCCTCTGCGTTTTCTTTCATAAAGAGCAGCATAGGCCTCCTTGTCAGAGGCTGTCATTGTTGTCTTCAGCAACTGATGTGCTGTTTTTGTGTGTTTTTTAAATAGGCAGTTATTACCTTTGGCTGTGATCTCCTCATATTTCACAAGCTAAGCAGGCTTGGTCAGTGCTTGTTCAGAAGCCTCTCAAGATAAGCACAAGGTGCTGCAGGAAGTGGTGGTATTGATTTTATGAGGCTCTCTTACAGGGAGTAAACCAATATAGAGAACAATGAGGAAACTCCTATAGCTCTTTGTTTAGCGTTATATAATTTACATTACTGGTAGGTTTTACATTTCATTTCCTCCTGATTTTAAAGGAACACCAGAAAATCACGAAAAGCAAATGAAATAAAAATAATGGAGAAAATAAGCTCTTCAGTAAAACAAAAAAGGAATCCTGTGGCACTTAAAGACTAACAAATTTATTTATTTCATGAGCTTTTGTGGGAGAAAATCCCACTTCATCAGACATTTTGAAGATGGGGGAAGTTACATAATGGGATGAAAATAAATGCAAAGAAGTGTCAGTCATGGGATCAAGTCACACGGTAGTAGCAAATCAAAATAGTTGTAAAGATTCAAACACTCGGGAAGGTCTTCAGGTGATTCAGTTACATGCAAGACAGTAAAGAATTTGGATCTGGTCTTTTGGGTGTCATGCAGACGTGAAAGGAGTTCTGGCACAACCTGCCTAGTAATCTTGGCTCCCTTTATGCTGTGCCACTCTGGTTGACTATGTCTACACTAGAAAAAGTTAGATTGAATTTGTTAATTCAAGCTAATATGTTCATCTTTAATTTGAACTAAACTCAACCTTATTAAGTTGAATTAACAAAGTGAACTAAGGCAACTTAAAGTTAAGTCGACTTAGTCCCCCTGAACTGCTCTTAATTCAACCTTAATAAAGTCAAATTAAGGGTTAATCCAGGCCTACATCATACTTAGTTTGAACTAAGGAGTCAAATTAAGTCTTAGTTTGAACTAACAGGCAGTTCTTTTTAATTCAAACTAAGCTTTCATTAAGTTGAATTAAGGAATTTCTTAATTCGATTTAAGGAAAGTCTAGTTTAGAAAGGAAGTAATTTAGTTCAAATTAAGTCTCCTTAATTTGACCTAAATTGCCAGTGTAGAGACAGCCGTGACAGCCGTTCAGACTTGTGACACCAGTAGCCTGCCTGCAAACACAAGGTCTCACTCTAGGTTCTAGCAGCCTAGTTACATTACTGCTTGCAACCAACAGCTCTTCTAGTCTTTACTCTTTACTCTCTCCAAATCCATCATCCCCAAGAACTTTTTCCCTCTGCTTTGTCACCGGAGAAGCTGTGACAGCAGCCTCCCATGCACTAGCTGACTTTGGCACCCATGCTCTACACAGGTTTGCGCAACAGAGACCTGCATGGGATACAAATAAATATAAGGTTTATTTAATAGAAAAATCACTGACACAAAGATGAATTATAAAGGGAAAGCAAATGTATACATGTCACATAGAAAATAAGCAAAGATGCAACCTCAGGCTTTACATTTGTTTGTTAGGTCAAATCCCTTTTCTAAAGCAAATTACCTGTTGTATTTGAATAGTTTCCCAGCATATTCTCTAGCAACAGTGAGGACCCAGCATTTCACAAACAGCACTTGCTAAGGTCTGCCCCTTTGGTTTTCTGGATGCCAAATGTCAGACACAAACCTGCTTTTAAAAGGCTTTCTTTTTTTTCCCTCTTAGTTCATAGTGACTCATGTTTACTCAATGTCAAATCCCTCTCTTGCTTTAATGGCTTAGTGTCATATCATTAACTTTATTGGTCGACCGTTGTTTGTTCCTGGCTGGACAATGGGTCGATACTTTGAGCTGGTTTCATATAAACACCTGTCTTCGGAGTTTCCTATAAACACGTGTCCTGCTGCTGTCATATATAGTTGAAATTATATTGCAAGTTATGAGTGTTCTACATGATATACAGACACATACACATACCATACTCTAGGGAAAAAAAATAAACAGTTAATGTGAAATGCTTCTGGTTTCTTGTGCAGTTAGACAGGCAGAACTGGAGCATCTCAATGTGTGGGTGAGATGGGGTGCTGTAGTGAAAAAGTTGTTTAGATTTTCAGAAATGGGGGAACCTTGTGGGAAAGGAGGAGTCCATATAGGACGGATGGGTTTCACCTGAACCACAGGGAGGTGAAATACTAGGACGTAAAATGAAAAAGGTTATTGAAAACTAAGGGCTGGGAGGAAGCTGACAGGTACAGAGGAGCATGTTGTTTGGACAGACATATCTTTCCAGTGGGATCTATTAAGAGAGATTTTCTATATTCTAGAAAGGAGGAGAAGGTGGAAAAGGCTATAATATGGCTGGGGTCTGATGAGAAACAGTCAAATTAGAGTCCCATTCAATTATATCACATAATAGTAGACAGCTAACAAGTGACAATTTTTAAGTGCTTATATATAAATGCTAGAAGTCTAAATACTAAGATGGATAAACTTGAGTGCCTCATATTAAATGAGGATATTGATATAATAGGCATCACAGAAACTTGATGGAATGAGGATAATCAATGGGACACAGTAATTCCAGGATACAAAATATATCTGGAAGGACAAAATAGGTCATACTAGTGGGGCAGTGGTACCATATGTGAAAGAAAACAGAGTTAAATAAAATAAAAATCTCAAATGAACAAAGCTGTGCTTTAAAATCCCTATTTATAGGAATTCCATTCTTGAATAATAAGAATATAGCAGTAGGGATATACTATAGACCACCTGATCAGTATGATAATAGTGACTGTGAAATGCCCAGGGAAATTAGAGAGGCTATACAAATAAAAACCTTCAATAATAATGGGGGATTTCAACTATCCCCATATTGATTGAGTACATGTCACCCCAGGATGGGCTACAGCTATAAAGTTTCTTGGCATTTTAAATTACTGCTTCTTGGAGAAACTAGTCAAATAACCCAAAAGAAGAGGGACAATTCTTATTTAGTCCTCAGTATAGCGCAGGATCTGGTCCAGAAGGTGAATATAGCTGAACCTCTTGTTAATAGTGAGCCTAACATAATAAAATTTAACATACCTTGGGAGGGGCATCAGACTAGTTCACCATTGTAGCATTTAATTTCAGAAAGAAGGACAACAAAGAAATGAGGAAATCAGTTAAACAGAAATGAAAAGGTGACAGTGCCAAAAGTGAAATCCCTGAAAGCTGCGTGGATACTTTTCAAAGGCACTATAGAAGCTCAGTTTAAATGTATATCCCAAATTTAAAAAAACATAAGAAGAAAACCAAAAAAGTGCCACCATGGCCAAAAACCAAAGTTAAGAAAAAAAGCAGTTAGAGGCAAAAAAGCATCCTTTAAAAAGTTGAAGATAAAGCCTATTGAGGAAAATAAAAAGGAGCATAAATTCTGGAAAGTGAAGTGTAAAAATATAATAAGAAAGACCCCCAAAAATATGTGAAGAACAGCTAGCCCAAATCTCAAAATTTAACAGCAATTTTTAAAAATAGTACATCAGAGCCAGGAAGTCTACTAAAGAGCAAGTTGCCAAGTTCTAAAGGGGTAGCTGTGTTAGTCTAGTTCAGCTAAACAAGCAAGGAGTCCTGTGGCATTTAAAGATTAACAAATTTATTTATTGTATCAGCTTTCATGGGAGAAAATCCCACCTCGTCGGATGCTTTGAAGATGGGGGAACTTAAAGAATGGGAGGAAAGTAAATGCTGTTGCTATTTCATTTCCTTTGCTGTTTCAGTATGACCTGATCCCATTATTTACACTTTGCAGCATTTATCTTCTTCCCATTCTGTAAATTCCCCCATCTTCAAAGCATCTGACAAAGTGGGATTTTCTCCCATGAAAACTCATTCAATAAATAAATCTGTTAGTCTTTAAGTGCCACAGGACTCTTTACTTGTTTTAAAGAGCAAGTGGAACCATTGGACCATTAATGCTGTGTTCACACAGCCCTCTTATTTCAAAACAACAGAGGTTGTTTTGAAATAAGATTTAGGCTGTTCACACGACGCACGGTTGTTTCGAAACAAAGGGTCCAGTTGTTTCGAAACAATGGCGTTATTTCGAAACAAGTTAAACCCCATGCAGGGACAAAACAACGCCGTGCGAACATGTTGTTTCGAAACAACGGTGACTTGTTTCGAGATAACTGTTGCCTGAACCTGCTATTTCACTTTGAGCTTTTTTCCTTAATTCGAATTAACAAACTGTTAATCTGAATTAAGTTATTTCAAAATAAGGCATTATTTTGATACAAGTTGTTTTGAAACAACTTGTATCGAAATAACCCCCTGTGTGTGAACACAGCCTAAGATGCCAAAGGTACACTCAGTAAAGATAAGGGTATTGCAGAGATACTCAATGGATTTTTTGCATCAGTTTTCATGTCTGAGGATGTGAGGAAGATTTCCAAATGTGAGACATTCTTTTCAGGTGACAAATCTGAAGAATGTCTCAGATTGAAGTGCCATTAGAGTTGGTTTTAGAAGAAACTGATAAATTAAACAGTAATAAGCACCAGAACCAGATGGTATCCACCCAAGAGTTCTGAAGGAACTCAAATGTGAAATTGTAGACCTAGTAACTGCAGGATGTAACTATTATTTAAATCAACTTCTAAATGGATTCATTGAGGACCTGATCCATAGGACTGATGTGAGGCTGACTGGTCTGTAGTTACCCAGATCCTCCTCTTTTCTTTTTTAAAAGATGGGCACTGTATTTGCCTTTTTCTAGGAATCTGAGACCTCTCCTGATCACTGTGAATTTTCAGTGATGATGGCTAATGTCTCTACAATCGCGTCAGTGAACTCCCTCAGCACTCTCAGATACATTGCATCTGGCCCCATGGATTGTGCATGTCCAACTTTTCTAAATAGTTCTTAATCTGTTCTTTCACCAATGAAGGCTGCTCACCTCCTTCTCCATGCTGTGTTGTTCAGTGTGGTAGTCAGGGATTTGACCTTTTCTCTTTTTGACCGAGGAAAGAAAGCATTGAATGCTTAACTTTTTCCACATCATCTGTCAGTAGGTTTCCTCCGCAATTCAGTAAGGGACCTACACTTTCTCTGACCACCTTATTGTTGCTAACATACCCATAGAAATCCTTCTTATCCTTTGTGTCCCTTGCTAGCTGCAACTCTAGTTGTGCTTTTGGCCTTTCTGATTTCACCCCTGCATGATTGAGCAATCCTTCCTAATCCTCTGTGCAAGCTTCCAGTTCTTGTAAGCTGCTTTTTTTTGTTTAAGTTCATTGAAGAGTTCTCTGTTAAGTCAGGCTAGTCAGCTGCCATATTTACTGTTCTTCCTGCACATTTTGGTGGTTTGTTCCTGTGACCTCAATAAGGTTTTTTTTTAAATACAGTCAGCTCTCTTGGACTCCATTCCCCCTTATATTAGCCTCTCACAGGATCCTTCCTATCAGTTCCATGAGGGAGTCAGTCACTTCTTCTGAAGTCCAGGGTCTGTAGTCTGCTGTTCTTTTTCTTTCATAGAATCATAGAATCGTAGGGTTGGAAGGGACCTCTTGAGGTCATCTAGTCCAGCCCCCTACCAGAAAAAAGCAGCACCACTCCTAATAAATTATCCCAGCCAGAGTTTTGTCCAGCCAGGTCTTAAGCACCTCTAAAGACGGAGATTCCACCACCTCCCTAGGTAGCCCACTCCAATGCTTTACCCTTGCCTAGTAAGTAAGTTTTTCCTAAGATCCAGCCTTGACCTCCCCAGCTGCAACTTGAAACCATTGCTCCTTGTTCTGTCCTCTGTTATCTTTTGTCAGGATCCTGAACTTCACCATCTTATGTTCACAGCTGCCAGGTTGCCACCCATTGCTATTTCCCCTACCAATTCTTGCCAATTTGTGAACAGCAGATCAAGAGGAGCACAGCACTTAGTTGGCTCCTCCAGTACTTGCAACCGGAAGTTGTTTCCAACATTCTCCAAAAACTTCCTGGATTGTCTGTGCTCTTCTGTATTGCTCTCCCAGCAGACGCCAGCATGACTGAAGTACCATTGAGAACCAGGGCTTGCGATCTGGAAACTTCCATTAATTGTCTGAAGAAAGCCTCATCTACTTCATTCTCCTGATCAGGTGGTCTATAGCAGATGTTCACCTCATCACTCTTGCTGCTCTTTACTCTAAACTTAACCCAGAGACTCTCCACAAGCTTTTCTCCAGTTTCATACTGGAACTCTGAACAATCATTGTGAATACTGCATGCAGGTCTGATTACCCCATCTTCAAAAAGATATACTGAAAATGAAAATGGTACAGAAAAGGGCTACTAAAGTGATTAAGGGTCTGGAAAAGCTTCTATGTGAGGAAGAATTAAAAACACTGGGACTTTTCAGTTTGGGAAAGAGATTTCTAAGGATGGATGTGATAGACATCTATAAACATGACTGGTGCGGAGAAAGTAAAAAAGAAAATAATATTTACGCTCTCAACACAAAAATTAGGAGTCACTAAATTAAATGAATAGGCAGCAGATTTGAAATGAACAAAAGGAAGTATTTCTTCCCATATTGCACAGTTCTTTGTGGATGTTGTGAAGATGACCAAGAGGATGTCGTGAAGGCTGAGACTATAAAGGGGTTCAGAAAAGAACTAGGTAAGTTCCTGTAGGATAGGTCCATCTATGGCTATTAGCTAGGATGGGCAGGGATAGATATTTGCCAAAGGCAAATACTATGATAAGAAGGGTCATATGAGAACTTGGTATATAGGCAGAAGGACGGTGTTTGTAACTAGTGTATCACTGTATTCTGCATCAGGATCAGTTTCTGAATGGCTTTGTCGAAAGCATGCTGCAATAGTCTGTTTTTAAAGTGACATCATTGAATGCCATTAAAAACAAGGAAACTGGTCTGTATGATTTTCCAGCCAAACAATACTATGTGTGATACTGAATTTTGATCTTTACTTCATATATTGGGTGCTGAGTAATACCATGAGAGGACTCCATGCTGGTAGGATTCCACGCTTGTGAAACTAACCTGGCTCTTGATTTAGAGAGCTATTTTTTTAAATTTTATTTTAATTACAAAGGTGATACAAGTGAAACTGGGATTCAAACCGTGTCTTACAGATTGGCATCTTGGTGCTTCCTCCAAAGTCTTCTTTCCTGCAGCCTATGATCCATGCAATTTGCTACGCCTTTCTTTTGAAAAAAATTAGCATACCACAATCCTTTAAGTGAGCAGAAATTCAAAAATTTCTTATTCTGGATGTTGGTAACAAGGTCCGTATTTGAAATAAAAATCTCTTGTACCAAAGCTAATGGGGAAAAAAATAACCCTGTCTGGGTCACTGTTGTGATCTGCTTATCTAATAATAGAAGCTTGGCTGGGAATCTAACCACATCTCTGTGCAATATTAGCCTTATCTTACAAAACTCCCTTTCAATAGCAAACTATAAATCTACAGTTGCTCATTTTCCTGTGTTTAAATTTGATACTTCAGGGTCCTGATTTTCTCCCTATATGTTAGTAGGGAACATCACTGATTTTAATTTTAATTTCCATTGACGTAAGGAGGAATCATTTGAATACTACAAGAAGAGGATGAGAACCTGGCTTTTTCAGATGGCTCCCATATTACTCTACAGGTAATTGTCTCTTATTTTTAAATACTGTAGTTGGCAACTATGTAAAACAATTATTCATTAGGAATCAACAATTCAAGTACCAAATTTTAATGCACTTGTTAAATGAGATTTCAACGGCAAAGGCAGAGGAAAACCATCTTCCTTTTTTATTTTTTTCCCTGTTCACATATGCCTACTGATATCAGAAAGGGCTCTATTTCCCCATCCTTTATTCTGGTTCATGTTGTAAATATTGGACCAACACATGCATGTTGAATGACATAATCAGGGTGGAAGTAGTCCATTCACTGGTGTCACATCAAGTCCTGGGATAGTGAAGAATTCTGTGAATTTTTGAAAAATTGAAGTATTATGTGATTATAAATAGTATGTAAATATCAAATTTCAGTACTGTAGGTGGTATTGATAGGCAGGAAAGGCAGACAGACTCATGGAATCTAAGATCAGAAGGGACCAATATGATCATCTAGTCTGACCTCTCGCATGGTGCATTCCACAGAACTTCACCCCACTCACTCCTGTAATAAAACACTAACAAATGACTTGAGTAATTTAAGTCCTCAAATCATGACTTAAAGACTTTAGGGTACATAGCGAATCCACCAGCATGTGAGCCATGCCCCATGCTACAGAGAAAGATGAAAAACACCCCCCAGGCTTCACCAATCTTCCCTGGGGCAAGTACTGTAAATTGTTAGGGGATTAGTAATATACTATGAATCTTTCCACTCTAGGAGACTAGGCTGAATCCAGGCTAGATCAGTTACTAACATTTGATCGTTGTTCAGTAGCATGTTAAAATGAGATGATGGTCTCAGTTCAGTTCTTACTAATCACCTAATAGATGCCCTTTTGGGAATTCTCAGTGGAGAGATTTAGGATTAAATGGGCCTGGAGGTTGCACTGATTTCTTGGTTCTGTGGAAAGGCATTCCAGATCAGGGTGGAAGCCTAGTGGGAGACACAGTCTTGCTCTTCTGTAGCCTGAGTTGTATATGCAGTCAGCAGGCTTTTCATTTCAACTACTCTCCTGAATGCCAGAAGTTCAGTGTAAACAATGAAACCCCACTGAGGTTGACAGTAGGTTGGAGAGGAAAGATACTACTGAAGCTTTAGTGTCTAGTGGGATATTCAGCGAATGACACCCAGCAGATTACCCATGTTCATTGCCATTTCATTTTGCTGCCCTTAAGAATAGAAGGTGAGTAACCCAGAAGAACAGTATATGGCAATTCCCAGTTTCTTCCAGCCTATAGATAATGGTTTATGGCTCCCAGTTTTCTCTGCTTCTGAAATTCTTATGAGTACAAATACTTCAAATCCTGGTAGGAGTAAGGTACACATACCATAATGAGTGAATGTTTTTTACACTTGGAGATTTATGGCATTCTTCTCCTACTGCAGAGCTTGTCTTACTTCCCTTTATGTCAGTGGGAGTGACATGCTTCTGGGGAGAAATCAGACCAGTGGTGTTTACATTCAGAGGTCACACTTGAGAAGCATTTGGAAGGGTAACAGTCTATTCAGGCTGTCCTTGGCGGACAAGGGGGAAGAGGGGAAATAGCGCTAGGCTCTGCACTGTCCTGCTGCGAGCTGCACTCCCGTGGCCGTGCTGTTCCCTGCCCCTTCCCTGCTGCTTTTGGCATGGAGTTGAAGGCAGCTGGGAACGGGCGAGTAGGGTGGGATCACGCAGAGCCAACCTCTCCTCCGGGCTGGCTTGCCCCATCCTAAGGATGGGGAACAGCCAGCCCAGGGGTGGAGCAGGCCATCCCAGAGGCTGGGCTTCCCTCTCTCACCCCTCCCCTGGGCCGGCTGTTTCTCTCTGGAGGTGGGGCGGGCTGACCTAGAGGTGGAGTGGAAGAGCAGAGCCCAGCCCCCAGACCAGCCTGCACTGCCCCCCCCACCCCCCCAGCACAGGGAGGAGGGCCCCACCATAGGCTGGCTGCCCCGGGCCTCACACCCCCATAGGGATGGCCCTGAGTCTGTTGGATATTTGCTAACATCACAACCGTCTCACTTATTTTTGCCCAATTCACCATCGATCTGTGATCTGCTCTGCAGGTCAGCTGTGTGTGGAATTTGCTCAGCATCTCAGTACTTCACTCTAAATGGTGTTATCATAGATGCAGCATTTATACTGTGAACAGCATCACTAGGCTACAATACTCCTTAAATAAAGGATCATGGATATTCTGTGTGTGTTGGGAAAGGTTTGTGATTAGATGCTTTTACTCTGTACAACAGTATAGGCAGGCGATCTAGTGCTTTAACTGCTACCCCATTCTGTGCCATCTGCACTTGATTGTCTTAGCTGCTTTGCCGATAACTATGTGCAATGGAAAATAACCATCTGCTGAAGGGTGAGGTATTAGACAGAGGTGACAGGGAGTTCTAAATAGGAATTAAAGACATGTCAAACACCAAAGATCAGGCAAAATTGTCCTAAGAAAATCTGGATAGTGAAATAAAGCATTTTATCCATTGAAACATGAGAATTAAACAGAAGAAAGGGGGGTGTGCTTTTAATCTGAGTGCTCTATCTGTAGTTAGATTTCTGTAGTACTCCTGAAACACAATGATCTAACCGTGACATGAAGATGATGATGTGCAATAGACTGTATCAACAGTTTCACAGATGTTTACTTGAAGTTTAATGTTAATGAAATGCATAGATGTGCCTTGTACGTGTTTTTTTCCCTCAAGACATGGTTTTCACATTTGGTCTTTCTTACAGTTGAATTAATTTATCTCATTTAGCACCTGAGGAACAACCGTCTTCAGAAAGTCATTGCATGAATCACCACGGTAGGAGTCCTGTATTTGAGAGTCCAGCACTGAAGAACTATAAAGCCTAATTCCAAAGGGGCATCCGTGTTAGTCTAGTTCAGTAAAACAAGCAAGGAGTCCTGTGGCAGTTAAAGACCAACTAATTTCTTTATTGCATGAGCTTTTGTGGGAGAAAATCCCTCTTTGTCAGATGCTTTGAAGATGAGGATTAAGTAGGATTTTCTCCCATGAAAACTCATGCAATAAATAAAATTTGTTTGTCTTTAAGTGCCACAGGACTCCTTGTTTGTTGTAAAGCCTAAAGATCACTTAGCCTCTGGAAAGAAAGATTTCCATTGTGGTGCACAGGAAGATTTTTCACTGCACCTTTGTAGCCTGACAGTTTTAAACTCCCTTGTTGCAAAGACTGAATTTAACATTATTAACAGTCCTAAGTAACATTTCATTACCTTTGTAACAGTAAGAGATAATTGTAGCCTACATACTTTAAGGAAACAAAGTGGGAGAAAAGCCTGTTTACTTACACTAAGAATATGTACAGATTAGATACAACTGGTCTGTTTAAACTGTCAATCTGTATTATATTAGAGATTAGATAAATGTCCATAGACGTTAGGCATAACAAATATCTGGCAGTGGTTTTTTGTCCTTGCACTGGTTACAGTACTCCTGTAGTCTATACTGTACAAGCAGATACTGTGAGATGCTTACCACTTTTAACTTCCTCAGTGCAGGATCACACCCATGCAAGTAATTCAGTAACTCGTAATTTTTAATATGAAACACTATTACTTTTATCTGACTGTTTTTATTAGAAACGACTTCGTACAAGAAGCTGACAAATCAGGTGGAGAATTAGTAAGATTGTTACCATGTGTACAAGCGTCAGTTGCAAGTAATTAATCTTACCATAGTACAAGTTAGAAAAAAAGGTAAAACTGTATTTAGTGGTGAGGACCACATATGCAGACACGGCATTGTGTTCCATCCCCATTTCAGTTAATACCTTATATAAATGTTTTCTATTTACTTTTTTCATTTTCTTTCATCAACATGAATAACAATTGGGAACATGAAAAGTATATTTTATGCACTGTTTTAGAATGTAAATGTAGGCAATCTTGATTTAAGGAGAACATAATCTATTTGATGCGATTGAAATTCTGTGGGTCAAGTTATACCATTTTTGTTGATGTTGAGCTATACCTCACTCAGCAAGAAGTACCACCGATTTCCTTGCAGAGTAAAATCTACTCAATATGAGCAAGGGTGGCAGAGTGAAGTCCTGAGGGTTGAGTGCATTTAACATCTATTTCCACTCATTGCTTTTCAAGCTCTTTGCTTTTTTAGAGTATGATTATTATTACTAATAAAATACAATACTAGATAGTTGCATAGTGCTTTATATCTACAACTCTTAAAGCACTTTACAAAAGTGGGTATGTGTTATTAATTTAACAGCTATGGAAACTTAGGCACATAGCCATTAAGATCAAGCCTTTTAAAAGTGGTCTCTAATTTCAGATTCCCAATTTTAGACATCTCTGGCATATTCTTCCCACACCTGCCATTGCTCATATTAAAATGAGAACTAATTCAAACAGAAATATTGTTCTTAGGCCCTGATTCTGTGCAGTCACACCATCGTGTTCATGTGAAAGCCGTTGACTTTCAGAGTACTGCATGTCAAAGCAGAGGTCTCCTGGATTCAGCTGCACACACTGGTGACTTAAGAGAGGAAGGAGGGGAAGTTTTAAATTTGAGAAGAATGAGGTTGAGGGATAATGAGAAGCTCTGTGTTTCCTGGGTTCTTTGTTTGCAGTTTTATAAATCAAAATAAATGATTATGTAAGAGTAATAGGTGAATGGAGCAGAAGGAATTAGAAAAGCCAATCAGAGGTTAGCACAGGGAAGAACATTGTAATCCAGGAAGTGCCTATTATCTTCCCTCACATGATCATCTAAATTTTATCAGGGTTAACCATTTTCTGGGCTAGAGCAGGGAAATTATCTGTGTAGCTACATTATGCAAAAGTTACCTTTGCTTTTTACAGAGTGTACTAATTGATATTTGATCTGAATTATCTTTGTAGCGCTGTGGGCAGTGACTTGGACCCAAGAGAAAATCTTAGAAGTGAAAAATGGTTTTATTTAATTATTTTAATAAAACTCACAAGTACCATGTTTTACATGCCATTTGTGCTCTAGACAGGGCCGGCCTATAACATTTTGGCACCTGTGGTGAGGAGCTCAAATGACGCCCCCATGCCCTCTCACTAGAGCCAAAACTTTGAAAGTTCTCAGTTCTGCCTTCTTCCTGTTCTACTCCTGTCATGGTACTACTCTGTTACCTATCCCGATAAAGGAGAACTAACAACTTAAAATGCCTGGTTCAAAAAAATGTTAAGTAACCTTCAGATGCTTGAACAGCAAATATAACTTTTCTTGTCTGCATAGTAAACACTAGTGTTTTTATCTGTTTGAATAATCCAAGTGGTGCTTTCTGTGCCTCCTTGCTTGCAAAGATTTGAACTGCTTCCTGAAGGTCCACAGTCTGGGCCAGCTCATGCTCTGTTGAAATGGTTGCAAGGTGTTATTGCAGAGCATGGAGGTGTTTTTATTAAGTCAGCTAATAGAAGCTGCATTCTCCACTGGCAACTGTTAAAGCAGGGGTTGGCAATCTTTGCCAGAGCCCCGTGCCAGCCCCGGCCACTGCACCCTCAGCCGGTGCTGGGGGCAGGGCCAGGCTTCACGTTCCTGGCTGGGAACAGGACTGAGGCTGGAATCTGCCAGCTGGGAGCTCCAGGCAGGCCAACCTACCCTCTTCCTGGCAGGCTCCGGAGCCCGCTTCTGCTAGGTGAGCTGATCCACGCTTTTCCCAGCCAAGGCTGGCTCCTGCCGGCCGCAGCACTTCTGGTTCCCTGCCAGGGCTGGGGCAGCCAGGTGCTTCCATTTCCCAGCCGGGGTAGGGCTGGGGCCAAGGCCAGCTCCTGCCAGCCATGGTGACTCCAGTTCCTGGGGGGCCAACCCACTCTCTTCCCAGTTGCAGCCAGGTTGACCTGCCCTGCTTCCCTCCATGCTCAGCACGTGTGCTGGGAGTTGTCGACGCCTGTGTTACAGGAAATGTTAGAGGTATGCACAGAGCAACAAAAACATTTGGAAAGAGGGTGGTCATCTTATTTGTACACATATATTCCAGAACAGCCTTTGGAGTTGATCCTGCTGAAATGTATCTTGGAAGGGCTTTCAGTTCATCACCCAAATCACTCACATCAATATCACGCTTGTCATCATGTGTCAACACTGTCTCTAGTGCAGGTCTTCTTCAGGTATAGTAAGGAGTTTTGGAATATCATAAAACATCCCAAATATGGAATGCTCTCTGGTGATCCGTTGCCTTCTCATGGCATGCCAGATTTCTAGCCAGATTTTTCCAGTCCTCTGTTCCTGTAGAACCCAAAGTGGCTGGAACATTAGACAAGAAGAGTTTGCAACAAAACCAGTATGCAGCATTCTGGGTTTTTGAGTACATAAGCCATGGCCTGTCCATTTTGACACCATTTGGGATTTCACCCCTGTAATGTGTTGGATGGAAACTTCTATCTCCATTGTCTTTGGGGAACATGAAGTTTTTCACTTGCTGTGGTCCATGCAGTACAAGGAAGTCGCTCAGGCTACTGTGCAAGTGGGTCCACGGTCCTGGATCATCTAGATTTAAGGAACTAAACTCAACCGCAGCTGGTTCTTGCGCCTCCATCATACTCTTCTCTGATCTACACTTTTCTTCAGGAATTTGCATGGTTACATGCATTTGAGATGGAGATATGGATGCTGCAGCAGCTCCCAGGTCACCTGCACTCTGATAACTGGAAAATCAGACATCTTCTCACCACTCACATCCTCACTGGGGCCAGAGAGCTCACCGGGAACATTTGTGTCCATGTACCTCAGGAGAGCTCCTACCTGCTTAGATAGAAAAGCTTCCTTTGCTTGCTTTCTTTTTCTGAGTGCTGTCCCTGAGGGGCATTTTCTTCTTTCACCCATGACTGCTGTTCTGCACCAGCTATAGTGGCTCTCAACACTCAGTTGAAGGGGACAAATAAGCAGGCTGGTAGCAGGGCTTGAGTGAGGGAAGATATCAACATCTTATGGGCTAACTGGCTCCTACCACTTCAGCTGACTGCCTGGTCTCCTCAAGTGGGTTCAGGGAAGCAGCAGGAAACAGGAAGCTCCCTGAGAAGCTGGTGTTAATCAGTCCAGGCTCCTGGGTGTGCTGGAGAGGTACATAGGAGGCTTCTCCTCCTCTCTCTTTCTGCAGCTCCTGCTGCTTTCTGTTATTCCCTCTCACCTTCTCTCCTGCCTGCCTGTTATGCCTCTTGTTCCCTCCTTCCTCCAGCACAGCACTCCACCATTTCTGTGCACCTAGAGTAGAGAGAATACATATGCACCATCAGCAGACAAAATTTTCTATACTCTGGGTCCTACTGGCACCTGAAGCAGCTGACTCAGTTCCCCTTGTGGTAAGGCCAGCCCCAGTCCTCTGTGCACAGACGGTTATGGTTCTGGGGATTCCTGCGCCCTCATAGTGTCTCCTTATGTCAGTGGAACTCTGTGCAGACATCAGGTTGTGACTTGCTGATCCCATTGCAAAACTGTGAATTAAGTATCTTCTATCTTCCTCCTTCTGTTATTACTCTGCCTTCATTTCTTCTTTTTCCTCTTTCCTAAATCCTCATTAACACAACTAGATAAAGTTTTAGCACCCAATAAAAAAGAATTATGGTGTTATCTCTCCAATAAGAAGAAATTATGTGATGTTCCATATTGTGAATTTGTGCTTTAAAATGTTGGGTTTTTTTTTATTTTTCACCTACTGTACATCTATATTGAGTGAATTTTCTCTTTGGACAAAGTCCAGACTGTTTTTTCCTGTACATTTGTTGTAGACTTTTGCAAAACGTATCTTAAACAGAGCAATAGTCCATAAAAAAAATGTGGAGCTTTAAATCGGATTACCTGTTCTAAAGTTGTTTCTATGGCTTCAGAAATGTGCTATTTTGTCTCATCACTTTAGTAGCTAGCGACTGGAGATAGGAATGACCCATGCCATGATCTTCTAAGGAAGATAACAGAAAGATCTTTTGAAGATGTTGTCAGCGTCTTTGATGGTATTTTCATAGGGATTCTGAAATGGACAGAATGATGTATTTCGCTGAATAAAATTACTCTGATAGTACTGTCGTACACTGGGGAGAGGCATACATGTCCTAACTCATATGTGCTCTCCTACTGCTTCAAAGGGAATAGAAGTGTGAGAGAAATGATGACAGTGAAAAATTTAGCTACTGGGGCATGAAACGAGAGAATGAAGGTAAATGCTGTTAGCCCATGGAGCAGGCTTTTGGGAATAGTGACATCACAGCCTTTTTCACTGTATCATGAACCTGCTAGAAGGACAAAATCTTGTGTCTAAAATGGCTTCTTATGAAGAGGGACATGTTAAATCTCATATATAGGAACTTCTGGAGCAGAGAACATGAAATACAAACACACTGAGTAAACAGACCTTCTAAGAAGCATTCAATTAGCATTGAACCTGTAAAATCAAGCAGCTCAGCTGTCAAATCACTAGTAGGTGAAGACAATGTGAAATGGCCTTAAGAAAAGAGGCATAAGTTTTCATAAAATAAGGGTTGATACGATTCCTTTTGCAATATGAGTCTTTTTTCCCCCAAAAAATAACATTTCCAGGATTCAACAGAAACACATGTACTTTTGCTAATGGAAAAATGCAATAATAATCTTGGAATATAGGTTTTAGAAATATGTATTTGGTCCTAGCGCTTGCTTTAACAGTCAATACTGAAGCTTTCCTTCAAAGAGAAAGCAGTACCTGGAGATGTGGAAGGAATATGTGCTACCCAATCTTTCTTATAGAATTTTTTTGCATATCAGAGGAATTATTAAATGCAAATTCAGCAATGCGCAGAAGGAAAAAACAGATTATTTTCCTTTTGAGTATGCTGATTAGTCAATTGCTTAGTTCATGGAGGATTCCACTTGTGTCGAGTTTCTGTATACTTTCCTAGAACTGGAGCATGGTACTTACAGTATCTCAAGTGAATGATTTTTCAATTAGCCTGCACTTCCTTGGCTGTATTCCCTTTGCAGTCCTATGTGGGTGATGTAGAGCAAAGGTTTAAGAGGTTTTGGACAATTTATGATGTTTGGAGAGGCTGTTTGTCAAGAAACAATATCTGCAACAACTTTTATGTTCAATTTTAGTCTTGGGTCTTTTGTTTATTTTTATAGCACTGTTTTCTGAGGTGTTAAAGCCAACTTGAAGGTATTATTAAAAATGAAGGGGGGAAAAAGGCCAGTGTTAAGAGATCGAGATATCAGAGTGGCACACAACTGTTTTTATGATAGAGATGCAGACGGGAGTGCACTGTGAATGGGTTTACTCTGCCAGCCAAATTGAGAAAGAAAGGAAAGATCAGAAACATTTGAAAATGAGATCATACAGTGTGTGAACTATATAGACATCTTGCCCATGTTTTTTTTATGAGAAGTCTTACTGACATTTGAAAAATAGGGACCTGTTCCTTAATCTTAAGGTTGACTGACATTTAAGGGCAGCATAAGGCATGATTTCCTCCTCTTCTTTTTAAATTGAAGTTTTCATAAATCAGTGTGAGTGAAGAAACCTGGTTACATTGTGCATGGTGTGAAGATGTGGATAGAAATATGAAAAAGGTAACCCATGACATTTTAAACACTTTGTTGATGTGTGTGTGTGTGCGTGCGTGCGTGCGTGCGTGCGTGCGTGCGTGCGTGCGTGCGTGCGTGCGTGCGTGCGTGCGTGCGTGCATGCAGACAAAGAGAGAGAACCTTGCATGGAAGGAGAAGTTTGAACATAATTTCATTTTAAGTCTACGTCCCAGTAGCATGGACACAGTTCTTAGGGATTTTATAAAATGGAAATAATCAGGACGCATACAGGATGCATCACTGAATAAGACGCTATGTTACAAGCCTCTAGCCCACATGTATCACCCGTAGTTCAGGCAGCCAACCACTATAGGCTATATTACACTGTGGGCAGCCTCAGACATCTACCTTCATTGCTGGTGTGTGATGCTGAGTTCAGGTAGATAACAGAGGTTGGTAACAGTGCTGTGTGTTGGGACTGATGAATTTAGTTAGGTGGGCAGTGTTGGGAATCAAGGAGCAAACACTTTTTTGATCCCGTATCCATGCTTAGAAAATCTTCCCAGCAGCATCCATAATAGTCCCAGTAGAGTGTTTTTCTGCTCTGGAATGTCATGAAATATCTAACTTTAATATGTCAGTGCTACCTAATTTATTCAATTATATTTTTGGAGAAACTGAATAGCAGTTGTAGGAAACATCACAAAATTTAAAGCAGTAGTTTCACAAAGTTTAAAGCAAAGCTAATCTTTGCCATTTAGCTGGGTTGCCCTCTCCCAGCAAATGAGGCTGTTTGAGCAGTATACCAGTGGTTTTGAAACTTAAGGTTAGAGCACAGTACTGGGTCACAGACCCTCAGGCACTGGGTCACAGCACCCTCTTTTACCACCACTAAAAGATTCTAATGCATTGATCAAAGCTGTAATTGTTGGGTCACGGGCATAAATGATTTTTTCCAACTGGGTCCTGAGGAAAAAAGTTTGAAAACCACAGCCCTGTTTTACTGATGACATCACAACAAATTCCTGTTTCAGTATTTAAGACGCACACCAAGTGCCTAATGGAGGAAAGTGGAAAAATATCATACTTCTTAAAAGGGGAGAAATTGAATGGTTTCTCTATATAACTCCAGTGGGTAGTTGTGGATTAGTCTCTTTGATCATGGAAGCGAGAACTGAATGCTTGTGGTTTAAGCTACTATCTGAGGAAGCTTATTTCTCTCGTTAACAACATTTGACTCCAGAGTCTCTGGAACAGGAACAAGTGTCAATAATGTAAAAATCCATAAACAGACCAATTCATAACCTCCCTAACTCGGGTATATATCCTGGGAGTTTGGCTTATGCAGGACTGGAGGATTGGCCCAAAATGTCTTGTGGGTTTTGAGAACTGGCTTCCCATGACAGTAATCATACTGCTTAATTAGCTTTACTTGTGTGAGTGATTAAGGCCAGATGTTGAAGTCAGGCACTGAAGCCAATGTAACAATTGTTTTATAAAGGGTGATAAACAACATGAATTGAAGACGTTAATATTTAAGTGTTTTCATGCTAAAGCTATCTGAAGAGGAGTGATATAAAGTGATATAAAATTTCCCTTTATAATCTGAGTAGTACAAAAGAATGACTAATAAACTGCACTGCTTTTATAGCTAAGTAGGGTGAAAATAAGGCTGCTTTTGATACAGCTAGAGTATACAACTGCATTGGGGGTAATTAGGCAATCTTTTTGTATTTTATGTGAGGTATCATACATTGTGTATATAGTTAATGGCTTTCTGTGAGCTGAGGAACAAAAGTTAAGCAATGTAGTTTGTTTTAATAGGTAATAGTGCACTTATGTCTTTCTGAGGTTTAAACCATTGCAAATGTATACATAAAAGTAGCTGCTAACAGTTTAGCAAACCTGTTTGAATTGGGATTGCTAATTTTGGTTAGAGGTATTCCTGGAGGTTTCAGCACATGACATGATTTTTAATTAAAGATTCATCTTTAATTCCTGGAGACTCCAGGACAATCCTGGAGGGCTGGCAACCCTGATTTGAATCAGTATAGATATTTTATGTTCTTTGTTGTGTGTCACTTTTAAAAATAACCATTAATGATGAGCCAGATTCTGCAGACTCAACAGTTCAACTTATCGCTGGAGATACTAGGAAGACCATGAGAGAACTGGTTATGACTCCCTGATTCTTAAAGAGCACTTCATACAGCCTAGGGATAAATGGCAGAAGCTTAAAGGCTGCTCCAGTTTAACAACAGCTAGGTATGGGCACACAGTGGAGTCATGCCCATCCTTATCCTTTTCATGTCCCCTCCATTCCCATGTTCCCTATGCAGTTGGTGTAAGAGTGCTTCCAAAAGCTGTATGCCACCTGAGAGCCTAGACTCAGTTGACCAGCTGTGGCCAGATTCCATCTCCTTGGACTGCTCATGTGGGGGACAAAAGCTAGAACAAGGAAAGAAAATCTGCTCCTTTACATTTGAGATACCATTTGTCCTAACATGGGTTCTATGGACCATATCCTGCAAACCTTTATCACTGGGCATATTGTCTGCTATCATGGGTAAATCCATTGAATCCAGTGGGAATGTTCATAGGAGTAGGTTTTGACTGATAGTTAGTGTTAACAAGATCTGGGTCTCTGAATGGCTTGGCATCAGTTTTATTCATCTGTCAAAAAAAGTTAGGTACTGGCTTATGCTTATGAAGAATAACAATATGATGCTCCTACTTTGCTACTTCCTTGGTAGAAATTGAGATCCATTTATAACATAAACACAGTAAGAATGACGTCTGTTAGTAAGGAAGTAATTGTAAATGTAACAGGTGAATTTTGTCTGCTAAGATGAGTATAAACTTGAAATAGGACCACAGACAGAAGCTAGCAAAAAGATGAAACAAAACACTCTCAGAGAGTAGTTACCAATGGTTCACAGTAAAACCAGATAGATGTATTGAGTGGGGTCCTGCAAGGATCTGTTCTGGGTCTGTTTCTATTCAATGTTGTCATAAATTATTTGGATAATGGCATGGAAAGGACACTTCCAAAGTTTGCAGATGATAGCATGCTGGGAGGGATTGTGGGCATTTTGGAGGACACAATTAGAATTCAAAATAATCCTAACAAATTGGAGAAACGGTCTGAAATAAATAGGATGAAATTCAGTACAGACAAATGCAAAATACTATACTTTGGAAGGAATGATCAATTGCACAAGTACAAAATGGGAAATGACTGCCTAGGAAGGAGGACTGCAGAAAATGATCTGGGAGTTATCATGGATCACAAACTAAATACGACTCAATAGTGTAATACTGTAGCAAAAAAGGAAATATAATTTTGTGATGTATTAGCAAGAATACTATAAGCAATAGACGAAATAATTCTTCTACTCTATTAATGCTCAGAAGGCCTTTGTTGGAATATTGTGTCTAGTTCTGAGTGCCACATTTCAAGAACGATGTGAACAAATTGAAGAAAATCCAGAGGAGAACAGCAAGAATGATTAAAGGTCTGGAAAACATGATCCACTAGGAAAGACTGAAAAAAATGGGGTTGTTTAGTCTGGGTAAGAGAAAACTGGGGGAGGGGAGCAATATGATAACAATCTTCAAGTATGTAAATGGATAATATAAAAATAAGGATGATAAATTGTTCTCCTTAAGCACTGAGAACAGGACAAAAAGTAATGGACTTAAATTGCAGCAGGGAAGATTTAGGTTAGACATTAGGAAAAACTTCTTAACTGTCAAGGTAGCTAAGTGCTGGAACAAATTACTTAGGGAGACTATGAAATCTCCATCATTGGAGGCTTTTAAGAAGAGGTAAGACAAATGCCCATCAGGAATGATCTAGATAATACTTAATCTTGCCTCAGTGCAGGGGGCTGGGACCAGATGACCTATCGAGGCCCTTTCCACTCCTATATTCCTATTGAAAACCAAAGAACTGCAGAACTGGGCCACTGTGAGTTTAGAATGTGACATTTTATTTTTAGGAAAGCTATTTTAAGATTTGATGGAAACGACTATAATGTCCTTAAGGTAGGGACTTACTATCTTTTCTGTCACTGTGAAGTGCCTAGAATAGTGGTTCCTAACCTATTCAGTAACATAGTACACTCCAATGAGACAAACAATTCCACGGCACACCCACTTCCGTCAGCTGAACTGATTGCTCATAAACATCACATTTACTATGGTTACAGTCTTACTAGAGAGGTTTGCAACATAGTACATACAATAAGCTAAAGAAGGATATACTGCATTAATGTTTCAAATCCACCAGAAAAAAAATACACATCATCTCAGTCTTACCCTTTGGCCATCTGTGTTTAGAATATTCATGTTTTAGAATCGAAAGGCCGATACCTGACTTTTAAACCGATGATTAATTTTCATGAATTGTAATTTTAGTTGGATAGAATACTGTTTAAGACAAATCCATGTTCATTTTACATGGATTTTCATTGCCCTTGTACAAAATTTCACGGCATACTTAGACAGTTCTCATGGCAACCAATGTGTTGCGGCACACTGGTGGAAAACCGTTGGCCTAGAACACTGTTGGTATGATATCCATGAAAAATAATAGCAACAATGCCAGTCTGAAGTGTGATTGAGAGAGACACCAGATGATCTGTAAGTGGAGTAGAGGTGCAAGCCTGAAAAGAGGTGTAAAATCTCTCTTTGCCTCAAGGTATATATAACAGCTTCATGACCCATCAGGAAAATAGAACAGAAGCACTTCCAAACTGAGACTAGGATGATTATAAACAAGACTTTTTTAAATTACTGGGTTTTTTTTTTTTTGGAAACTATTTTATTTTTGAGTCTTTGACTAGGCAGAGGGACTAGTAACAGGCTTTTAAATGCCTGACTGGATGAAGTACTTCCACGTCAGTGGGTTCAGCCTTCATAGTTCCAATTTTTTGACTGTTTTCATGCTTTGATTTGGGTCTGGACAGCTTCTCTTTCTTCTTTTCATGGGTTTGTTGCTGGATTTTTACTGGGACTTATGCGGCAGAAAAGTAAAATGGATGCTACCTGTACTACACATGGAATGTACCTTGGTAAGAGAAGCAAAAATTTGTTATAGAGATTTGTTGCCACTATAACAAACAGGTGGCATCTAAGGATTTTTGCTAAAATTATAATGAAGTAGGGAACCTTGGGTACTTTGAAATTGTGGTCTCGGGTGCAAATATTTGACTTCCTCTAACACCAACAGAGTCATGCATGAGTTTTCCCCATTATACCCACTGCAGTATACTATATCCAGGACTGTGCTGGAATATCTGATTCATCACTGCATAATAGCAATGTTATGCTGGTGTTGGTTTCCAAGATATGGAGGTGTGCTAGAGCAAGTGGTTTTTCAAACCATGGGTCAGGACCCAGCATTGGATCACAGATCCGCAGGTGCTAGGTCATAGCTCCTCTCCATGGCATGCTTGGGGACCTATTCCCAGGCACATCCTGGAAAGAAGCTGTCCAAAACTGCTCCTTTCTGTGGTGTTCCTGGGGACCACCACCGCAGCCAAAAGAAGTTGCCTGAAGCGGCTCCTTTCAGCAGTGGCTGGGCCAAGGGTTCCCAGAGACACTGGAAAGAAGCTGTCTGGGCTGCTTTTTGCCATGTGCTTGGGGACCCTCTCCCAGACATGGCTACCCCCAAATTTTTAGGCAGCTGCCACTTTTTTCGGCAGAGCGGGCTGCTGAATGGCTGACGGGTTAGGGAGGAGGATCCAGTCTGGGAACCAGAAGAGGTTGTGACCCAGGGCCAGCTGACAGGCATAAATGAATTTTTTTCAACTAGTTCCTGAGGAAAAAAGTTTGAAAACCACCATGCTAGAGCATATCAACAATGGGTCAGGACTGATGAGTCCATCTCCTTTGTCTGCAAAAGATGTTAAAAGGTGAGCAGCTGTTGTGATGGTGCTTCAGTACCAACGTGAGAGTCAAATATATTAATCTAAAGAATTTGCATCAGGTTTTTCATGTGTAGACCTAAAGCAGTATGAAATCCCTGTTCCTATCAAATTGTAGCAATATGAGTCTCCTTCCATATGTAAAACTTTAGTGACTCAGAGGCAGTGGGATAAACGGAACAGAGTTGTTGCCCTGAGTACAGGAAGAAGCCAGCTTACTGGTGCCAACTGGTTTCTGCTTGTGGGTGATCCTTTGGTACCACCTTCCACACAAACTCTTCGTCTACCACCCAGAATGTTGATATTGCTTGTTAGTGGCCGAATAGTACTAAATTAAATGTGGGTTATTAGTTATGCAGGACTGTCTATGAGCCACTAGCTGGCACAGCTACAGAATTTGCCATATGATCTTCACATTATTTAGCCTGGTTTGGGAGGAGAATCAACCTTGTCACATTTCTCATGGCAAACTCCAAAGGGACATAACTTCCTTGCAGATGAAACTCTGTCAGGATTGATCTCCCTGTAGGTTCTGCACTGAAATAAACGAAGCCACTACACTCTACCATGCTGCTCTTCAGTCTTCCCAGAATTCTTTTCTTTACTAATATTTGGACATTTTTCCTCCATCATTTAATGTCAGTGATAAAGAATGACGATGAGAAAAGACTTGGTCCATCACCAAGTCCTTATTTTTAGATAATTAATACTTGGCACCAGAGTAGCACTTAACGACCATGGCTGGTGAAAAGTCCAGCCATGGCATCATCTGTTTATTACTTCTTTGTACATATGTCAAGGTCTTAATTATTTATTACTTTTACTTTTCTAGTGGGAGTGGGAGTGATGGTGGGAGAAGACACCAATGGGGTAGCATAAGTTGTCCTTTCGGCACAGAGGATAGATTATATCTGGCAGTCCTGCCAACCTAACATCCATGAAATCCAATTCAGTATAGATAGATGTTATGCTCTGATGATAGAGTGTATTTGTGGGTCCAAGCCTTTTTACAGCTTCTACATGACCATCTCTGTCATTGGCATAATCTCTGTCTTTCCATTCAGTATTGTGCCAGGTCTGCATTGATCTGATCAGGTCTATTATTTCCCTGTATTCAGTCTATTTCTTGGTATGCTGTCCTGTTTCTCCCCCTTTGCTCAGACTCATTCTGCATGTGTTTTTGCTCTGTTTAAAAACTGTGACCCTGCTCCCTGGTGGGGTTATTCCAATCTCAGAGCTCAAAATTCTATCCTGAATTCTAGTATAAATAAACTATATGTTAAGTGGAGTGAAACTATCCTGTAAGTGACAGCATAGCTCATTTCTGAGGGCTCTTACTTGTGGACCAGAAGGTTGCATGTTTATTAGTCCCATGCTGAAGCTTAGGGTCAACCCCAATGCTGCTACTGGGATCTGAACTGTCCTTTTGACAGGATGTTACCCTGAAGTGTTCTCCTACATTTCATGGGTGTCTAATGTCCACCTGGAAATGGAAATAACCTGAGAATGTTTTGTGTTTGTCTGTTTGTTTTTTTTCTTTGAAAAACCTTAGGGAATAATGCTCTTGTCCTAGTTAGCATTTCTTCCCTCAGCAGTGCAGGTACTAATGTGCAAGGCTGTGTATGTGACCTATTGCTGAGCATGCAATGCCTGCTTAGTTTGCTTGCACGGGGACTGTCCTGACAGTTAATTCACCTTATCGTAAAGTCTTTTTAGGATTCCTTGAGTATGAAAGGCAAGTTACACAACTAGATTATATTCTAGTATCTAAGGAAGCATAAGAACAAAAATCCACAAGCTGGGCTTCACATTGGATACCTCATTAACTTAAAAACAGAATAGGAATGTAAATTATAAGTCTCTGTTTAGAGTGCTGTTGTAGCTGTGTTGCTCCCAGGGTATGAGAGAGAGAAAATAAGTGAGGTAGAAGTTGGGCCAATAAAAGGTATTACCTCACTTACCTTCTCTCTAAATTATTGCTCATAACTACAGTTCAGATGATAACTTGGCAATGTGCCCATAACTCTTTTATAAGTCAGTAACTTCCAGAATAAATTATGTAACATACATAATCCATAATGGTCCTTAAAAGGTGATAATTGTTCTAAAAGATACAGTTTTCAGTATATTTCATATGAAGGATGTGTGACAAAGCAAGACTGGTGTTTCAGCTTCTAGTCTCTGTGCCTGCCTGATGAGGGTGCCATTCAGGTCCCTATTCAGGACTCATGATGATACAATACAGTGGAGAGGGTGGTCATCAGTTGTGCCATGGGAGGAGGCATGAGGATGATTCTCATCAACAACAGTGAAAATGAGGAGGGGAAAAACTGAGTAATAATCTCTGATACTTCTGTTCATGCTCATAGATTGCTACTTGTCATCTCTAGGGTCTCCCATGAAGCATTTGGGGGTGGTATTTCACCCTATTTTCATTTATTGCTTTACACTTTCTTTCCTCAAAAGCCAATCCTTCTTTGAAGCAATGCCAAAGTATTATATGTGCACTTTATTTGTAAAGTTATCTGAAGTTCACCAAGTTTTGAGGACCAAGGTGGGACTGTTGGTTGTCTTATTCCTACCTCGGTCTTGAAGTAACTTGACTTATGATACTTGTTTTTCCCTAGGGGGAATGGCTTTGTGGGGTAAGCACCAGTTCTGCAGGATCATGAGTTCAAATCCCATTTAGAGCCAGCTTGATCCTTCATTTTTCCAGGACATGTATTCCAGGGCTATGTATACACTGGCAAATTAGTCCCGACTAAGGAGGTTTAGTCCAGACTAATTTAGCCCGTGGCCATACTAGGCTTTCCCTAGTTCGAACTAAGAAATTTCTTAGTTCAAATTAAGTAACGCCTATTTCGAACTAATAACTACTAGCACTTAATCAAGACTTAAGCTCTTAGTTCAAACTTTAGTTTGAACTAGGTGCAATTTGGACTAGAACTAAGTTGGTTAGTTTGAACTAACCATGCATTCTGGTGCAGTTAGTTCAAACTTAGAAGTGCAAGGTTAGTTTTAACTAACCTCAGGTTAGTTCAATCTAAGCTTAAACTTATTGGCTAGCACCTCTGCTTAATATGCAGAAGGTCCTGGGTTCAAGCCCCAGGGGGTTGGACTCAATGGTCTCATGAGGTCCCTTCCAACCTATGATTTGATTCGATTCGATCTGATTTATTAGTTTGGTCTACGAAGTCCAAACTAAGTTTACCTGATGTAGACATAGACCATGAAGTCTCCTTTAGGAGAGTCTTTTCTTTAAAACTAAAAAAAGAAGTCATGTTCACTCTGCCTATTCATTAAAGATCTGAATACACTGACACTAACGAGTAAGTGTTTGGCCCAATATTTTTGGTCATCATGCAGTTATATGGCTTGTTGATGTCCTTTGAATCAGACCTGACTGTGTTTCAGTTACAGATAAAGTGATCCCTCTATGCATATAACGTTTACTGGTATAAAATGAAAGTTACTATACAAATTTCAGATATTAATCTCCAGTGGTGGTATTAAAAATATACCTGGATCCGTATTCAAGTATGCAAATACTATATGAAGAGTACCATAGCATAAGGAATTCCTGTGTAATGAGACCCCTGGTAATGGGCTCATTAGCTGTCAGAATTACTAGTTATTTTTCATTCAGAACCGTATTATCTTAATGTCCTGCAGATGTTTTTGTAACCCATGTATAACAAAAGACTCATCTTGCTCATAAGATGTGGCGTAAAAAATTCTTTTCAAATATGGTAAAGCTCTCTGAATTGCTTGTTTCATAATGTTCTTGCTTCATTTTCTTATAGCTGCAGTTTTAAAATGTTAACATGGGCTTACTAATGTAAGCCTCACTGTCAAAAGCCTTATGTTTTACAGTAAAAATCTCAATTAATTCCATTTGCTAATAGATAGCCTTTTAAAACGGACAGCAAAAAGGTTATGTGTACTTTGTCTTCTTTGTTGTTGTTGGTCTGCAAGACACATTGCAGGAAGCATTTCACAGGGGAGCTAGTGTGTCACTGTAATAATTGATGCTAGAAAGTTATGTGAAGGTCTTTTTGTGTTAAATAAACCAGCTTTTTCTCAGAATGGAATGATAAATGGCAGGAAAGTAAAGAACCAAGCTGCTCTATAAATGACCTAAGTTGTAAGATATATAAACTGCAAGAAAAGAACCCACATATTTTTATCATTGATTAGAAAGGTCACTATATATTTTTTTTTTACTACAGTAGCAGAATAATAATATCTTCAGTTAGCAGATAATTGCACAACTGAATGATCAGATGCCAATAGATGTTGCAAGCAGAAACTTTAACAGAGAATTCTGCTTTTCCAGCTTTTGTTTGCTGTCCTTCTGGTGATTAGATGCTGTCAGTCAAAAGACTGTATTCATATATAAAGCTATTAGGAAAAAGATCTTCTGTCCTCCTGAAGGGCAACCAAACTTGAATGCCATCAGTGACAAGATACTGACTGCTTTATGACTTGCCTTCTAGATTGTTGGTGCTTCATTTCTAACCATAATTCAATTGTGAAATGTGTAGATGGGGCTTTAATAAATTTAGCCATTAAAGTATTTGTGGGTACAATTAGAAACGAGGCATGGTGTGTATTCATTCATCTCCATGTTGCACACTACTGTGTCATATCCCTCTTTCCTAGTCTTTTTTCTATTCACTGGGCTATTTATTGATTTGGATTTAGAAAAACTTTTATGCCCCTGCTCCATACCATGATCTGTTTGCATATGTTGGTCCAGATTCTCAGCTACACTTACACCTACTATAAGCTGGGTGATCTGATTGAGAAGAGCTTCAAAGAAATCAGTCCTTGTTCTGAAGCTGGGTGTATGTCAGTCAGGTCTCAGCATAGCTCCAAGGGCAGATACACCAGAACAGCCACAGAACAGTAGGCAAGGTGTAAGAAATTTTCAGTTGTATAGTGTTATGTACCATAGACACCATACAAAATCTCAAGGTTTGCTATTATACTGTGATATCTTCTGTTCAAGTTGACACCATGGTTGTTGTGGATCCTAGATTCTGAATTTTGAGTTTTAAATGGCATTTACTCTGCTCCATTTTGTATCTGAAATGAAGAACTTCAGTCCTGATTTTGATGTCACACTGGAATAAATGAAGACAGTGGAGTTACCCCAGTGTATAGCCATTTCCATGCAATGCCTGTTGAAGTCAGTGAGAGTCTTTCCATTGTCTTTAATGGGCTGTGTATAGTGTCTACAATGACACCCTTTGCTTCTAGGAGCGCAGTACATTCTAAAATCATGCCACATTGTTTCACTGTTGTAAACAGAAAGGTCTCAAGTTCAAGAGGGGTAGTTGTGTTAGTCTGTATCAACAAAACAAAAAGGGAGCCTGTGGCACTTTTAAAAACTAACACATTTATTTATCGCATAAGCTTTTGTGGGTACAACCCCACTTCTTTGGTGAGAGGCTAGCAGTCTATCCTTCCGGAACTGTTTGACTTGACCTTGTGACCCACCCTTCTCTGTGTGTATACATACAGATAACATAGTACATTTACCATTTCATGCATCTGATGAAGTAGAAAGGTCCCATAGTACCTAGTGAATAATCAACAGCCCCTACAGCACTTAACTTTTTCTAACAGATCTCCCACCCAGTTATTAAATGCAAACCTGCATATCTTACAAAGTCCGAAAATATCAGGTGATATGGTTACAAAAGCAAGGCACTTCTGAATTCAGTAGGAATGTTAGGTGTCTATAGAATTCAGGACAGGTTCCTGCATGGTTACAAAACTGTAGAAATTAGAACAGTTTTCAGTTTGTGTGGTTGGAGGATATCTGGTTACATATTATGAGACATTCCCACATAATGAGGAAAAGTTGAGGTGAGTTTGTTGTTCTTTTGTTCTACTCTTAATTTCCATGGAGAACTTGCTGATGAAATAGTATCATCATCTTTTTAAAATATTTTCCTGCGGGGCCGTCTCTACGGGAGTGCAGGGCTCGGGGTAACTGGCCTGTGGCGGGGCCCTGACACCTCCTCCCTGCGCTGTGGGGGGATAGGCCAGTCCAGGAGCTGGGCTCTGCTCTTCTGCCCTGCCTCTGGGCCAGCCTCCCCACCTCCAGCCAGCCCAGGGGAGGGGTAGAGAGCGAACCCCAGCCTCTGGGCTGGCCCACTCGGCACCTGGGCTGGCTGTTCCCTGTCCTGGGGGTGGGTTGAGCTGGCCTGGTGCAGAGGCCAGCTTTGCACAGTCCCACCCTGCTCCCCCCTTTCCTGCTGCCTTTGGCTCCGTGCTGAAAGCAGCAGGGAGGGGCAGGGGACAGCATGGCCAGGAGGGGGCAGTGGTGCGGGCCCCATGCTGCCCTGCTTACAGCAGAAGAGCGCAGGGCCCAGGAATCCACAGGGCGAGGGGCAATCGCCTCTCTCGCCTCTCCCCCCCCCCCCAAGGATGGCCCTGCTTTTATGGGAAACAAAACTAAAAAAAAAAAAAAAAAAAAGAGAGAGATGATGCTTGTTGAACAGTTCCCATCCTAATTAACATTGGGAAGATGCCAACTTTTGTCACTCAATTTTATCCTACTTTTTTACACCAATTTACAGTAGATCAGTATTTGAACTGGAGAAATGAAGTAATGGGGAGAGGTTCAAATTGAACTCAATCATTCCTGAACTTTGAGAGTGTTCAAATCAGGAAGGCAGATGCTAGCTTTCCCCTCTGAATATCGGATCAGTCTAACAAAGAAAAGCCATTTTCATAACTCAGTAGTCAAAACTGAGTCACCTCCTCCCTTGTGTTTGGTCCATAAATCTGCCCAGGTCCTCTAGTAGATCCTTCGCTTTTTCTTAACATTTTAACTTCTGCTGTGGGAGTCCACCTCTTTCTGATTCAGATGGAGGTGCGTTGTCCATGCATTCCACCCAATTCCTTCTGCAGGCGCTGCAAGGTCAGCCCACCAGCATCCCTAATCAGTCTGAGGAAGTCTTCTTAAGGTGATAGCTAGGCTGATGCCTTCTGCTCCTTGTGGATGTATGCTACTCATTCACAGCACCACCCTCTGCTAACAGCCAGCTCCCATCCAGAGCAACCTTGAAGCTCCAGAAGGCCTTGCATTCTGCCCATACAGTATAGCCATTATAGAGTTACATTTAATTAAGGTCCATTGACAACTCTGGTTATATCTTGCCTCTGTCAGCCAATTTCTCTGAAAAAAAGCAATGCTAAGTAAACAATATTGAATGAACTCTCCCACCCTTCCCCTGGCTGAGAGGAAGCATTCTCGTTCTACTTTGTGGCTTTAAACTGGTTTTGCTTGTGTCAGAGTTCATCTTTACTGATTAGATCTCTTCCTTCTTAGGCTGACAGAGTAGTTACTTTCTGTTACATGGAGAGCCCCACGTTTGTGCACTACACTCTAATTAAAGGCTGATATCCAGCTGTAGTAGTTTACATTTCTTTAACAGCCTTTATGGTGGTGTCACATGGAGTTAGCTCTGTCTGAAGACAGCCAGAGTTTAGAGCAGTTAAAGCTTTTGAAAGAGATTACCATAATTACAAGTGATCAACATAGAGTGCTTTCTTTCCCCAGCCCTCTGTACCTCTCCCCTTTTGCACAGCTTATTTCAAGACAGGCTATAGTAAATTCAGTGAAAGTTACTTTATAGCAAATACCATTTACTTAGGTGAGAATGCAAACATTTAGGAATGACTCTTGAAATACACTGGGCTCCTCACATTTAAGATTTTTGGGTATTTGCTAGACCGTCAGTTTTAAAGGCTGCTGCTAAGGGAACTTCTATTAGCTACAAGTGCCATTATTTATGATTATTATTGTAGTTCATATGTTATTTGATTTATTATTTTAATTTTTGATTCGCTTGTTTTATTTATATTTTAAGCATCATTGCTGTGCGCTATTCCAACATAAGAGTTTACCTCCATAAATACAATTTATATATACTTTTTTTCACTGTCTTATTGTGCTACTGATTTTTCATATGGTGCCTAAGACATCTTAATAGTGAAAAAAGGGTTAAAACCAAGAGATACAAGTATGTCCTGGATAGATGAATCCATTTTTCTACTAATTAATAGCATACTTTTAACAATGGAAAGCCATTAAAATCTGAAAGTGTGTTTTGTGAGTCACATTTATCAAGCACTGTACATGCTGAAGTTCCATTATTTATTTTGTATTTTTTACATAGTATATGGATTTTTTCATTCAAATGTAAAAAGTAGTACCAAAAACATATATTTTTATCTCCATTTGAAAATATATTGAAAGAAAAGGGAAAATGTAATAAGAACAGTATATTTTTATGCCAACAGTAACCTTTATATGGTGCTCTTTAGATAAAACTGACTATGGGAGGTGGGAGGGAGGGAGAAAGATAAGTGGTTCCCTTATTCATCTTAGTCCAAAATCTATTTTACCCACTGCTGGTTGTTGGCATTGTTTGATGATGTGACATAGTAACAGAGTATCAGATTATCAGAAAAGGAGATTCCCAATTTAATAGTTACCCACAGAAATCAAAGTATTTTTCCTTTATCTCAACATCTCAAAAATAAGCAGTTGTTAAATTTCAAATCATGTAGTCTTCCTGATTTATCATTATATCATGGATGCACTTAGCTATCTAGCATCAGGGAATCCAATAAGTCCTGTCACATAAGAAGAAAAGAGAAAATCCTATTGGATAATGGTTTACATTCTTCCCTACCAGTGATTTATTTCTGTCACAAGACTTAATTTTATCATAAGGCAGATGCTCCATCTATATCAATGCAATATATTCCTGCGTTCATTTGTTTCACACAAAAATTGTACCTGATACATTTTGAGTAGCGTTTTGGCTTATTTAGTACATGGACTGATTAGATGGTATTTAATCACACGTGTAATTTCCAGTTTTTGTAATTCACAAATATAGCAAAGCAAGTCCTATGTGAAGAAGCATAATATTAAATTAAATTGTACAGAGTAGCAGTTACAGATGCAGCTGGTGTTAACATTTTTGATCTCTGGTACATGTCATGGCAGAACACGTCAGATGGAATAAGTAGAGCTTACACAGGTTATCAGGTGATCCTCCTGGTGAGAAAGAGCCAGATTTTGTCTTGGATTAATTTAATTGACATTGCTATGAAATAAATTGTTGCTGTGCTGTGTGCTTGAAATCTGCCAAGGAGTTTCTTTGTACTGTGTCTAAAATGCAAAATGTCTAACCACAGAGTGCTTTAATGACAAACCAGTGTCCTATCAACACTTCCCTCCCTCCAGCCTGCTATTTAATACAGATAATACCCTTCTGAACAATCATCTTTATTCTGTGGGGCAGCTGAGGTCCACAGGTTGGGATCCTCTGCCAACTGTCATTAGACGGTGGGAGCTGGCTGCATCTGCTTAAACACATTGCTTCTCCACGGCTACTCTGAGAAGACAGAACTGTTTCCCATAGATGCAAACAGATCCCAATGAAACACTGTCAGATTGCTGAACTTTTCAGGCAGCTCAGGATATATGTGATTCCCATTTTGACATTCTGCCTGAAGGACCATCTATTTTCAGCTGCCATTGACAAGTGACAGCAGAGCTGTGACTTCCAGGAAGTTGATTTTCTTTTTCTCCCTCCCCCTTACCTCTCCTTCTCTTTTAAAAATAAACCTTGACTGGCTACTCTTTCTTCGGTATGGAGTGTGGACAAATGAAGGTAGGTTTGATGTGAAGTTTTCCAAATTTGCATCATAGTTGTATTGCTAGAAGAAAGCTAATAGACAGGAAAGGAGACCAAGTTAATGATAATTCTCTAAACAGCTGTTGTACGATTCAGCTTCACTACTTCAGTTAATTAATCAGCACCTTGCTGGCAACTCTAGGGGAGATACTCGTTAGATACTGGTAGCAAACAGACAATGCTTTCATATCAAATATGTTCAACAACATCTAATACAGCGATAACTTCCCCAAAAGAAGGCAGGGAATACAGTGACTCATAAAAGCACTCAAGGAGAGCTGTTTGATATTCTTGTACACAGGGAGGAGATGGATGTATTGCATATGTTGTGTACTCTTATTTATATTAAGCCTGTCAAAATGTGAACTAGAAACTTCAAAGCTCCCTCAGATGCCCACAGACTTATACAAATACAATAAATAAATATATATGCATGTACCATATATTACTGCATTTGTGTACTGATGTCAGTTTTAAAAATACATAACCAATGAAACTACAATCTGTTTTGTTTCAGGAGACAGAACAGACCATTGTCAATATTTCATGCAAATATATTTTGAATATAGTAAACATGTAATTAAGACAAAAAATCAGTCTGTAAAATGCTGAGCCTCTTCATCACTATAGTAAGATGGCTATCGTCTCAAAGCTTTTCCTGCATCATCTTCTGTTCTAAACAGGAGATGCTTTGCATCCTACCTATTAGGTCAATAAAAGCATTCATATTTTATGAGTGATAGTGCACAGAAACCTTATACCAATGACATGACATCTCTATATTTCTATATTCAGTATACTGTATATTTTAGTACAACTCCAAAACTGTCCTTACAAATGTCAGTTTCATGTTCAAGACAAAACTGACTTAAAAACATATTTTGGTTCTGTTATCACAACACAACAGTGTCCTTCCTCCAAGTTGTTTTACTGTGAAGTTGTGATTTAATGTACTATAGCTCTTATTCTTGTACCTTTATTTTTTCTTTATTCATATTCATTTAACCCTGTTGAAAATAGCAGATGGCAATGAAAATGACAAAGCTAAAGAGGTTGAAATATATTTGTTGTCTAACGGTCCACCCTTGTTCAGTTTAGTAGTTAATATGACTTTACAGACTTATTAAAAATGATAATAGCCTGCATATCACTTCATATATGTATAATTGTCACATACATCTTTAATATTAGTGACATTTAGTTTTGCCCATTGTAGGATACTGTCAAACATTTTCATTTTTAATGCAGAAATGTTTGTGGAGTTCAGAACTTTGTTTTTTGGTGGTTGGTTGGGTCATATTGTTTCCTTTTTAACCTTCCCAAGTTTCACTTAAGTGGAGTAATTTTAGTTAGGATTCACTGATATCATTGTACTGTGGAACAAGGCCTTGGAGTTGTATCAGCCAATTTATATAAACAATTTATCCAGTCTGCTAGTATGTACTGATGTAGGCAATTATAGCTTCAGCTCTTTAATGAAACATACATTACGGCAGGAAGAATATCACAGAGTTTATAATGCTCATGAGAACTATGAAGATATATGTCCCTTTTAAAATTAGTTTTGCGGTACTGAAGCTTTATGTATTTACATGAAAGTGCACTATTAACCAAAACTATGTGTTTTGAACATCACAGTTGTCAACTATAGGGAAGCAGCACTAGCTGTAAGAGAAATTCCTTTATATCTATTTTTGCACATTGCTGTCATTTAATGTGAATAGAGATCCTGCTAAAACTTCCCCATTGCTGCAGTTGTTCGCAGTACAGTGAGAGCAGAATGTTTTCTTAATCCTGCCTAATCTGCAGCAAAAACCTCAGATAAAAAAGGACTTTTGTCTAATCCGGCTTCTCAGGTATGGCTGACTTTTCAAATTGTGCTATAAATATCTCTCTTTACTTTGTTCTTCTGAGAAGCTAACTGTTGTAAAGGAGACACTGATTCATTCTCATTTTCAAAAGAGAGGTGTTTCTAATTTAGAAGAGAGAAAATAGAACAGGCAAAGCTTTTGGCATGCAGTCTGGAGTCAGAGGAAGTTCTTGTGAGCACACCCATATTGCAGAGTTGTATAGCCTTATTAACCCATAGGCAGTAGTGAGTATAAGACTCCTGCTGCTACATATTGATTTGTATTGCAGTAGTGTTAAGCATCAAGAAATTCCAACATCTTTTTTTAAATAGTTAAAACTGGGTGCCTCCCAAAGCACTTGTCTGTTTGACCATTCTGTCTCCACCATTGTTCACTCTAGAAACCTTAGTATTAAAACCTTTGTAAGCATGAACTAATCAAATCCATACACATGGATTCTTAAACCAGCCAACACTATTTAAAAAAAACAAACACACACCCAAGTATGTGTGTGTTTTTACAGTTTTGGTGAAATCCTGGCCCCTCTGAAGTTTATAGTTTTATTTTGGTGGTGCCAGATTTCATCCTCTGTCATTTATCTTTCTGAATACCTCAATGGCTTTTTAATTGTCTTGCCACCATTTTTTTTCTGCTGCAGGCCAGTAAAAAAACAAGGAGTTGTGTGGCACTTTAAGACTAACAGATTTATTTTTTGCATGAGCTTTCGTGGGGGAAGATCCCACTTCCTCAGATGCTTCGAAGATGGGTGAACTTACAGAAGGGAATGAAGCTAAATGCAAGGGGGTGTAAAACATAGGCTCAGGTCATAAAGTAACAGCAAATCAGAGCAGTTTACAGGCTCAAACCATGGGAAGCCTGAAGTCAAATTACTCTTTGTAATGGGAAAAGAACCCATAGTCTCGATTAAGTCCTGCTTTCACAGAATTTAGCTTGCATATTAATTTGAGTTCAGCTGTTTGTCTTTGAAGTCTTGAAACAGCTGAACTCGAATTAATATGCCAGCTAAATTCTGTGAAAGCAGGACTTAATCGAGACTATGGGTTCTTTTCCCATTACAAAGGGTAATTTGACTTCAGGCTTCCCATGGTTTGAGCCTGTAAACTGTTCTGATTTGCTGTTACTTTATGACCTGATCCTATGTTTTACACCCCCTTGCATTTAGTTTCATTCCTTTCTGTAGGTTCACCCATCTTCGAAGCATCGGAGGAAGTGGGATCTTCTCCCACGAAAGCTCATGCAAAAAATAAATCTGTTAGTCTTAAAGTGCCATACAACTCCTTGTTTTTTTTACTGGACTAGACTAACAGGGCTATCCCCTTTGAAATTGACAAGAGGCCACTAAAAACTTGAATGAATTCTGCAGAAAGACTCCAGTTCATCAGAGTTAGATCAGTCCCCTACTTGCCTTTCATCCTTTTGTCTATAGCAATAGGTAGTTTTTTTAAAAATCATTTTCAGAGTTGTTGGTGGAAGATCTTTGTTTTTGCTTGATGTGCTGTGTTTTGTGTGGGTTAGTGCAAGGAGAAGAGGAACAGTTAAATATTGAAGTAGATGTTTGCAAAATAAAAATGTAGTGATTTGCTACAAGTGGGTATAAAATTAATGGACTATTACAAGGATCTCAATCACTCCTCTTTTCTCTCTCTTTAATAAATGAATATACTGCTTATCATAGGTGCCAGACTGACAATAATGGTCATGGAGATTAAATTGCCTTTGTGTATCCACAGAACAGTCACAGATAAGCATATATCTTTCTTCAACCATCCTACCCAGTATGCCTCCTTCCACCTTGCTCTGTAATGGTCACATCTGTGTAGGTGGGTGGTTCATTTCATCTACCTTTTCAAGGTTCAGCTTCTTCACTGAGATTAACAGGAAGAGTTTCCATGTATGTCAGTGTTGGGCAACTTTTGTGATGTGGGCAATGAAAACTAAATTAGATAGCATGAATAATAATAAGCTCTTCAAACTGGCTTTGAGCGGTCTCAGTGCGGAGTCCCACCCTCTTTCCCTTGGAACTGCTCAAGAAGTTTGCACTGAAGAGCTGGCCTCACAGCTTACTTTCAGTTTGAAGAGCAGAACTGGCAAGTGTGATTGGTAAGATGGAGGGGGTCTGCTGTCCAGTAAGGCTGGGGGCTCAGCAGTAATCTGTTGCCTGCAGTGGGAACCTTGGTTTTTAGGTATCAAAGGTAGTCTTGTGCTCAGTAGAAAGTCTAACTTGTCCAACACCTCCATTTATCTTGGGCACCAGCTGACACTAAACAGTGGATTGCATTATCTGCTAAGAACCAACAAACTATTGAGGTATAAAAGGCACTGATATCAAGTCAGTTGCTCTCTTGGGCCTAGTCCATACTGAGAAGGTTCACTGCTATAGCTATACAGCAAAACCTTGCCCCTCTAATATAAAAGAAGTTATACTAGAAGAAAGTGCATTTGCTGGTATAGCTTATTATGGATTGGTAAGCAAACTAATCTGTAGAGGCAAAAAGCATGACTATTCTGGTATAACTGTGACTACACTGTCTTTTTGTCAGCATAGCTTTATCATAAAAAATAAAACATTCAACCAATGTAGCTATGCCAGAAAAAATTACCAGTATAGACCCGGTCTTGGAGAGTTTACAATCCAAAAAACAGAAATAGAAAGACAAGATGCATAGCGAGACCCAGAGAAAGTATTGACATGAGATAACGAGAGTAATATTTTTTTTCACAATGAGGTCCTCACAGAGGTGAGCCTCCAAGAAGGATTTGAATGGGAAGAAGATGGGAGCTTGGCACATTGGGAAGTCAGTCCACAGAGAGTGGGTAATCTCATAGAAAAGAGGGGTGTAACATATCCTCTCTGCAAACAAGAGGCCCATGAACTACATTAAGCACATATAAGCTGAGAGTTGGAACCTGACCCTACAGCTCTATGAAATTGGAAGAAGCACAATATTTTTCATGGTATTATCTTTCTGAACTTCCCAATGATCTTTCCAAGTGTATTCATTTCCCCCAAATGTTGTGAAAATGTGACATTTTGGAGGCACAAGTTCATCTAAAACAAATGGAATAATTTTTTTGTGTAAAATTTTATTGAAAGCATCATTTCTTCATGTATCTACATCACCAGATCTTCTGAGACATGCAAAGTACTTGTGCTGCAATGAACCCCCCCCCATCATATATTTAATCCTCTGAGCACTTCCCACTTCAAAAATCCCTTTACAAGAAAATAACTTTATAGATTTTATGCTTTGCTCTGGGACCTCAGTCTCCAGCCAACAATTTGGGCCTGCACTTTTCCTGATGGCTGGGTGGTGGACAGACTAAAAATAGTTTCTGCTAGGTAGATAGGGGATGGTCTCCCAAATGATCATATAAATGCTTTCACAGAATCACAGACATGTAGGAAAAGAAGGGACCTCAAGAGGACATTCTAGTCTAATTCTCTGTGCTCAGGAAGAGCTGAGTATTATCTACATCCCTGAGAAGTGTTTGTCTAACCCAGTGGTTCCCAACATTTTCTCTGTCATGGCACACCTTGCTACCTTTAGTTAATTTGAGGCATACCAACATATAGTTTCCAAATGACCTCATGAATATTCATTATCCAATGAGCCAATCCAGAGCTTTTTGAGTAGTTTCTGAAAAAAATTTGTGGCACACCTGCTCAGAGCTGACAGCACACTTGCGTGCCGTGGCATGCTGGTTGGGAAACACTGGTTTAACCTGTTCTTAAAAACCTGCAATAAATGGAGATTCCACAGCTTCATTAGGTTCCGGTGTTTATCTACTCTTACAGTTAGAAGTTTCTTCCAACGTTTAACCCAGGGGTGTCAAACTTAAGACTCATGGGCCAGATCCAGCCCACCAAGGGCGCTGGTCCGGCCCCTAGAGCTGCTGCCTGGACCATGCCTGGGAACTCTCTGCAGCAGCAGCAAACAGCAAGGACAGGCATGCTCTTCTGGCTCATTTACATGATCCCAGTCACAGCATGGAGGAACAAAGAAAGTGCTACAGCCAATCCCGGCTCACCTCTGCTGTGGTCTGCCAACCAATCAGAGTCTCAGTCACAGCAGGCTGGGTTCGGCTCCCAGAGATTCCCTGGACTGCCCCCCATGCCAGCTGTTTGATTGCAGCACATTGCATGAATCACAAATAAGAAAGGAAGAAGTAGCAGGGGTCCACATGGGAACAAGCCAGTCAAAGGCCAGCCAGGACTGAGCCCAACCAAAGGCCAGCACGCTGAATGACTGACAGTGAGGGGACAGGGGTGAGGGGGAGGCAGGAGCCCAAGCTGCCTGTGTCTGTGCCAGACTGATTGCCTGCCACCACACAGTAGAAGGGGAAGGGGAAGGGGTTTCTGGGAGCTGCCGAGCAGCAGAGAGTTGGGGAGCCAGTGTGAGGAAGAGGAGCCCACGGGGCAGGGAAAAGGGAAGGTGTCTGAGCCTGTGGGGTTGGTAAGGAAAGAGGGAGCCCATGACACTGAATGTGTCAGGGGAAAAGGTTGGGGAGCCTGTGCAGATGCATGGCCCTCGTCAGGTATACCACCCTCCAGCGCAGCCTACCACACTGAATGAGTCTGACACCCTTGGTTTAACCTAAATCTCTCTTGCTGCAATTTAAGCCCATTACTTCTCATCCTGTCCTCAGTGGTTAAGGCGAGCAATTTATCACCTTCCCCTTTATAAAATCTATTTATTTACTTAAAGACAGTTATCATGTTCCCCTTGCTCCCGTTCTTCTTTCCTCGAGATTAAACAAGCCCATTTTTTCCCTATCTTTCCTTGTAAATCATGTTTTTTAGACCTTTAAACATTTTTGTTGCTCTCTTTTTGGACTTTCTTCAATTTATCTACATCTTTCCTGCAGTTCAGTGTCCAGAACTTGGTAATAGTCCTCTCTTGGGGCTTTATCAATGCTGAGAAGAGAGGAAAAATTGCTTCTTGTGTCTTGCTTTCAACACTCCTGCCAATACATTGCACAACGATGTTGGATTCTTTTGCAAAAATTCTACACTGTTGACTAATATTTAATTTGTGATTCACAAAGCCTCCAGATTCTTCTCTGCGGTACTGCTTCCTGGGTAGTCATGTATTTGTTTCAGTGATTATTCCTTGCTAAGTGTCATCGTTTACATTTCGAACATCATCTTCTTTAATTCAGACCATTCCTCCAGTTTGTCAAGATCTTTTTTTGAATTCTAATCTTGTCCTCTGAAGCACTCGCAAACCCCTACCAGCCTAGTGTTTTCTGTAAACTTTATAAGTATAGTTTCTATGTCATATGAAGATCATTTATAAAACTATTGAACAGAACATCATCGAGGATAGGTCCCTGTGGTACCCCGGTTGATGTGCTGTTCCAGATCAGTTGTTAACCATGTAACATGTACAACCTCTGTACATCATTTTCCAATCAGTTGTGCAGCCACATTATAGTAGGCTCATCTAGGCAATATTTTTCTAGTTTGTTTGTGAAAAGGTCATGTGACACTATCAAAAGCTTTACTAAAGTCGAGATACATCACATCTACTGCTCATCCCACTGCTCACAAAGTTCGTTGCCCTGTCGGAGAAGGATATTGGTTGGTTTGACATGATTTGCTCTTGACAAATCCATGTTGACTGTTACTTATCACCTTATTTCCTTCCAGGTGCTTAGAAATTGATTGATTATTTGCTTCATTATCTTTCCCAGTACACATATTAAGTTAACTGGCCTGTAATTTCCTGGGTTGTCCTTATTCCTCTTTTAATAGATAGGTACTGTGTCTGTCCTTTTCTAGTCCTTTGGTATCTCTCCAGTCCTCCACAAGTTCTCAAAGAGAATTGCTAATGAGTCAAAGATCTTTTCAGGCAGTTCTTATGTATCAGATGTATTTCATCAGACTCTGCCAGCTTGAAGCCATCTAACTTGTCTGCATAATTCTTAACTTGTTTTCTTCCTGTTAATCTCAGATTCTACCCCCTTTACACTGTTTTTCGCTATGTTAGTTGAACAGCCACTGGCAACTTTTCTGGTAAAAACTGAAGTAAAGAAACCTTTTAACCTTTTGACCATTGCTGCATTTTCTTTTACCGTCTTTCCCTTCTCATTAATTGACCTATCCGGTCCTTTGTCAGTTTATTATTTAAACCAACACTTCCTGCTAAAATACATGTGCACATTTATTAGTAGCTATTGGTTTAAGCTAAAAATCTCTTCCTTTTTAAAATTCATTTCCTTATCTCCACTTATCAGGAGCAGCACTAACAAGCCCTGAAGAAAACCTCTGCCTTCCAGCATTATATAGAACAGCTTTCTTCTTCCTCTTTCTCGTGATTTTTTTGAGCAAAGAAATTATGGAGTCAGAAGCTCTAGACATACAGTGCTCTGTAATATCTAAGTAAAATGCCTACTCTTGATCAGCCTAAGTGCCAAGCATTTCTGTAACAGTTTCTCATGTCACTAATATTTCCTTCTTCAAGCAATCAAAAAGACCAGAACACTTTAACTTTAAATCTCTAGTGTTCATGAAATGTGTAGTACTGCTCAGTGGGAGCTTAGACTTCAGAGAGGCCAGCTGTGTTCTTACTGTGTGAAATGGTAGATGGATGGTGTTACTTATTTTTCTTGAAGGTGGATGACAGGGTTTTTTTTATGGATAATGTAGTATTTTAATAATTACTGTAGGAGAATGATCTAACCCAGTGTATATTCGTTCTGCTTACTATAATCTAATATGCATTAACGCTATGGCAATGCTATGCTGTTTAATGGCTGCATTAACACATACACTGTGCATATTATAGTACTCTGTTGTATTTATATCACATAATTTATTACAATGTGTACAATATTATTACTTTCAAAACCCAAAGTAAATTATGGACAAAGTGGTTTGATTTCACGGGTTGGTCATAGTGCAAATAGATTTCATGGTTTGTCACAGATTAATAGAAAAGTTGTATGTGGAAATTATTTATATAGCTTAAACAAATGGTTATCAATACATGCTTTATGAACAATAAAAACAAAGAGCAGTCTCTAAACAGTGAGGCTGTTAAGATACGTATTATTGCATTTGTATTGAGCTTTTGACCACTTACTTGTTTCCAGGTATCAACTTCTGTCAATATGAAGGGAAGCCTTATGATGAAAAAGAAAAGGAGGAGAACTATTATATAAAGTCAAACTTGCACAAGAAGCCATGTATGATTAAAATGTTACCATATTATCAGAAAAAAATTAAACTGCATATTAGTAAAAGAAAACTTCACTTATTTATTGAATGTTTAAAAACACATTTTACTGTGAATAAATTGTTGTTTCAAAATATTTCAAATATAATCTATTGGTTAGTATGTATTACAGGTCTCCCATACTCGTGTGGCATATGAAAGTCTGTTACAGGCTCTGGTAGGAAACTTTGACATAAGCTGTACACGATCTTAATTCTGGTGGTCATTGGTTCAATACCTGATGTTTTAGCCAAAATGGTGGACATCACACAAACTCTTCTGAGCTTCCGGTTGGCAGCAGCCATTCTTGACACAAGCAGTTTGAAAGCCCAGTGTACTAGCCTGAAAAAAAGAAACACCTCCAACTTGCTAACTAGCAATTTACCAGCCATAAAAAGAACTGCACTGAGCAGAAACACATCTATCCATTATTCTTATTACTTTTTTGTGATCTCTCATTTTATTTTTCTCTTATCTGGGATTATATTGCTTATTTTAGGCTATAAGTCTGATGAGATCTGTTTAAAAACAATTAAAATGCAAAATTTAAGGTTGCACAAGAGTATAATTTTACATGATTTACTATCTAGCTTTTGCAAAGCAAACCACTGTTACCACTATAACATTCGGTAAATAACTGAATTTAAGGGTTGAGATGTTTATACAACATCTATACTAATTATTTCTTCTTTTTCTTCTTCTTCTTCAAGTGTTGTGTTTATAACACTTTCCAGGTGTATTACACCAGCCTATACTAGGTCAGCAAAAGAGACAATTAATAACATCATTTGCATATTGTGTAAATACTAAGGTTCAGACCCTGTGCTACATTTGAGCTGCCCTTGGCATACCAGGGAATCCGCAGGATCTGTTTTCCTTGCTCCCAAGGAGCATCAACCTGCTGCTGTCCTATATCATCAACAAATTGTTATCCATCTTTGTACTAGCTCAGCTCTGCTGTCTGGTGCTTTGTGAGGTAGAGCCAGGACTCAACCCATTGCCAGCTGCACCTGGGGAGTATGAATGGGCTTTCACACTTTGACCTGAAATCTGGATGGCCCATGCACACATGGTAGGGGAACAAACCTAAGCAACACTCTAGCTCCTACTAACTGCAACAAGAAACAGGGGAACAATAAATGAGTATGGTGCCCGCTGTCTTTTAATTGAAAATTTCATGGTTTCCATAATGCTGTAAGTTACAGTAGGCCTCCATATAGAAATTCAGTAGATACTGTGCTATGGAGAACTAAAAATTTAATGTTACGTATAGTGACTTAGTGTGCATACAAAGATGATGTAATGGAGTATGAAGTATAAACAAATTTTCTCTGACAAATATATCACCCTAGACTTAGAGAAGAAAAATATCCACGGTCTTCTAATCCTCAGTCTGTTAAAAAGAACAAACACCTAAAAAGTATTAATCTTATAAAAATAGGTCTAATAATACTTCTTTGAGCTGAGTGTTACATCAGACCCCAGGGTTCTTTGCAAAGTGTTTTGATTTTTAGAAGTTAAGTAAAAAAAAATTCATTTAATTTCTAATTAATGCAGATAATTATAAAGGAAATTATTGTAAGTAGCCCTTTAAAAAAAAAGGCCAAGTTCTGTTTATCTCAAGTAAAAGTTTTAGAAGCATTTTTAGTCTTCCTTAAGGCATTTTTGTAATGTTTAGATACATGTCAATAATGCTTTACTGTATGGTTGTTTAGATGTTATTTTGTAGGATTCAGCAGCCTGCTAAGGAGTTTATCAATAGATAGCACAGACCAACATGAAAAAGTGAACATCTTTTTCTCTTGAGAGACTTCACATTTCACACTTTGTTTTAAGAGGGCTACACTCCTTCCAGGAAATGTATTACTGACTGAGACAAGTCTCTGTTGCTAGAGCTTTACAGGTTTTACCACAAGGTCATTACAGTGTCTGTAGTTTGACTGTGGTCATTCCCAGTCTGCAATCTACATTGCAATATACATTTTAATGACAATATGGTTATCAGCAAAGCTAAGGACAAAAGTAACTCTTTCTCTTGTGCTAAGGCAGTGGAGGGAGTCAGATTTATTTTAAATAAATTTATTTATTTATTTTAAAATGTGCACTTTGTTACCAGATCACGGGTCAAGGCATTGTATAAACCTCTTCCAAAGATCATTCTTCTGTTATTGTCCACCTAGTGGTAGAATTTGCAACTGACAACATTGACCTGACTGACTTTAATCCTCAGGGGCAATATAATTTAAACAGACTTTGACTTTTGAGTCTAATTGTTCCAGATTACTTAAAAATCTGTTGGATGTTTTTTTGCTACAGTTCAAAGAGAGCAAACCCTCGAAGGTCTTGTAAGTTTCTGCTGATTTTTTTTTTGATTGAGCTCTTTAAAACTGTCTTTTAAAAAAGAAAATTGAAATTTTGGTAGGCACCAGTGCCTTACATATGGCACCAGAAAACCCAGGTTGTAACTTAAGGAAGAGTAAAACAAACAAGGAGTCCTGTGGTACTCCCACGAAAGCTCATGCAATAAATAAATTTGTTAGTCTTTAAGTATTACAGGACTCCTTCTTTGTTTTACTGAACTAGACTAACATGGCTGAACCTTTGGAAAAAAGGAGGAGTGACTTCCACCTGAATTAAGGTGAATGAAGCTCACTTAGCTAAGAAAAAAAAGTAGCCATCATTTTAGTTCAACTGGGAAAGAGGCTCTGTTTCTGCAGCAAGGGTCCCTGTATGAGTCTGGTTGAAGAAACATGTGAAGTTCACAAAGAGTGAGGTCTGTCCATTGACAGTTTGTGTGTTTTAGTGATTACCATCAGTTTGATGACTCAATGATAACATTTATGGATGTCTGCAACAGAGATAACCCAGACTAGTAGAAGCACACATGCTGGGGAATACAAGAGAGGTCTGATTTTGTTGCCAGAGGATTGCTATCCCAGAAGGTAGCAATGCCCGTTATTTGCTATTACTGTTGGGGAATGTAGACTATGCTTTTATGGAGATGTAGCAAGAGTTCCTGTGATGCCTAACACAGACATGATGTTGCCACCAACACATGGCTCAGATAATATATGTTTTCCTTTTTCCCTCCACAGTCCACAAGACCAGCTAATTTGGTCCTAAATGTGAGACATTCTTGAAAAACTGACATATTTAAAGTGGATAAAAAGAGACCCAAAGAAGTCTCAAACTCACAGCCTATATAGTTTATATGTTTCCTACAGGTGCTTTCAGGGACCCTTGGTTTTCTCTCCATGGTCTTCTCTCTGCATTCTGGTCTGTGGCATTATTGCTCTCTGCTAACAGATCTTTGGATATTTCTCACTTATTTTCTGAATTCTAGGATAAAATAACTCCCAGTAATTTTAATTTATATATAATATATGGTGTGGGTATATAATTTTATATATACATACACACATTATATAAAGTTATATATATAATTATTGTTCTATATATGTATGTATATATGCATATAAATACATATAATGTTTTCTTTACATTTGATCTTGAGTGAAATGTGGGAGAGTGGAGGTGACATGACATCTTCTATAGAGAATGCTTTGTGAATCAAATGATTATTTTTAGCACTTGGATGACTGGGGCTCCACAAATGTGATAAATAGGTTAGTTGAATGAGTATTGGTGGCGTTGGCTTTGGGTCACAGTGGCTTTGGTAGAATAAGAAGAGATTTAAAAAGTGAAACAAACAGGCGTATGAGGAAGGTTGTGTGATGATAGAAATAAGGCTTCTAGAAGCAGGGGAAAAAAGAAATGGAACATAGGACACTATTCTCCCACCACACAATGTCTCTAGAATAGAAAGACTGCTCTGGAGACTGCTGGCACTTGTAAAGACTGACAAATTTATTCATTGCATAACTTCTCGTGGGAGAAGAATCCCCCTTCATCAGATGCTTTGAAGATGGGATTTTCTCCCATGAAAGCTCATGTGATAAATAAATGTGTTAGTCTATGAAATTGTGACCAGACTCCTTGTTTGTTTTGCTGAACTAGACTAACATGGCTACCCCCTGTGGAAGAGACTGTTCTGTAACTCCCACTGATGTATCATTCACTTAGAAGATACTTCCTGGTGCTTTTACTTTGATGACTATTTTCAGTGGCACCGGCAAGGTTTAATCACATAATCTTGGTATCTGTGCTATTAAAAGTTTGAAGACCCCTTCTTTATGGAGCATAAAAACTTCCAAATATTTGCTTTAGAGAATAAATTCATCACTGGAACTGAAGTAGCTTCAAAACAGATGTAAAGACTTATTTCATTCCTCCTTGGATCCTCTCTTTATTAGGGATCCAGTAAGTAGGTTAATATAAAACATACAATGTTTAGAGAGGTGCACCTGTCTAAATTTAAGCAGCTATGTAAATATCAAAATGCTGTTGTGGGTAAACAAACAATAAACTAGTTGTTTGTGTCTTTTGCATTATTGTTAATTAATTTACATCCAGAAGTGCTTAAAGTGTACATACAATTATACATTAATCATGTTTTTTAATGATGCATGTTGGAAGAGCTAAGCTTATAATTGTAGTCATGTTGATGCGGAAACCATTAATGTTTCTGATGCCCTGTGGTAGAAAGAACTATATTAAAATTGATTTTTGTTTTCTGCCTCTGTCTTAGTAACATTTATAATAACAGGTGTAGTAGGAAGTATCCTTTAAAACTGATATTTCAAAGCTTTATACATTTTGGGGGGGAGGGGGGATTGGTGGTGTTAATGAGTTTATATAGCAGAGGAAAAAGGTCAGTATCAGGATATGGTAGTTTTATTCTTCTGTTATAAAAAGTGGTGATGTCAGCATTCTTGAATTATTTAAATATCAACCAAATATTCGGCATACTGATATGGTAAGCATTATTACTGAAACAAGTTTGGAAAATGTAATGTCCCTTCAATGTAATATTATATGATGAATAACATTAAATAAATAAATCTGTTAGTTTTTAAGTGCCACAAGACTCCTTGCTTTTTTTGCTTTACTAGACTAACACAGCTGCCCCTTTGGAAATTAACTCTTTCTCTTTCTCTTTCTGTCTCTCCTGACTTGCAACAAGGTGTTGGTTGCTGGTGTATCTGTACTCTATGTGCAGTGAGCAATGAGATGCATATTTATATTACTTTCATTGCTGATCTTCAATCTTCACCAGTTTACACTTTTATAATTGAAGAAGCCTCTGTTCAGCCAAGAAAAATGAACTATGATGTATTTCATAGCTGCTTCTAGTTCATATCCATGGTGTACTGAACAAGAGCTGTTGGTGGTTTATTTTCTTTTCAAAAATGTTTTAGAAAAAAAATGCCACTCCATGTTTTAAAGTATGTCTAAAATATGGTTGTGAAAGAATAATATGTTATGGAGTAATTTCAGATGTTTTTTCATTAATCAAATATTAGATTGACTACTATGTTTGTTTGTTTTAGTTTTGCAAACAAGTTAGATTTTGGAATAATTTGACAGACTTAATGCTGTCAAATGTTTAAATTTATCATGTATTGTAAAATTCAATAGATGTCTTTGGGGATATGGATCTGAATTTAAACAGAAAGAGAAAAAGCATTTGATTCAATATAGCAGTGATGGTTTGAAGTGTTAATTGCCCAGTCACCTAAACTATATAAAGAATGACAATTTATTCAGCATCATTCATCATGTTTTTAACGGTACTAGTGATGGATTAATAAAACATTGTAAATCTTGTATGCAAACAAAATGTTTCTAATAAATGGACTCTAATCTAATGGCCCCACTGCTAAGTGAATTGAAGTAACTGCCAGTAATTGAACACAGAATAACTCTGGTATCATGGTAACATGACCTCTGTATGCAGGAAGTTAACTTCTCAATAAGTTAAGTCTTTGGAAGTGGCTAGCCAGTATTATACTATGCTAGTTAGCTTCATGGAAAACTTTGTCCTGTGAACAAGTCTATTGCTTTCTTTGGCAACAAACTAGATAGTCAGAATGGTATGGGTTTCATCGATGCACGCACACAGTCATATCTGAGAGGATTCCTTCTACAAACATTTGCTGAAAAAGCAGTAAATCTGCTGTTCAGGGGACAGTTGTAAAATGTTTAGTGCCTTTTTAATGTTGGTTTATCAGCTATAATACATGAAAAGTGAAAATCTACAAGGTAGATGAAATAATAGGTAAATAGCAATAACCACTTAATATCAGGCTGGTGTCATTTAACACTGGTTTACATTTTCAAAATAAAAATTCAAATTTTTGTTCCTTGAAGCTTGACTACAACAAAAACAGACAGATATTTTTCCTTAGTTATTATTTATGAGAATCTTTCAGTTCTTAATTGTATTATTCTTCATTAATAAAAGTCAGATAGAAGGTAAAAATATACAAGGAACATGGGTTTGTTCTTTAGGCCTTTTGTTCTGCTGGTTTAAGTTCATCCACTTTTCTGTTGAGCCATAGAATTTTTTCTTCTAAAATGTACTGTTACATATTTGTTTTTGTTTTTCAATGTTAGTGATTATTGAAGATTGAGTATGAAGACCACACTCCACAATTTACCCATAAAACAACCAGAGCATGAGTAGAGACATTGTAGGCTTTCCCTCAATTCCCCATCAATACTGAGGGGAGTGTGTCCTCTCTTCCCACTCAGTTCTTGGCTGCTTTACAGAAATTGTCAACTTGACTTCAACATACTGTCTGTTCCTATTGTGATTTCGACGATATGGATACCTGATGACTAGGAACTATATTTTTTCACCAGCTCATTTCCCACAGTATATGTGCAATATGGAGCAGAGCTACACTATTCTATGTGTGCTATATGCAGTGCTATGTATGTATGTTAATGAATAAACATGTTTGCAGGATCTGGACCACAGTCATATCTTATACATGCCCTGTGGATGTTGTTGAGGAATCAGGAGTGTTTGGTAGATGGATAAGGATGATTGGAGAGCAGGTTCTGCCATCTAGGTAAGTGTGGGGAGGTGTTTTAGGTTTGGGGAATAACCACATGCAATGGTCCAAAGGGGCAGCCATGTTACTCTAGTAAAGCAAAAAGCAAAAAGTCTTGTGGCACTTAAAGACTAGCAGATTTATTTATTGCATGAGAAAGCGTCTGACGAAGTGGGATGTTCTCCCACGAAAGCTCATGCAATAAATAAATCTGTTAGTCTTTAAGTGCCACAAGACTCCTTGCTTTTTTTTCACATGCAATGGATCTTTCTACTAAAATGATTAGCAGTGAAATAGTTAACAAGTTTGCCATATAAAGTTTCATATTTAGAATGTAAAATTAACCCCCTTCCCCATGGGATGAATGGGACAGTTTACATCCACTTTAGAGTATCGTTTCAGGCCATTTGCAGACTCAGGTAGACATCACAGTATCAGTTTGCAATCAGTGGGAAAAAGAAGAAAAGAAAACAGATTTTGGTGCACAGTTCCGCAACGAGGTGGATGGAGTAGCAAATGAAATGGCCATAGAGTCTCTGAGCACAATGAGCCCTTACAATAGCCATTTGGGTATTTTAAACCCATTTGGATGTGAGATGTAAATGTAAAAGATTGATGGAAGATGTAAATGCTAATTTAAGTGCTTTTTATTATATATGTAAATTTCTGAAACCTAGAGGTTGAAAAATGACTGAGCACTTGATCAATACCTGTATGACCAAATCCTTGTGTCCCCATGTTGTCATTCTGCTTTCACAGGTCATGATGTTGTGTCATCCTGAATAACATATTGACATTTCATCAGAACATTGTGATGCAAATGGATATATTCTGTTGAACACTTCCTCAAAGTGACAACTCTTACCACTTCTCTTCTCTTCTCTGTTCAGTCCCACTTGTTATACCCAGACAGGAAAAGCAGGCTAACACGCAGGCAATTGCTAATGGTAGAAAAACATTAAGGTCAGCACTCTTTACTGACCTTTTTGTGTGAGGCATAGATTAAAAGAGCAGAAACTGCTTGAGTTGTGTTTGATGGCGAGTAATGTTAAATGCCATTGTCCTATCATGCCTCTTTAAAGGTGAGGGCTATAAATGGATTGCTATGATTCTTTCCATTGGGCTTTATCCAGTTTTAGTTCCTTAGTTTCTCTCTGTACCGCCACTTAGGGTGACTAGATGTCTGAGTTTTATAGGAATAGTCCTGGTATTCTGAGCTTTTCTTTGTATAGGTGCCTGTTACCCCCACCCTAATCCCCTGTCATGCTTGCTATCTGGTCACCCTAATTCCACTGTACTGTTCTTTTCAGAAACGAAACCAGCCTGTTCTTGGTTCAAAGGTAGCCTCCCTGCTTTTGTGTCAGAGATGGGAGATAACTGTCCTGCTCTACTTGGCATCGATGAGGCCTCAGCTGGAGTACTGTGTCCAGTTCTGGGCACTGCACTTTAGGAAATATGTGGACAAATTAAACAGAGTTTAGAGGAGAGCAGCAAAAATGCCGAAAGGTTTAGAAAATCTGACCTATGAGGAAAGGTTAAAAAAGAGACATATTTACTATTGAGGAGAGAAGAGTGAGGGTTGAACTGATAACAAGCAAGGGTTGTTCTAAAGAGGGCAGTGATCAGTTATTTTCCCCAGCCATTGAGGGTAAAATAAGGTGTAATTAACATAATCCCCAGCAAGGGAGACTTTGGTTGGATATTAGGAACAACTTCCTAACTCTAAGGATATTTAAGTACAGGAATAGGCTACCAAAAGAGATTGTGGGATCCCCATCACTGTAGGTTGTTAAAAACAGCTTGGAGAAACACATGTCAGGTATGGTCTAGGTCTCTTGGGTTACTTGGTCCTGCCTAAGTACAGGGGCTGGACTTGTCTTCGTGAGGTCCCTTCCAGCCCTACAGCTCCATGAGTCTGTGCTTCTGTTCTCTGAGTCTTAGGCCTGTATATCTATCTCAGTTTTACTCCACCAGCACTGTCTTAATTTTAATTAGCCTCCACATGAGCTTTCAACACGAAATTCTTGGAACTGTCCTTATTTTCTGACACTCAGCACTCTCCATCTAGAATATGCGGTTGCTTCTGTAATTCTGTTTAAACAACTCCACCTGGATCTATGTAGCTATCATTTCTCTTCTCTGAGCTTTGCTCCTAGGTACTTCAGTTTAAGCTTTTTCAAAAACCAGTCTGAGGATTTGGCTGAATAGGTTACTCAGTTGTTGTACCAATGAAAATTATTCTTTCAATAGTTAGTATTTCCACATCTATTCAACATTATGTGATAAAATCTACTTGCTTGCAGACTAAATTATAAAAGTAGACCTGTCATTATGCATTTTTATAAATGTCTTTAGAAAGTTCTTATGTGGGTTATGCTCAAAGTGAGAAATATTGCAGTTTAATAAAATAATTTTTGCTTGATATACTTATGAATTTCAGTGGTGCAAATTGCCTGCATGTGTTAGTTCCAGGACCATAAAGCAGTATTATTTATGAACACTTAGCACTTGTATGTCGATTTGCATTTTCAAAGTGCTGTACAAACTAACAAATAAATCCTCACAATACTACTACAAGGTAGTTAAGTAGTATTATCTTCATTTTATAAAAGGGGAAATTCAGGAAGAGAGAGACTCTCTTCAAACTTCAGTAAGAGTTTGATTTCAGTTCTCAAGAGACATGAGAAAATTAGGTCCAGTTGATGTTTTATTGCCACTATCTCATCCTTCACTTTTCATGCAACATATCTGTAGTCAGATAAGGAGTCCCAAATTAAATAACAATGATTTACATAGATTGATCATTCTCTGTCCATTTTATGGGATCCTGGGTGGATGGGAAAGGGGAGCTGCAGTTAAATTCATTTAGGTAAAAAGGTTTTATGCTTAGAGGAGGAGTTTACTGAGCTAGTAAATAATATGTGAAATCCAACTGTGTAGTGAGAATTCACTTCTGTTAAACCAAAGAAAAGGGTGCATGAAATTCTGGTATAGAATATTTGCTTTATCTTTAGAGAACATTAAAATGGACATCAAATAATGTAATGCAGTGGGTTTAAAAAAATTTAGCAAGGAGAAGAGCGCGAATTTCTGTGACAACCAATTTCATACTGAAAACTTTGCAAGAAAAAATTATGTATGTCCAATACTGATAAGACATTGCAAATGCAAGTTTTAAGACACATGTCTCTTTGCATTCCATTCTTCTACTGCGCCACTCTAAGAATAGTCAGCTCTCCGTATAAAAGTGAAAAATGTAGTTCACAAAACAAAATTCTAGACCACAGACTTGCAAAGTTAAGGACCTGACATTGAGGAGAGTTTGTAATGTACCCTTCCCTATCCCTTCACTGGCCTATGACCTTCTAGGTCAGCTTTAAATGAAAATATTTGTTTAAATATCCCTTCTTCAACAGAAACAGACTTGGTCACATTTACAGATAGTAAATATTCAATAACAGACTGAGTGGGTGGGTAAATAGTGGGGAAATATGTCAACTTTTACAGAAGAGCAGAGCTACTAACATATATTGATCTCAAACGAGTTTTGCACTAAGTAGTATTTTTTAATATTAGCCAAGTAGTATGGATGACTCCTATTGCTTTAGCCCAAAACATAGTGCCTGTCAATGTTGGGCAGATATTAGATAATGATAGTGCACATAAGTAACAGGCAATATTGGGTATATCATGGTAGTAGTTCACGATGTGAAGACAACGTGGGGCAGTACTTGTTCAGGACCTTCGACACCAATACCAACCTAGGGGAAATGGTGGTAAAAGAAGAACACAGATTGCCCTTCAATACTGAGGTCATTTCCTCACTGAGAACTGGAGTTCTGAACTTGCCTCGATCTTACAAATCTTCTGGAGTCTGACACTTAATAACATGCGTTTGGGACCCGGTTTTATACTCAGGGAGATCAGAGGGGGGCTCCCAGCAGATTCAGAGCATGTGCATAGAATGTTTTCCATGAAGAGTTTCTCACAGAGATTTGTTTCACAAGTAGGCTTTGTTGTGCATCTTAGTCATTCATACAGCCTCTTTCAGCATGAGGGCAGGCCTTTATAGTCCTAATATTCACATATTAATAATGTTTGCTACAGTAGGTGAAATTTATCATGATATTTATGTTTTACTAATATTTGATGACATGATTTTTGTTTCTAAATAAAATGGTGAAGCAAAGGAGGAGCAGAGATCTCCATTGCCCAAGAGAAAAGAGGGCTTAGGATGACCTTGGCTTACCTATGGCAAAGAGTCCAGCAAGTGGCATATATGTTATTTTGATGAAGTGTCTGTTGGGCCTGTTGAAAGAATGGTTTGTGTGGTGTAATAGAATAAAGAGCCGCTCTAAGTCTTGGTTTATACTGCCACACAATTTCATTGGTAATCAAAGGGAGACATGACATGCTAAGTACTTAAAATATCCCGTATCTCCCTCTGATTGCCTACCGCAGGGTCCCCACAGCGCTGATTTGACGGAAAATGCCTTTCCATTGAATCAGTGCTATGCTTCTTTCCAGGTAGTTTTACCCAATCGACCTCTGGCTCATTCTGAGTTTGATTGAGTGTGTCTTTATGGATGCTCAATCAAAATTGAATAATGGATTCTGTGTTGTCGGTGCTGCCACTGACAGAGTAGTCTTGCCTTAAAAGTCCATCCCTGCTTCAGCTGAAGACAGTGATTGCTTTGCCATTGATTTTAGGGGGAGCAAGGGCAGACAATGTAGCTTTAAAGCAAGCAGTGGGCAGGCTGCTGTAAGGTGTGAGTGTGATGACAGGTGAAAATATTTGTTCAGGGTGTGCAGATGTATATGGCAGGGCATAGCAGCTGACTAGCAACATTATATGTAAAAGATTTCTCGCTGTTTTGTGATGCTATAAGCTCAATTGTTAAAATTCCACCTACTCAGTGAAGACTTTTCAACCTGCCTTGTAGAATGGTCACCATTAGGGGTTTTTAAATTAACCCCCCCACACACACACACACGCACGCACACAAGAAAACAACCTGCAGAGATAAGCCTGGTATTTCATTTTATGGAAATATAGCTGGAACAATCTATGTGTGCGGAGGGGAGCATTACACTGCTGAGTCCTTTCCATAATACTATTAAATAGCAGTGTAATTAAGGGCTCTAGCAATTTGCCATCTCTTTTTTTCACTTGGAATTACTTCAGATGTCTGGCATACACACTTACCCTGTTGTTCAAAGCCATTACAGTCCATACAGTCAATAATCCACAAATTAAAAATTCAATAGTAGATGCATTAAAAATGGTATGCCTCCAATTTAGTCCATACTCCCAGTTCAGCCTGTTTGGTGCTAGAAGGATGTATTGAGAGGCGCTGACCCATGAGGATTGTGACACATTGTCAGTATATCTCAAAGCATACCTAGTCACATTATATTTGCAGACCTAGAGTTCGTCTGTAGCCTGGATTTAAGCTGTAGATAAAAATGAAAGACACATGAAAAAGCACTGTAAAGCTCATGCTCCACAATCCAAGTGATTAGTTACTTTCTGCAAATGGAGCTTCCATCTCTGATGTGGACTGGTGTGTTACATCTCACCTATAAAATCAGCATCTCCAAGAAGCACGGAACATCTCCAGTGCTATGCTGGAATATTGGTTTGGTGTCAGTTTCAAGAGAAGAGCACCAATTAGTGAATGAATCATCAGTGCCACTTCCTGCAAGACATGTGTATTTGTAAGGGTATGTCAATATTACAATCAGAGATGTGATTGCAGCGTGAGCTGGCATCCCCCTGCTAGTTTTAATGCAGTTAGCGCCGCTAAAAATAGCAGGGAAGATGCGGTTGCACAGGATTCAGCACAGGCTAATAATGTGACTAGGTGCCTGGGTTCCCCAAAGTGTTTCTACAGATCACATTGAAGCCCTGGCCAATTAGTCTTCACTACTGTTTAGTGGTGCTAGCTAGATTAAAGTTAGCATAGGTAGTCCAGCCTCTGCAGCAGTTGCATCTTTGATTGCAGTGTAGACAGAACCTTCAATGTTTTTCCCCTAAATATCATCCAGCCCAATCTTGTTGTGAGTTCAGTCACAACATGGAGGAATTATGGCTAAAAGCCATCCTTTAGGACAATCACTTTATGGGAGTCCAACGAAAGAAATTGCAATTAAATATCCATTGAGTCATATTTGGTTTTCAAGAATAGTTTTAAAAGAACTGAAGCGTTTTAACATCTTTCCTCTTATTGTCATATTCCACATATTAGTTCCTGTCTTGCAGTGCTTGGCATAGGACTCCTAGGAGTCTCACAAATTGTTTGCAGTGTTGTAGGTGTTTTGGCCCCAGAATATGGAAGAGAGAAGGTGAGTGAGGTAATATTTCTTTGTTGGGCCAAGTTCTGTTGATGAAAGAGAAAAGTTTTCAAGTGTCACAGAACTCTTTTTCTCTAGAGACAGCATTACAAATGTTACTTTACAGTGAATAGCTCCCATCATCATGAAGTCACTGTAATTTAAAAATTTATCACGTGAACTTTCAGATGGTTATACTGAGCTAAGTGTGTGGGTTTTTTGTTTTTTTTTTAAACAAAAGCAAATACGTAACTAGGATCTGAATAATTGCACTAAGCTACACTCTTGGATTGTCTCATATTACCCACTGTTTACAAACTGTTTCTTATCCAGGAACTCCCAGTCTTTTCTAAAGGGAATGTAGAACGGGCAAAAGTAGCACTGGTGACTGAAGAGATACAGACAGACACCACAAAGTAGCGCATTCTTTCCTACCAAAGTACAGTGCTTGATCTAAAATGACAGGCTACTTCATTTCCTGTAGCTCATCCCTGGCCCCAGTGTTGAGATTTCTAATGGGGTAGGTAGATATATGTGCTTGTGTGTAAATTGTAGATACTTGTGATGATCAGTGATGGGCAGCACTCGGAAGGTTTCGAAGTGTGGTGCAGGTTAGATAAACTTTTGAGACTTAAATAAAAAAATTTGGGATGCCTATATGAATTAATATATTTTGAGAATCCTCCTCCATATCCTTCTTTCCACTTAGTTTCATACTGAAGTGTTCTCCCTCCCCACAGGTTCTTCGAGGGGGGTTAATTAGCCAAACCTCTCTCTAATCCGAGTCATCTGGGATGAAGCTCAGTGCTCTTCTCTCCTTTCATGAGGAGAAGACCCAGATACCACCCATAATACTTTCCCTGAGATGGACAAAAGCTGCATAACATATTTTCTTGGAATCATGACTTGGGCTCCATCCAGGAACACAGGGATCTTCTTTGGAGAAGCCATTTATCTATACTATGCTCCCTATTCTTAATCAATGGTATTGTTATTGTGCAAGGGATGGAGATCCCCTAATCTTATCGACCTCTTCAGGCTTCACAGCCCTCTTCTAAATAACAAGAGCCTTCCTGCTGTTCCTTTTGAATATTCTGTCTGGCTTTTCTCCAGTCGGTGCATCAGATTGCCCAACATGCCTTGAAAAATGTAAAGCCCCAGATGGCTGTACCCAACACACAAAGTTGACTTCACACCTAACAATGAAGTTAGAAAATCCCAAAGATGCTACATGACTTTATTTATTGACTCCAATTCTGACGGATCATTGTAATGTGTTACATAAATGCATAAACTTGTCTGTTTCTTTTATCTTTGGCGAAATTATGTTTGTAGGGTGATATTCATGGTAGGTGCCAAAAGACTCTAACAGCATCATCATAGTACAGTGCAAAGTGGAGAGAGCATGCATAGGACAGGCAATGAGAGGGATCCTGCCTTCTGTGCATTGGCGAGGCTGGATTCCTCAGTAGCTCTGGAGAAGAGGGATTGGAAATGGCTGGAGAAGAGGTCACGTAATCTACTGGTCATAGTCCCCTCTGGAGAGCATGTACAGAAGTCACAGCCTTTGTTAGTGCTGGGGGTGGAGAAAGGGATGCTGAATTCCAGCAGTTGTAAATTTTAATCATAATTACTATTTCATAGACAGCTCTTTTGTAATAGATGTCAGATATTTATGACATAGGAGTATAACTTTGGTGAGCTCCCAATGTATGCCCACCTGAGGTGAATTTAACCTGGATATTCTGGTAAGTAGAATCTAGTTGTTCTGTTTAATAATTACTAGTAATAATGTGCATTTCTATAAGGCCTTCCACTCAAGCACTTTATAAACGTTAATGAATTATGCCTCACAACACCCTTGGGAGGGAGCTGAATATCATTGTGTGCTGAAATGGTACAGTGATAGAACTGCACTTCTCCCTGTTTGTTTGAGGTTTTTATTTATCTGCCTGTTAAAAACCAATAACTAGAAAAAAAAATCTATCATATAGAAATCATTCTGTTAGTTCAGCCATAATGTAAGATTAGTAGCCAGTATGGGTAATGCTTAATTAATGTAAATGTTCACAGTTCATTTCTAATGAACATAATGGAATTTTGGTATTTAACTGCTATGACATGAAACTAAATAATGTAAAGATTGACTGTACACTAAACTGAATTCAGCAGTGTCTATGGAGAGAAGTGAAAGGTTTAATTCAGTGGGTCCCAAACCATTTTCATGTAAGGAATTTGTATGATTGGTACAGGGATGGCGAAAAAAAGTGAATGGGAAAGAAGATCATCTGAGAAATGATGAATGGATAGGTAGTGTCCAAAGGAAATATTAAGATGTGGTCCACATTATAAGTGAGTTAGAGAACTCGGTAAGAAAATCCGTAAAATGACTTGGAGAGGTGACAGGTACTCATGCTATGAGTTGAACAAAGAAAAAAACTATAGACTTTCCTCCATTGCAGATGCTTGCTAATTTTTAAATAGGACTATGTTCTGTATTTGTCCCTTAAATATGATGATATGCCCTTGAGGAAGTGACTGTGTAATAATTGGACCTCACTTAATAAAAGATATGTTCTGTTTTGCTTCAATATGGTGACTGAGCTTTATTAGCCATAATCTGAAAGTAATACAGTCACAAGTTCCAAAGGGGTGGCTGTGTTAGTCTAGTATAACAAAACAAACAAGAAGTCTGCTGGCACTTGAAGAGACTAACAAATTTATTTATCATATGAGCTTTCGTGGGAGAGAAGCTTCAAGTTCTGATGAAGTGGGATTCTCTCCCACGAGAGCTCATGTGATAAATACATTAGTTAGTCTTTAAAACTTCCACCAGACTCCATGTTTGTAGTTCAGTAACAGTAACATTTATTATGTGTGGTTTTGCATAGTGAAAGCTCATACCATTTATTTTTGATAACCAGAAAGTCAATTTGAACTTATTTTCACATATCACCATGGAACACATTCTGAAACAGCACAGCAGCTGAAATGTGCGAGGGAAACACATTTTTTATATTTCTTGGCTCAGACGTTCCCTAGCAATTTGGCGAATGGGCATCCCATTCAAATTGTGGTGCATTTTATCTGACCAGGTGTCCGCTCACTTGCGTGCCTTCTTCTGTGTCAAAAAAGGAACTCCTCACTAATATTAGAGTTCATTCTGAAAGACCATATGTTCCCTCCCCTTCAATCAGTGCAGCAGTATCTGCATTTATTCTCTGATCAGACACTGAAGAAAGAATTCTTCATATTGAAAAGAAACCTGTTTTCCCTCCAGTAACTGTACCAAACAAATACTGCCAGTATTGTGCCATGTGGTGTGGCAATTTTGTCTTTGGACACATCTCTGAAACAGGCTGGCTAGGTGTTTTCTCATCTAGGTTTGCTGAGATTTCTGCATATCACCCTGTGCAGCAAGATAAGAATAACACAAGGGTTGCACATACCAGCTATCTCTTAAAACATATTGTTAAATATCCCAATATGATTTAAAGTTTTGCATATAAATACTTTGTATCAGATAGAAAAATATATTTTCTTTCTCTTTCTCTCTACTTCAAAGGGGAAAGCCCAGCATGCTGGACTGTCTGCTAATTATAGGGATTATGTTTAGATGGCTGCATTTGGGATTTAGCTTTGAATTAGAAATACAGGTCTTATTTTTTGATCCCTTAAAAGTCTATCATTAATTTTTAAAAAAATATTGTGATAGGTTTCAAATTAACGGCATGTCTATACTGATTCACAGCTCAGACTGAGGGGGGGTGAACAGCAGCATGCACCAAAGTGCTGCATTGTGACTCCCCCGCCCCCATGGACACTGTGGATGCAAATTTAAAGGTCCAAGTCTGTGACCTTTAAGTCTGTACCCATAGTATCCACACAGGAGAGTTATAGAGCAGTATTTACAAACAAGGAATCCTGTGGCACTTAAAGACTAACAAATTTATTTATTGGATAAGCTTTCTTGGGAGAAAATCCCACTTGATCAGATGCTATGGAGATGGGAAATTTACAGAATGGGAGGAAAATAAATGCAGTGTAAACTGAAGTGTAAGTCATGGGATAAGATCACACTAACAGCAAATCAAAGCAGTTATTAAGATTCAAATACTGGGGAACAGCATATAGAGGAAGATGAGGTCAAATCACCTGTTGTGATGAGAAAAAAATCCAAAGTTCCTATTTAGCACCAAAGCAACACTGTCAAATTTGCAAATAAATCCGAGCTCTGCAGCTTCTCTGTGAAGCCTTGAGCTGTTATTCATTTGCCTGAGCACAGCAATTAGTGAATCGTTTATGGAGTGATCAGGAAGATTGAAATGGTCATCCACCGGTTTTAGAATGTTCTGTTTGTGCACATTGTTACTCACATCCCTTTGGCTTAGTCAGAACTATGCAGCGGAGTAGACATGGCCCAAGTCACCTTGAGTGATTATCCTACATTCTTGGTCCTTACTGATTACATTTGAATTTTTAGGCATATACTTTAAGAGCCTGATCCAAAGCCCTTTGGAGTCAATAGAAAAACATCCATTTACTTTAGTATACTTTGGATCAGGCTCAAAGTAATGAAATTTAAATAATGGTTTTTCCTTTACAGCAGTATTTATGTGTAATAATAATAATAACTATTAAATGACGCTATATTTTCAATAGCTCCATGAACTTTAATAAAACACTGGGTATAATTTAGCTTGATATTTTTATGCCACCATAATGAATTTATTTGTTATTCATTGTAAACACCACTCTCAGTGCATAAATCAATTTTGCTTAGTATTCAGTGCAGATAACACGTGCATTTCCAGAGGTTTTCCAGCACAAAAAATATTAGCACTTATAACTAGAAACATAGATGTTATCCAGTATTTTTGATACAATTAGAAAGCATCAGTAATAGAAATCCCAGCCTTGAGTTTGTTTTCAATTTTGGATAACATATTAACAAGGACTCCCTGTCCTGTTTGACACTTAGAATTTAATTTATGTGAAATCTGTGTGCTATGAATATTCTTATTTTCCCACTACACCAAAAGGGAGTGTATCCTTTTCTCAAATTATGGGAAAAAATAAATGTGATGTTTCAAGAAAAATCATGTGTCACCGTTTTTATCTCTCTTTTTTTCTCATTAGCCAGGCTCTTATTTCTCCTCCAGCTAACACTGATATACAGTGACACATAGTGAAAGTAGCAAGACCTCAGCAAAACTATATGGCTCTGTGATGCTGATGTCTCATTGTTGAGAACACAACTCCTGGTTTTTTTCAGCATGTTACCTAAATATTGAAGTAACTTACAGATCATACAGATTACCGAAATCTTAAATACTATTAAAAATAATTAACTCAGTTTTAAAATAGTAACAAACAGAAGCAAGGCCTGATCTGGAAATCCCTTACTCATGCAAGTATTCCCATGAACTTTTAGATTTTTAAGCTACAGTCCCCTAACTTCTATTTATGAAAACAATAATGGTAGTGAAAATCAGCTTTTTATAATATTCTATTTTATCTGAGAAAACTATTACTCAGTTTGAATTATTTTAATATGATTCTGCTACTGAATAAGCACAGAATCTAGAGTTTCTACATAAATACACTTCAGTTTCTTTATATTTAAATAGTTAGCAAGCTTGATATTTAAATCATATTGAGCTATGCTAGTTTTTCAAAAGAAAAATCCTTTCCCCAGTCTGACTCAGCCTGACTGACTGGGCCAGGAGGTATGAAGTAAGGGAAGAAATCTTCGCCTTTTTCTCTCCCCTGCTTTCCCACTACACCAAGCTAAACTGGGGAGTGGGCTGCTCTGAAGAAACTAGAGCTGATGAGGAAATGGGTTGGAGTGTTGCTTTTTGATTGTTTGTTTAACATTTTCACTGAAATATTTTAAGCTATTCTTGAAAATCCCCAAACCTGAAAATTAGAAAATTTTGCTGACCAGGTAAAACCATTTGAAATTGCTGAACTTTTTCCATCACTGGTTGAAGTTCTTCAGTTCTTGGTTATCAAAACACCCAAATATTTCTGAAAAAAAATTGGCTGCCAAAAAGTGAAAAATTATTAGTCTGAAAGCACAGGGTTCTTTAATGAAAACCTGTAACCTTGAGTCAAAACAGGTATTTCCTGTAGAAGCATCCATTTTGAAAAAATAGCAATTTCTGCTAATAAAACCTTCACTCAAAATTTTTTAATTGGCTTTAATGTCAGACTCTGTTTCTCAACCACCTATGTGCCTTTTCAGTGTGGAAAGCACTAGAGGCCTGCTGAAAGGCTCACTGAAATCAATAGGAGTTTTTTCCATTGACTTTTAAGAAGTATGGATCAGGCCATGGGAGCACACAGTTGAGGATCACCCTTCTTTGACTGAACTATGGTCTTCCATGTCCCTGCTGTGAGCTCTGTTTTACACACCCTCATGGGAACGTCTGCAGAATTGGGTTCTACAGCATGTATAGGGGCCCAAATCCAGCACAGTTCTTGTGCACGTTCTTAACTTCAGGGGTATGAGTAGTTCCACTGAAGCCATTACATCTCATTATGCTGAAAGTTAAATCTACATTTAAGGGCTTTTCTGGACTGGGACAAGAACATACATCTGCATGGCCTTATCCCACCTTTCTACACCAAAACTGAATGAGTTCCATTGCCAAGAGACCTCTGGACCTAGAAAGGATTGCTTTTTTTATGATTACAGAAGAAACATTCAGAATTGAGTGTGCTCAGCATAATTTTGTACTGTAGCTACAGTATTTCCCGCTACATTAGATGCCCAAAATAATGAGGGCAGAGGGAATCTCAAGAGTTTTAAAAATGTAAAATGCGAATGATCTATTAAGTGAAAAATTGCAAATATGACGCAATGACTAAAAAAGTCATTAAAGAAATTACTAATGCTAAAACCAAATATGTATTGTGTTCTACGAGCCTCTGCCTGGGACCAGCCTATTAGCAAAAGTGCTATACATGAAAACTGAAAATCCCCATACATTACTAAACTGCTAGAGTGGAAAAATTCTTATTTCTCTGGACACTTACAAAATAGTCAGCTAGTTATAAAGACTGTGGTTTGTTTATTTATTTATTTGCTCCTTTCCTTTCACTATATTGTTACAGTGCCAGTGTGGTGTTGGATTTCTTCTGAGAAAGAAAATAGTCAAGATATTATTAGAAAGAGGGTATTACCATGGCAAAAATCTATCATGCTTAGTAACAAGCTGATGTTGGTGATATGGATGCCTCTTCCTCTACTGCACTATTGGTGATGCTATGGAAAATAAACATAAAGGAAATTTTTGTCACTAGTTACCTAAGACCATAACAAAAACCTAATGCGTCTTTTAATTGTGGCATTTTAAAATTCTTGTAGCTCCTGGAAGTATGCATTATAATACTTCAAGAGAAAATAAGTGTTTATTATGCCAACATACTGTGCTTGTTCCACAGCATAAAAACTACAGTTTAAATTTAAAAGAAATCCCATTTTTGACTGATTTCACTTATATTTAACTATTCTCTACAGCTTCAGGATATAAGTGAATGCTGGTGATCTTGTATACTGCATTTCTTATTGGTTGGATGTTGTGGTATATGCATAGTATATTTATGGTTTAAAAGAATGATGATTCAGCGAACTCACTGCATAATAATCTTTACTTCATTGTTACACTGTAAGTGGTTAAAGCCAAGTGTCCATGAATACATAATGTGTTCCTTCAGTTTTGTAGCTTAGTAATACATTATACTGGTGAGCTATGTAGACATTTATTCCAAAAGAAATGCAGAGAGTGATTTAGAAATGCCAAGAACAATAATGCAATTACAGTTGCAAAACATCTTAGTTGACCATACAAATCTTTTCTAAATGCACCTACTATATTTCTTTAGCACATTTAATTAAGTATATATTCAGCATATATAGTTTGAGACTCAATTAAGCACTAAAAGCATGAAGAAGTAACATACAGTCATTACCTAACAGGTACTCCTGTTTAAATTCAGCAATAGATGCATTTGGGACTATAATATTGTTTCGCGTGTAAAAGGACACTACTAGCACAAGATGCCGTATGCTAAATTATAGTGGTAGCTATGACAACTGTAACAATCATGCAGGTATTATAGCATTTGAGAAATATTAATGTTTATAGGTTTTAACTGTTTCTTTAGAATTGTATTTTTTCTTTATTGATGTCTCATGTCATGTCTCTTGGTCTCTCTCTCTCACCCACGCATAAGCACATAAATGGCTATGATCAATTCTTCTGAACTTTGTAGAAATAAATCTTGTTGCAGTAGCTTTGGCCATACTTTATTCTCTCATTTCTATATCTAGGTGTCACGTTGTCATGGCCGAGCAGCAGGATTCATCTATTGATAGCTGCATGAGGTATGCCACTTCAAAGTAAGGAAGGAGTCCTGAGGCACTTAAGACTAACAAATTTATTTATCGCATGAGCTTTCATGGGAGAAAGTCCCACTTCATCAGACACTTTGAAGATGGGGGACCTTACAGAATGGGAGGAAAATAAAAGAAGGGAAGTGTAAGTCATAGGATCAGGTCACACTAAGAACAAATCAAAGCAGGTGTTAAGATTCAAACACTGGAAAACAGCATATGGAGGAAGATGAGGTCAATCACCTGTTGTAATGAGAAAAGAATCCATAGTCATGATTTAATCTTGCTTTCACACAATCAAATCTGCATATCAGTTCCAATTCTGAAGTTTCTCTTTGAAGTCTTGATGTGTTACATTTGCTTGTGCACAGCTGTTAATAAACAATCATCAAAGTGTTTAGAAAGATTGAAATGCTCAGCTACTGGGTTTTTAATGTTGTGATTTCTGATGTCAGTTTTGTGCCCATTTATTCTTTTGCACAGAGACTGTTGATTGATTGTTGACAACTGTGTTAAAGCAAATGGGTAACACACCAAGACTTCAAAGAGAAACTGCAGAATTGGAACTGATCTCCAGATTCATTTGTGTGAAAGCAGGATTAAATCATGACTGTGTGAAAGCAGAATTAAATTGTGACTATGGATTCTTTTCCCATCCTTTTCCCAGGTGATTTGACCTTACCTTCCTCTGTGTGCTGTTTCCCAGTGTTTAAAACTTAATAACTGTTTTTATTTGCTGTTACAGTATGACCTGATCCCATGACTTACACTGCCCTGCATTTATTTTCCTCCCATTCTGTAAGATCCCCCATCTTCAACAAGTCTGACGAAGCGGGATTTTCTCCCACGAAAGCTCATGCGATAAATAAATGTGTTAGTCTTTAAGTGCCAAAGGACTCCTTGATTAGTTTTCTGAACTAGATTAACATGGCTACCCCTTTGGAACTTGGCATCACTTCAAAGTGTATTTCATGATCCTAAGGAATCCTGAGAAATCAACAAGAAGGTATATAGCAAAGTGCATTTTGACTCACAGCATAATGGTAGATTAATGAATAGCTATTACTAACTGTCTTAATTTTCTATAATTAATAAAAAGCTCCGGTCAAGAACTGTCAAAATTCTGTATTATCTTTTGTGCATGCATTCTGGGCAAGAAAGAATAGGGTGATATCTGACTTGCTTGTAAGGTAATGCAAGATTCCTGTCTGACACATCCATGGGGTGGGGGGAGGGACTATGACCCCGATCTTCAAAGGTATTTACATGCCAAACTTCCATTAAGATGAATTGGAGTTAGATATCCTAAATGTCCTTGAGGATCTGGTCTTACAGCACCCACAGAGCAGTGGTTTTCCAGTGTTTTGTGAATCGCGACACACTTGGTGGCGTGGCGTGACCCAAGAGGAAAAAACAGACCACTCCCCCCCCCAGGGCAAATCCAACCATCTCCCCAGCTCTCTGTGATACCCCACCATGTGGTGACGCAATAATGTGTCCCAACACAGTGGTTGAGAACTGCTGCCATAGAGACATCATGTGCCAACCAGAAGGCATTGGTCATATGTTCATCACCCAGGCAGCGGCACATTTGCTAGAGACTTACTCTGTTCTCCATTTAGTAAAAAGGTAGCAGTGCATAGCTCCCATTCCATGTATTCTTCTGGCTGCCCTTGGCCATCTTTCCATGCACCAACAGAATGGTTTCTGACTATATATAGATGATGTTCCAGTATTCCATTTAAGACACTGCAACCATTATATTCTGAGATTTCTCCCTTTATAATAAATCTGACGTCGTGTCTTTTATGTTGGTAATGCCTTTTAAAATAAATATGGTCCTCGTATGACTTGACTGGAGGTTGAGGTCAGCTAGGGATTCAGAATAAAGAGCAGCAATGCAAAATTCCAGTACCACCCTGCCAGTTGATCTTAGATCCTCATCCTGCATGGTCTTGTATGATTCATGTTACTCACATGAGTATTCTTGTTGTTTTCAGTGTGGTTGTTGCAATATGATAGTTTGTCCTTAAGACGTCCTATTGACATGTATTTCTCCTCCATGTCCCTGGCATCAGGAAAAGTCTTGTGTTCTTTATCAAAAGGCAGAGTATTTATGGTTTGTCCCACTAACAATATTTTCTCATCACTGGTTGTGGATTTCTGTTACAGGAGCACATCCTTAAGAACTGGTGTATGATTAAGGTTTGGTGAGGGAAACAATGGAAATATGTTAGCAGGAAAAATCTCTTTGGAATATCTGATGAAGTATTCCTTACCCTTGAAAAGGTGCTAGGCTGTCATATAATCTTGTGACACCATCTCAAACTGTCAGTCACCACTAAATATGTAAGACTTGTGAAGTATGCTATGGAGTAACAAAATGGTATCTACTTATTCAAAATGGTGGATAGTGAGTTTACTGGATTAATCTTAAAGTATGTTAATAACAGATGGAGTAAAAATATCACATGGCACTGTTTAAATAGATTAAGGGTAACCCCAGTGTCCTGGTCAGTATCCCTTCTCTCATTTAATGCTGGTGCTAATTAGCTGGCACACTTGTTTCTAGCCTTCTTTGGGACATTGCTGGAAGCTTGCTGGCTGCTGATACAGCTGTATGCCCTCACTGCCTGTATATAATATGGTGTTTTGTGTTGTTTGTTTAGTGCTGTCAACTTTAGCAATGGGGAAAACAGTGCAGTTTGCTGAAAGTGTTGGTGTATTTAACTCATGTTGCACATATCTGTTATTGTGTGTGCTTGTAAGTATTATTATTACACTAACTCTTGAAAAGTTAGTGAGCTGTTTTGCTCTGAGTATGTCTACTTGTCAGGCAGAAGTTGAGACATCAGCTCATACTGAGGCTGATACCCTAATACTAATGGCACCTACCACAGAGATGCTCTCTACCCAACCATGCCTCTGCATTTTTTACTCTGTTCAGGACCTTTATTGTGACTAGAAAGAGGAACTGGAGTGCAGGGTATGATAAAAATGTAATATTTCATGGGAAATGTGCTCACAGCATTAAAAAGCCTAGAAGTGCTCTTTAGTTATGCAGCTGTGGTTTGATTGAATTAAGTTACATAGTAAGTGCTTTATTGTGAAGTTATGTTACATTATAGGGTAAATAAATGGGTTTTTCTGTCTTCTCGCCAAAGAGACAATACTATGATAATTATTCATTGACATACAAATTGGACTCTCCGATGCTACTCGATGTCCTCTCTCTCTAAATATTCCTCTTACTTTTCATTTCCCTTTTTTTTTTCTGGCTCCTCATTTGCAGTATGTCAAACTTTCTCTCTCTTTTGCCTTAAATCCCTCCATATAATACACGTTTTCCACAAAGCTTTCCTGTGCCTTTTTCCTCATTGACCACTGTAGCTCACCTTCTCTCCCTTTAGCTTTTGTTCCTTGTCTCATGTTTGTTCAGGTGAGATTATGAGGTCTCTAAGACAGAGGATCTGTGTTGTAAAGTGCCAGATACATTTCTAGCACTATACAAACAAATAAACAAACAAACAGACAAAAAGCTAGGGCCATGTCCTGTGTTTGTACTGCTCATATTGTTCCTACTAATGAGGCATTCTCAGTGTAGAAGGGCTGTAATACTGTAAATACATAGTTACTGAGATACACGTATATATGTTAAAAAAAAAAAAAGCAAGGAGTCTTGTGGCACTTAAAGACTAACAGATTTATTTCTTGCGTGAGCTTTCATGGGAGAAAATCCCACTTCGTCAGACGCTTTGAAGAGGGGGAACTTACAAAATGGGATGAAAATAAATGCAGGGGAATGTAAGACATGGGATTAGGGTTGCGTATGACCTGATCCCATGTCTTATACTCCCCTACATTTATTTATCCCATTCTGTAAGTTCCCCCTCTTCAAAGCATCTGATGAAGTGGGATTTTCTCCCACAAAAGCTCATGGGATAAATAAATTTGTTAGTCTTTAAGTGCCACAAGTGCTTTGTTTGCTTTACTAGTCTAACACAGCTGCCGCTTTGGAACATATATATGCGTTAATATTATGTAGGGACTTGGTTAAACTTAGGCCAATGAAGAGTTCCTTGAAGTGATTTTCTACTTCTCGTGTATCACTCTTGCTCTAGTCAAACACTGCAGAGCTCCAGCACCAGTTTGGGAATCCATGGCTAAGGAGAGGAGAGACAAGAAAAGGGGGCAGTTTTGGTTTATGCTCTCAGTGGCTAAGTAACAAACAGCAGCCTTGTGTTTTATTAACTTTTCTAAGGCCTGTTCTACATTGAGGATAGCCCTTTTTTTTCAGCGAGGGTCTTTGGGCTAGCAATGTCTAGGATAAACCCTCATAGTCCTCATTCTAGGGGAACAACACTCCCTAACTTTCCCTCCTGTCCCCATGGAAAGCTTCAGGGAGAATTTGCAAGGGACCTCACTAGGTTTTCCATCTTTCAGTACCTGAAGTCCACAGATTTTAGTGAACTGAAGCCATCATAAAACTGGAGTAACTAGGAGTGCATCAAAACCATTGGCTTCACTAACACTATGTTTTGGTTCCCTGTGATCAAGATGCATATGTACAATCTTGGTTATATGTAAAATGAAACAGCAACGAACAAGGGACTGGAGAAGCACTAGGATTTGGAGTTGATTATTTGTGGCTCACAGCACCAATATAAATCCAGAGTGAGTGTGCTAAAGCCAGTGGAGGTATTGTGGATTTACACTGGTGTAAAATGAGGTTAGAGCCAAGATGCTACAAAGTGCAAGGCTCACTTAGTCTGATACATTGGCAGAGATAATTTTTCTCCTCTGCGAAAGGGAGATTTCAGTCAGTGACTCACTTCTCTGTCTGCTTGTTGACTCATGATATGCAGTGATTTGAGCCATGCTACTGAGATTAGAATCTGGCTTTAGAAGATCAAGGAGTAAATAATGCCCTGAACTGTTGGAGGACATTTTATTTTCAGCTATATTTCCTTACCCACATTTGTATGATGCAGTGAGATTTTCCTCCTTTGTACACTAATGTTATTTTTCTGTCAGGTTTTTGGCACACAAAATTAGGAAGGAATTTGTCTTAGCATTAAGAAACCCAGAAACTGGGAAATACTCTTGCTCTGTACGTGTAGCAGTACAAGGCAATTCTTCAACATGAAGGGACTATAGAAGGCAACACGTTATTTTGGCATTTGTTGCAGTGACTAGTGCATTGGCTGGCAAGGGGCTTATCTTGTTGGGTACAAAAAGTGAATTTCTCCTTTGTGTCTACATCCTTAGCTCCCTCTGGATGAAAACAGAACTCACTTTAATCTTCTTGGGGCTGACGGAAAGGTATCTTGCAGACTGCAAGTCAGCATTTGCTCATACAATTTTTTGGCAAAATCTATTTTTAAAAATCCATGAATTCTACTACTAGACAAATGGGGATCTTAAAAAAAATATATTGTCACTAATGTATTATCTTTTAAAGAAAGGGAATACCTTCTTTTCCCCATTCACCCTCTTCCATCTCTTTCTTTGGGAAAACACGCGTATTTTAAAAAAAAATTCTTAGTCACAATGGCCCTCATTCTGCCACTTTACTCTGAGTTTGCTTTGAGTTTAGGTTCATTGATGACAGTGGGACTCCATATAGAGTGAGATGTTATGTAATATGAGGGAGGGTGGTAGCATCTGGCCCCACGTAGAAACAGATCTGCCAGTACTGAGTCTGCTGCAGTGAGAGCAGGCCTTCACTGATGGCGTCCAATTTGCTGCCATTAGATCGATCTTCCAAATTGACTGACTGGGTCTGTGGAGGCATTTCCTTCCAACACAGCATGCTGAAGATGCTGTGGCAAGTAGGCGGTAGGCAATCAGAGGGAGATATGCAAGATATTTTAAATACTTTGTGTATCTACCTTCGATTGCCATGGAAATCCCACCACTGTATAGATCAGGGCTGATACACCACTGCAGATTTCAGGAGAGTGAGCTGCTTTTTTTAATGCATCAAAGGACCTGGAAACGCAAACCAGCAGATTGGGTTAAGCCTCTTTTGTGGTTTCCTGTTCCCTCTCTGTTTGTTTGTTTGTTTGTTCATTATTAATTGAAGTGAGCTATACAGGAAGCTTTCACTGACTGTGGTGTTAGTCTGGTAATTTTTTTCATTTACTAAAGTTACAGACTCAGGAAGAGTTAATTGCCTTTCTCTCCCTTCCAGTGTTTAGAAATCTGAAGAGAAATAAGAATACCCTGTACATATGAGTCACCTACCCTAAGTACCATTTAAAAATATATTCCTAGGCTTTGATGTGCAGTCTTGTATTATTTTTCCTATATTTTAAATCATTCATAAGCAGTTTTCAGGCAGATCTGCTAATTCTTATGCAGAAAATTGTGCAGTTACTTGAAGATAATCTGTAGTGCGCAAGTTTATTTAACAGTGTATCCTCACATTGAAGGACTTCATATATGAGAAGGTTATCTGTGCACGAATGAAACTGCACTCCAAACATAAATTGTTTATGTAAATATTGCAATCATACTGTAAATTTTCTCTGAGGAAACCTTTTTTTCAATTAACCCCCACCCCACCCAAAAAACAAACAAAGCCAAAGTGAGAGGTGATTATGGCAGAATTATGGTTTTCAACTTGTCCTATTATATGTGCCTAAGTTTAGATTCCCAAAGGGACCAATTTACTAATATTAAGTGTTCTCTCACTAAATCGGATGCAGTGAAGAGAGAGCTGCACATTTAAAAAAAAAAGTTCAGAGATGAATTTCAAATAACTAATAGTACCACTGGAGTTCTAAACGAGTGGGACTTTTTCCTAAACCTCTTGTTAATTAGAATAATCATAAGGCAAAATATCTGCATTAATTGCCAAAGGCAGAATAAAGTCTGGTGTATTGCAGTATCCACAAACTCATTCGGGTGGTACTGCATTGTACAAAACGTCTAATAAATTGGGAATAATTTTGATGAATTTGACAACAGGCAATTCATGCTAATCCTTCCTCCACAGGGGCACATTTTACACTGGTTTTCTATTAAGACAAACAGTAGCTATTCTACTGTATTTTCAATCAGACTGCATGCAGGAATCCTGCAGTATACTGCAGTAATCAGCAAAATGTCTTCTCCAAAGAATTCTCGTGGATCAGAAACGGCGAGACGCAGAACTATGGGATAATTCTTTCGAGACTGGCCAGAGCAAGACTGTGCTTGGTTATTTTTGCCGTTCCCTTGGAAAAAGACATTGTCTTTGGCAGTGAGAAGATGTTTTTTGAATAGGTTTTATTGTTTTATTGAGCAGCTCTTTATGAGCTTGAATTTTGAATATATGTAATCCCGAGCCTATCTATTCACTAACCAAGAATTAGAGAATCACGGAAAGAAATGGTAATGTTGCATTAATATAATTATTTTTATTCGTATATAAATAAAATCATTCTGATCTGTAGTAGTACCAAAAATAACTGCTGTTCCTTGTAAGTATAATGGTGTCCAGTCAGGCAGCTCTAATTCTCTTGCATATACAATGGATGCTATATAACATACATCCACAAATGTGGCATTTGTAAGGCTCAGTAGATGTAAAGTCAATGTGCTATGTAGAAATAAATGACCTTTATAAGACCACATGCCCTGTTAATGATGTTTGATATTCAAAACTGGTGTAACAGTGCTCTCTGCTATGCAGTTTGGTACTTGGTGGAATAACAGATTATGTGATGGGTTACAAAATAAGGACCCGTTTCTGCAATCAGATGGAATGGGAGCTTGCCTAGTACTCTTCATGGGCCCACAGGCTCACCTGCATAGATCATGTGGCAGGCTAGGAGTCAATGTATGCATGAAATAACATTTTCTCTCTTCTTAAAGAGTTTGTAAGCACCATCAGGCTGGGCCAAATGGAAGCAGAGACATGAGCTGATGGAGTCATGTGAAATCAGAATTTCACCTCTCCTTTAAATTGTTTTCAGGCCTCATGCATGCAAAGTTTGAAAACATGATTCAAATGTATTTGATGTCTACCTGCAACACTAGTTCCAAAATCCGTGAATTACCCTTATTCATCTTAATTCTGAACTTGATGCCAGCCTACTACGGGGGAAACAGAGCAAGGGTGAGCACCCAAGTTGGAAATGTCTAGAGCTCCTGATTACTCTAACCTGGCTCTACTTTGAGGTAAAATGATTAAGGATCTGGCGTATTTCCATGATGCAGCCTCAGTTCTCAGGGTGTTATCATTTGGCCAAATTCCAGATGTTATTTTATAAAACAATAAACTGGTTAGGCTATTTTAGTTCTAAAGTATTAAACAGAATAGATTGTTAATGTTTTCAGATGTTTGTTCTTTTTTGCCAAACTCCATCCTTCACAGGCCGTTACTTTAAGAGACATTTTATCTACAACTGATATTTAGTTTGGGCTATTCATTTTGCCTTCTAATGTTGAATAGCTCAGCCATTTCATTTTCGGTTAAACCATGGCATTCAGATTGGTAGAGCTGAACATCTGTAGATCAGGTTTAATTTGTGGTGACAGTACAACTGGCTAGGCAGTAGAACTGCAGAAAAGGATCTGAGGATTGTAATGAATCACAAACTGGACATGAGCCAAGAATATGATGCAGTTGTGATAAAGACTGATATCATTCTGAGGTGTATTAATGGGAGTGTCATATGTAAGACACAGGAGGCAATTGTCCCACTTTGATTGGGATTGGTGAGGCCTCTGTTGGAGATCTGTGTCTAGTTTTGAGTGTCACATCTTAAGATATGTACAAACCAGACAGAATCCAGAGGACAGCAACAAAAACGTTTAAAGATTTAGAAAACTTTACCAATGAAGAATGGTTAAGAAAATTCATTATGTTTACTTTTGAGAAAAGCAGACTGAGGAGGGCCAGATAATTGTCTTCAAATACATTAAGGACTCTGTTATAAGGAGGACAGTAATCAGTTGTTTTCCATGGCAACTGAAAGTAGGATAAGAAGTAGATGGCTTAATCTGCGGCAACAGAGATTTAGATGAGGTATTAGGAAAAACTTTCTAAATATGAAGATATACAAGTACTGGGATAGTTACTAGAATAGCCCTACACTTCTATGATTCTACAATTTTTGCTTAATGGGGGTCTATTTCTATTGGTCTCAAATTCTCTTAACTTTTCTATCTTTCCATCCTGTTGTTACACTTCTATGATTCTACAATTTTTTTGCTCAATGGGGGTCTATTTCTATTGGTCTCAAATTCTTTTAACTCTTCTATCTTTCCATCCTGTTGTTGTGGACAGTTTTCTGAATGGGGCCCTGTTGCTCAAAGTTCATGGTACTTTGGCAAAAAAAAAAAATCTCTTTGTCTATAGCTAGATATAGATATAGCTATCTAAGTGTACATGTGTGTGTATGTATGGCCCACTTAGATACACATACAGACATACAAACTAGCAAAAGTTTCCCTACATGTTATGTTCACTGCATTTTATTCTGGGTATTTCCATATGCAAAGTTCCACTGAAATACATGGACTGCTGTCACTAAAAATAATAGGTCATCATACTTTGTTTTAGTGTGTAACACTACATGCCCTTGTAAAGCAGTTGCTTGTCTTTCCTTGTATGTAGAATAGAATAAAATCATAGGGTTGGAAGGGACCTCATGAGATCATCAAGTCCAACCCCCTGGGGCTTGACCCTAGGACTTTCTGTATGTTAAGCAGTGGTACTAGCCACTACACTATAGAAAGCTAGTATTAGATGATTGTGATAAAATCATTGTTCTGCCTCTGTAGGCAAATGTGGTACTGGTTTCCAAATTCTGTTCTGAGTCTAAGAAGCTGAGCTAGGTGCCAAGGATGTTTTCAGCAGTGGATGTGGTAGGAAGCTCTTCACACCAGGCTCTACAGTACTAGTGGAGCTGCTCCATGGCAGATGGTTCAGCATCAAGTGTGTGGTAGTCTCTTTGCTGACTGGACACTCACATGATCACAAGTTCATGAATGCACGTAAGTGTGCGTGTGCATGTGCACACACAGAGTCCTGTGGAGGTGACTGGGATATTTATAACATTTCTTCCAAGGGACATTGTAAATTAAAATATTGTATATTATTGTGCATGAGGATACCCCCCCAGAGTGTTACAGCATTATGTAAGGACTATATCATTTGTCCTATATCTTAAAAATTACTGAAATGTTTGCTACCGATTTGCCTCATTAAACTTTATACTGCAATTTAAAAAAAAAGTAAATATACTTGAAATGATGATTTTAAATTAAAATTCTAATTTCAGTCCAGAAAAATAAGACAATATATGTGAAGCACAGAAAGGTAGGAGTGATCCTATGTTAGAAGGACCACAACCTGTAAATCTCATTATTTATTAAATTTTGGAGCTGGATTTCAGTGGTCATGAAAGTGGAGGATCAATATCTCTGTTCTAGACCCAGCCATTCTACAGGTAGGTGTTTTCAAATTTACCTCGCACAGCCCTGACAGTGCATCTCTGGCTTGCCCTGTGTTACAGCCTTGCCTTCCTTGACTAGGGATTGCAGGTCATATGGCAGTTTGGTGAAGTGGACTAGAAAAAGACCACCACCTAATTTGCATTTGTGACTTAAAATAATCAGGATTTGAATGTGATAAAAGGCCAGTTTACTAACACCCTCATGCCACATTCACTCCCTTTCTGCAGATGTCCTGGAGATTATAAAGTATGTAAGATTACCTGCTGTTTGGAGGGTCTCTGATAGCCTGAGCCCTAATGTTATTTTTACATTCTTTTTTCTTTATTTTTCTTTAATCTTACATGCTCTAGTTGAGCTACATTAAGGGATTAGACTGTAGCATGATCTTATGAGAATTCCACTACAATAGGTAGATGGTTGGATGGATGGACAGACAGATGCAAGTTTAAAGCACAAGAGGATTTGCATATTTAGTTCTGCTTTACAGGCTTCTTTAGAGAGTGGGATTAATGATCTGCTAAATTATCACTATTGAGAGTGTTCAGCATTAGCGTGGATTTGTATCCCACTAGAGCTAGTCTTACAACTTTCTGGAGACAAGTAAGAATCTCACTAGGGGGTGCCAGTTTGTTGATAAAGCAGTCAGTGATCAAGACAAGAGGGGGTGTATTCAGAAAAAAGTTCTACTTAACCCTTCTCAGTTCCCTCCTACCAACTCATTTATCTCTAAGGGAAAGGAAAGGGATGCCCTAAGAAAAGTTTGCCTTTTGAATGCCCCAGTTCAGCCTTCACTTATAGTTGTCTTTCCCAGAAATATTTATTTGGGAGAGAAGGCTGACTCTTCGGGAACCATGAAGACCTCATCTGAGCTCTGATATGCCTTGCACACTTTTTGACTCTTAAATAATAATGTAAAGAAAAATTAATAACTTAATGTCTTGGAATGGGTCATGGGGATAAAACCAGAGACTTTGGGATCTAAAATGCTGGAGCTACAAAATCAAGCTCTTAGTGAATAGTTGTTTGCAAACTCATAAAGCTCTATGTAGTCCAGGCATCAGAGGGGTTCTTTCTCTACAGCTGATTCAAACCATCCTACTAAACTTGCACACTCACAGCTAAAGGTCTTTCCCCATAAGGAGAGCACTTACCAGACCCACATGTCATGTAATGCCAGGGGAGGGGCAACAAATGCTAGGACAGTGATCTGAGTGAGGTAGTAGAGTTAAAAGCAGGGAGCACCAGACAGTGCCTACTTCTCCTCTGCCAATGGGCATGGCCTAGAGGAATTCTTCTCAGAAACATGATCTGAGAGAGGAACCTTCCTGTCCAGTATTTTCTTCCTGGTAAGATGGATGGCCAGCTGTCAAGAGGAGGTTGATGAGGTGATCTTGGGACTTTGAGAGGCCCAGATGAAGTGGGGTGTAGATCAGGAGGTGCAGAGAAAAATGCAGAAAGAATTAAAGAAGAAAGTTCCGGAAGAGCTGATAAAGGGGCTGCTGCTTGGTATACTCAAAATAAATGTGTACCAGGCTGCTTAACCTGCTGATACCTGAAGCTCTTGTTGAATGGGAGCCCTTCCTCTAATAAGAACAGATTGAAATGCTTGATATTTACCATTCCTAGTCCAGAACCGCCACTATGGAATATAAAGTTATTAATGATGATGGTGTTCTTTGGAAGAGCTCATGCTTCTTGGTGAATCAGGAAGCAGGGGTGTAGCTATGGGTGGGCCTGGGTGGGCCTTGCCACCCACTTTGAAAGCAGGCTCACCCAAGCTCCTCTTAATCACTCACAGAGCTTTGTCCACTGGCGGCTTTCCGCTTGCCTTCCTGAACTTCCTGTTTCTGCAATGATGGAAGCAGGAAGTTTGGGTTATTCAGCCAGCTCACCCAATCAGCCAGCCTGCTGAGGCTCCAGTTGCCAAGCACTTCTCCCAAACTTCCTGCTTCTGGTTACATGATTGGAAGCAGAAAATTTGGATTTTTTAGTCAGCCTATCCCTCTCAGGAAACTCTTCCAGAAGATCAAGTCTTGGCTACACCTGTAAGCAAATCTTGATATTTATTGTGGCTTTGGCACAGATTTCCCTTTCTCCTCCTGTTTAGCAAGATATTTTCGTTCTACAAACTCACATGTCAGCTTTGGATATGATAGTTTACTAATCATATTCCAGTAGCACTGAGAAGTCCCATTCAGTGAGCAGGATTTTGTTGTGCTACATGCTGTGCAAGCAATGGCAAAAGACAGTGCTTGTCCCCAGAGGCATTGCTGGCGCTGGGCACCCCAGGGCACATGCTCCGAACCCCAGCACCAGTGCGCCGGATCTCCAGCCCAATTGGGCCGGAGATCTGGGGCCCAGCTGCCGGTGTCCGCAGCAGCCCTGTCCCTGGCCGGGGATCTGGGGCCTGGCCACCCGTGGCGGTGGCGGTGGCGGCCCTGTCCCCGGCCGGGTATGCGGGGCCTGGCCTCCTGCAGCCGCTTCCGGCCCCGGCCCCTGCCGGGGATCTGGGGCCTGGCCGCCCGCGGCTGCAGCAGGCAATTTGGGGCCCAGCCGTGCGTGCTGGCAGCAGCCCCATCCCCGGCCACGGATGCAGGACCCTGCCGGCCGCGGCCACTTCCGGCCCCAGCCCCTGGCCGGGGATGCGGGGGCCTAGCTGCCCGCGGCGGCGTGGCAGCGCCTGTCCCTTTCCCTGGCCAGGGGATGGGGCCTGCAGGCTGGGGGCGGGGGCTGCAGGCCGGGGGTAGGGCACGGGCCCATGCCCTGGGTCCCTCCCCTGGCCAGCGATGCCCCTGTTTGTCCCAAAGAGCTTACAGTCTAAGACAAGAGATGATGGATGAAGACAGACAGACAGACAGATACAAAGGAGACAGTGGGACCATTACATATAGCTCAGTTTTGTCCACTCCCTAGGGTAGTAATTAATATTCTCAGCTGGCATGACATTTAAGTATTAAGTAATAGAAGATTGCACTTTGACTGAGCCTTGCATCTGGGCTTTTGGCTGAAGGAATAGCTTCATGGGGCTCTGAGCTTCACTGATACAAGCCTTAATTCCACCATTTTCCTTCTCTGTTTTACAGTGGCTCCCTCCTCCTACACACCGCAGGCCAATTCTGGTCTTGCTGTGCCTTACTTTACACCTGGCTTAGTTTGATTCCTTTGCCTTGCTTCCCTTTATACTGTTCTTTCGGTCCTCACGGTTAGGGAGGGGGCTGTAGTGTTTCATTGCTAGGGATGCAGCACACTGGATCCACTCTTCAGCAGTGCGGAACGGAAGTTTGAGCAGTGCAGATGTAAGAAGGCACTCCCCGCACAACAGCACATGTTGCCCTGCTCTAAGATCAGCTATGACTATCTAAGCCAAAGTTCAGATGAAGGGCAGCAGTATAGCCAGAAAGTCATGTGGCTCTCATGTTGGTTAGTATGTCACTTTGAACAGCTCTTATCTGATATTATTATGACTAACCCAGTGCTGACAGCATGGAACAGATTACAGAAGCCATGTGATGATTATTTAAGGCACCACTGAGTATACCACGCAGCTAATATTAACCCATTCTCCCCGGAATTGCTTTACTTGTAAATTACCCCCATAGAGGAGGGCTTAGCGGGAGAACATTTGGTAACTAAGATTCTGTTTATTTCCATGTTGTAGAGAAAAACATGTTTGACTATTTGCTATCCTGTGGCTTACAGATTGGAGTTCAGATTTGTGGAACAGACTTGTGAAGCTTGCTTTCTTCTTTTTTCGTTTCAAAAAATATCAGTGGTGGCAGGTGCAGATATTTCAGAATTTCTTTGAACAGCATGTGCCAATAGAATTCAGATGCCTTTTTGTTTTGTCATGGCTGATCTTTAAAAGTATTGAGAAACGCACAGAAGTCCTAGCTGGCGAAATAGACTTTCAGTGTTATACATAAATGTCAGCAGTGAGCAGGTGAGGATTTCTGAGAGGTAATGATTTGCACATTGACTGGGGAGTGTGAGGCAAACACATACACTGTACCCTTTAAGCAGTCTGACAACTGCACAGGGTATTTAAAAAACAATGTCAGAATACAGTGATATATATTGTGCTGTAGTAGCAGAGAAGTCTGACTGTTAAACTGTTTTGACAAATGTGTTAAATGTAGCACATGATGATATCAAGCAAAGTTAGTGCTTCAAATCAAGGCGGATATTAATCATAAATCAACATAATGAGTCAAATCCTGCTTGCTCCTTCCTGCAGATAGTCCTGTTATCTGGGATTTGTCCCATTATTTGCCTCTCCCATCAGATAGCTTTTAAGGTGTAAATGATTTAGGCTCTGGTCCTGGAGACAGGTAAGTAACGTTACTCACATGAGTAACTCTAAACAGCATTGTTTATGGCAGTAAAGATACCATGTGCTGTAATTCTTGCAGGAAGGCTCAGAGCCTAATTTTCTTTGCCTAAGAGGGAGTTTATATGCCAGAAATAGGTCACTGACCTGGGCATAACTTTGATCTTGTGCTGTGAGGTTTGAGGGCTACTGCGGAAGCAGGATGAGGCATTGCCTCCCCTGGGACAAAATGTGCTACCGGTACACCATTTACACCTCCTGCTGGTCAGCAGGGAGCAGAAAGACTGAGCTGGTGTCTAAGCTTGTCTGAGCCTCTCATGCTGCATTCCAAGGTGGAGTTGGTAAGGAAAAGTGGATGGCTAAGGAAAGTTTATGCATAGGATCAATCTTCTTTTACAAAGTTGGCAAGTATAGGGGTGTGAAATCAGTGTTACCATGTGCAATGGGACCTTCATCTTCCTTGCATTGAAGTAAATGGATTTCCCACTACAGTCTTCTGACTTTCTGTGTTAAATGTAGCACATGATGTTAACTGAATTACAAATTAAAAAGGATTTAGTTTGCACTTTGGGCAGTGGTTTAGGTTGGTTCTTTTGATTTATTGTGAGAATTTGACCAAGCCACCATGTTTCTTTGTGCCTCAGTTTCTCCATCTGTAAGACTGGAATAATAATTGGCTACTTCAGAGGTACTTTTATGGGTTTAAACCATTAAGACTTTAAAGTTCTTTGAGATCCTTAGCTAGAAGGTGCTGTAGAAAGTCAACAAATTATTAATTTATTTTCACTGAATTGATTCACACATTCCTCATATCCACAAAAATCTATTTGCAGACAGATTCCTTTATGAAATCTCTGTCCTAATGCTATTTTATTAGGCGAGGCACTGAAGAAATGTATTCTAGTGTGAAACAGATGTATCCATTTAATAGTTTACTTTGATGGCTTCTTTAAGAGGTTTTATAATCTTTATATTTTTCCATTGAGTTTGAGATTTTATGTTCTTTTAACAGGTGTATTACCTTGATCAGATGTTTTCATTTTGAACTGTTGACTTATGAGCACATGGCCTGCAGGGATTGATGTGCAATAAATTTATTCTTTGAACAGACTTATCTTTGTGTTCATTTTTCTATCGAGTGCAGGAGTTGACTGAAAACAAAGATGATTGATAACAACAGTTCATTAGTAAAATGAAACTGTCCTACAGTTGAAATCTTTGTTTTCTCCAGACTCAAATGTGTCCGTAAGATAGGGGTTGGCAACCCCCACCATGTGTGCCAAAGATGGCACGTGGACCCATTCTGAGCAGCATGCAGGGCTCCCAGCCTACGATGCAGCTCAGAGCCGTGCCTGCTCCCCCCACTGGCACTACCCTCAGCCCCTGCCAAGGGTTGAGGGGGCCGGGCTGGCACAGGGGCCAGAAAAGGTTGCTGACCCCTGCTGTAAGAAACCATTAAGCCAATTAAAATAAGAATCTTTGAGGTCAGAATTTAATTTTCTGATTTCATATTTAACAAATATGCTTTTAAAAATCTCTTTGCAGTGCACAGGTGTTACAGTTTTACGTACTGTCATCGTTCAAGCAGTTCAAGTTCTTTTAAAAAGATGTGTATAAGAAATGACTCTAAATGATCACAATGGAGCTCCCTACCTGATGAATTTATAGTATTAGAACTAAACCTGCATTTTAACAGAATCCAATAAAAAGCTCAGTCTGTTCAACATATAAGATGGAATGCAGCAGCAGGGCCCTGCAATGAAAATAGCTTATGTAATCAGTAGAATATAAATGGCAACAGTGTCCTGTATTCCCTTTTATGATGGTAGAAAGAGAAAGAATTCAGTGGGCAGCCATATGACCAAGTCCTGCATGACTGAGAAGCACAAAAACTAAAGTATCCAGGAGGAGGTAAATTTTTCCAGTGCCTTGTGACCAGAAACTGTGTCTGAGGGGGAAAAAGTGGAATAAAGGGCCATTATGTTAGCATAGACATTAAAAATCTGGACAACCACGGGATGCATTAATTAACAAAATATTTTCTCATAATGGCCCTAATGTCCTTCTGAAAATAGAGTGGGGAAGCTGTCTGAAATAAAAACTGCAAGTTAGGTTGGGTGGTTTACAGTTTAAAGCACTCCCTGTGCAGACAAAAATGCAGGGATCATGCTTGGAAATGCAAGGCATGCAAGGATCAATTATTCAAGGTTTAAATGCCAGGAAAAATTTTAAGCAATTTTATTCCATATGTGATCCTTGCATCATGAATGTGTAATCCGCATGCTGTTGCCAATATGGGTGGCCTTCTTAAGAATTTGGTTTGAGTCCAATCTGTGTTACTGCATGAAATGAGTTTGATGGTGTCAGGTCAATCCCCTGTGAATGATAATCCAGATTATAAAACTACTGTAATGATTCAGCATGGTTTAGTATTATTTTCAGCTAGTGCCCAGGAGAGGCCAGGACTGAGCTAGCATTAAGAATGAATTGTACATGCTTCCTACTCTTATATAACTGATGGCTGCGGTCACAGACCAGCACTGTCAAAAGGAAACCACAGTCTTTTCGGTGGTATAGAACCCTTGCCTTCATAGGAGAAGGTTTTGAACAGGGTTATGAGCATATTTCTATTTCAGTTCTAAAAACGTTTTGTGCTTGCTAAATTTGAGCCTGTTTCTCCAAGGCACCAAAGACTTCCAGCACAGTGTTGCCAATCCTCCCCTTCGATAGTAGTGAAGGATGCTCAACACAGTACACCGGGTGCTCAGCATACTGCAGATTCAGGTCCTTTGTTACTAAATTGCTAGGAATAGCGCAAGTCTGTTGATTGCCAACACCCTTCTTTGCTGGCTAGGGGGCACTACAGTTTATCAGTTTGATTGTTTTCTTTTTAAAGTTGAATTAAGACACCCCTTACAAAATTCATTTGTCAGGGTCGAGTAATTGTTTGATTTGCAAATACATTTCTGTTAGTTTTGGTCATCATTCTGGTAAAAATGCTGAATAGGTTTTTGGTTGGTTGTTTATTTGAAGATATTTGTTTTGCTTTGTTTTGATTTTTATTTTTTCATATGCAGGTTGGCAACTTTTCATGTGATTATAAAAATCTGTATTAAAAGGGACTAACATATAGTATTTTAGAATAGGGACAGGGCCAAAGGAAGCAAAAGCCATTAGCAAAGCTGAGAACAGTAAACCACAAAAGTTAACTTACAAAGCTTCCTCTTCAGTTTTTAGCAGCGTATCTGCGTCTTGTCCTGTTGTTGAAGAAGCCAGCTAAAGTCCCAGAGCTAGGGAATACATGAATTTGTATCCAATCAATTACAAGTGGATGTTGTGGTGTGTGGATAGTTAACTTAAACAAGAAGATCCTCTGTATATATGGACCTGGATATTCAGCCCAGCCTACCTGTTTGGTACTGTTCTCACTCATAGATGGAAACTGTCTTGAGCACTTTTTTTCATTGAAGTATATTCTTGCAGTTCTGAGGGAGGAAAAATCATTGCAATTGAGCAGCTACATTAAACATGGCTGATTCCTGCTTGGTGCACTATTCATCTTCCCTGTATTCATAATCCTTCTGCAAAACTGGGCTAAATTTCTAACACATCTGCATTAAGTTTAGTACTTTAGCTTATCATATTGGCTGAAAAGTGGGTGAAACGTGGTGACTTTGTTTGATTCAGCATCCAAACCATGCAAAATTTGCTGGGTTTTGCTTTGTTAGAACTAAAACTGCTGAGTGCCACTTAGCACCCTGACACATTCAGTTTATGTCTGTTGGTGTATCTGAAAAGGAATCTGTTTCTGTAAGAAAGTGTACTGCCCTCTTAATGACATTATTTTAGCTGTGTAATAATATGGGGAGTAATCTTTTTGTTCATGCAAAGCGTCAGCTATAATTCCACATCAGCGGCAAGTGCATACAGTAACTGGCCTTGCACTTCAGTAGTCTTAATATCTTTTATTTCTAGTTCTTCAACAGTGATATGGCTACCTAAGAAGGGACGGCCTCCTTCTTTTGGAGGATTGTTTTCTCCGTTTCAGATTGAGCATCCCTCATAGTACAGATTCAGCAGAACCATTTATGCCCCAAACACACCAGCTTTAAGAAAAAAAAAAATCTAGTGCCTTTTTTCACAGTATTCTACACTATTATTTACGAGTAAATTCCATGAAAAACCTACACAAATGGAATTTATCTTTTTAACCCCTCTCTTTCCACATTCCCAGGCCAAGGGCCATTGTTGGCAATGAAATGTCAAACAATCTAGTGTACAATGTGTCATTAAAGTCCTTAGAAATGCCCCAGGACCATGCTGTGTTTTATACAGCATTTGTGAAGGGATTAATATTTGGTACAAACCCCAAACTTTAGTAATGCCCAAACAAAAAGAGCTTTCTTTCCCTCCCACAACCCCCAACTTGTTTCTAAATACTGTTTGTCGTGCTGAATGATTTTGGTGTCTTTTGTCCAAACCCCATACACTGTACCACATGGTTATCTACAGACAACAGCTCTGCTGTTTGCAGTTTTTCAAAGGGTCAAAGTCTTTAAAAGTTTAATTGTTAATGTATAGACCAAAGGATCAAAAGTAGGCTGAGCATTCACACAGATGGGGCAAATGCTGGGGGAAGAGTTGTGAACTTACACCAGTGCAATGCTGCTCTGATTGTGGTAATTTGGGGAGATGGGAAACATCAGGAGCAGTATAGTTTTAGTGGCTAGCTCTGAGAAAAGCAGGTGATTTTTCTCTAGCCATATCTAACCTTCCCTGACCTATTTTATGAAATGTTCCCAGTGTGGATTCAGTAATGTAAGCATGTAGTGCAAAAACTGACCTCTGACTGAGTTTAGTCGAGCGTTGCTCCTATTGATCTGCAGGGGAGCTCTCATCCACATCACCAGCTCCAGTCAGGTGAGCCTAACATGATGGTTGTATGATTCAGTTTCTCCTCCAGCAGGTAGACGGAGTCCTCTCATTTTAAAGGCTTAGTATACAGAATAGGGAATGGCAACATCTTTCCATCCCACAGCTGTGTACACTACAAAAATGAAACTCAGTACATGTCCAGCCACTGGGTGAGGAACTTTGGTAACTAGTTAAATCCATTCTTGTGTCTGTCCAAGTTTTGGTGGGCGTAACAAACAGAAGTCTGGTCTTAATAGACGTGATCTCACAAAGAAGTTCCCATTATATGGCACAAGATCTCTTTCCCTCTCCAGATTCTCAGGGTGAATATAAAATATGTAAAATAGGATGAGAATTGGACAGAGGAAACTGAATGAAAATTCAAATAATATATTGATCGGGGCTTAGGGGAAAATGTAGTAGGGATTTGGAGGAGGGGAAGGATTGTCTTTCCAAATTACTTAATGTTGAAAGGCACCAGTTTAACCCATAAACGCTACATTCCTATCCATACCTAGTTTGCACACTGATTTCAATAATTGGATAACAGAGTAACGTGTAATACTGCTATGTGTTGAAAGTGACCTTTTTGATCTCAACACTGTGGACCTGTATGGGCCAAAATAAGTGTTGCTTTGGAAGTCATGTAATTTAAAGTTTGCATTCTAAAATACCTGTTTTCTCTGCTTTGCCATCCACTCCTTCTTTCTTTGTAATATTTTTTAGTTTTTGCATCATTATATTTATGACATTTCTTTGAAGACTGTAGGCATTATTTTTATGCACATTTTTGACACATTGTGATGGAAGTTCTCTAAACTAATCTTTGTGTTTAAAATGTGTAAAGATTGCAGCTGTAAAATTAATTTCATTTCTATTTAGTCAGGTGTGGGCACTGAGTCAAACAATATCAAGCATGGTAAACCAGGATTCAAATAATTCTGAGTTTCTCTTGTCTTCCATACTTTTCTCTATTGCTTTACTTAACTTGTAGGTTACTGTTAGTTTTGCTAGAGCAGGGTCTCTCATTTTGTCTGCTGCTGTTTTTTTTACTGTGCTGAGTCAGCAGCTACAATGTAACCTTCTTTCCTAGGGTGCAAACAATCTGAAAAGCAGCTTTATCAGCACATGAAATGGTAGAACTTATGGTGAATAGTAGCTCTTAATCAGAGGGTCCTGACAGATTAGTAGTATATCAGTCAGGCTTCATTTTTTATATGTGAGAATATTTGTTTTATTACTGGATATAGTAAAAACAGAGATGCTCCATTTATTTATATGATTTGTGTGCTAAAAGTAGCTTCAGTATAACCTACCTCTTTCACAAATTCAGCTTTTACTTGGAAAATTCCCCATTTTAAGGGTGAGAAATATTTCACTCTTGTCTGCTTGGCCCTACTTGGTATTTTCCTCCTTTATGCTAATACCAGTCATATTGAATTGTTCTAGTTATAAACATGCCAGTTTTGTGATTTTGGATTTTAAACATCTTTTTCATTAACATGATATATTGAGGCTTCCAAAAAACTTCTCTGAGGAGTTAATAGTAGACTTAAAGAGGTTATAGGCTTGTGTTTTATCCACTAAAATGCCTAGTCCACACCTGGAACTGTGCCAAGGAGTACATCTGCTATATATCTCAATGAACAAACTTCTATTCTGTAAGATTGGTATCAGCAGGGTCCTCTGTTTCCAACCATGCACATTTGCTCTGAGTCATGAAATTAATTAATTGAAAAAAATTTATTGTAAAATAGAGCAGCAGTTCTGATTTACTAGAGTTTGGCACATCTGCAAGTGTTTTTCCTCCTATAGCTAGAGGTATGTTAACAGGTTTTGCTTCTACAGATGAACTCAGGTATGTGTTTTAAACAGTGATATCAAGAAGGAAACACTTGTAAAGTCTCTGACATATTCTGTCATATAAATATATTGATAATGTTCACCTGTGTGTACCTTTCTGTACCTACTGCACTTGCTTTCCAGTGTATGTACCAAGCAACCTTTTCTCACGCTATATTGAATCAGCACTTCTGAATGATCATACCCATGCATGTTGTGCTTCCATAAATGGTGCTGGAGCATCAGAGGGGGCCAGTTCTTGCTCCCATTAATTTCAGTGGCTATGTCTACACTACAGGGCTCAGTTAAGCCGGTTTAATAAAGTCTACTTAAAATAGGCTTTATTAAGCTGGCTTAGCATGTCCATACTCAAAATGCCAGGAGACTGCCCTTGTCCACACTGGCAGCTGCTAGGATGCCGTAGGAGTGATGCATTGTCGGTATCTGGCCCACAGTGCACCCCAGCAGAGGTGCCCCTCTCTTCCAGCCACTCCTTTACTACAGGAAGTGAGTGACCATGCCACCCTCCATACTGTGTGTGGCAACAGGGAGCCCACGGAGTCCAGGGAGCCCTGATGTAACCCAGCCATGTGCCAGCGCAGCACTCCACACCCTCCCTGGGTTGCCCTGACTCCTCTGGCTCTGGACCAGGTGCTGCAGGGCAACTGCCAGCACAGGGGCAGGGTGCAGCAGTAGTTAAGACTTAAACACCAGGAAACAGCACAGAGGGAGGTGAAGTCAAATCACCTGTTATAATGGGGGGGAAAAAAGCTATAGTCAGGATTTAATCCTCCTTTCACACAATCTAATCTAAAAGAAATAGCTACCTTCGTTCGTTCATTCTTTCTTTCCATGTGCTATTTTCCAGTGTTTGAATCTTAACAACTCCTTTGATTTGACCTGATCCTTTGTCTTATACTCCCCTATCAGGGGGGTCCTTTGAGAAGGGGAGACACACAGGATTGGTCGGAGAGAGGGAGAGACAGGCAGGGTCAGGCTGAAAATGGCAAGGGGGAGACAAGGGTTTGGGCAGAGAAGGGGGAGACACTGAGGATTGGGTTGAGAAGGGCAAGGGGGGAGACCCACAAGTTTGGGCAGAGAACGGGGAGACACCGAGGATTGGGCTGAGAAGAGCAAGGGAAGACACACAGGTTTGGGTAGAGAAGAGGGAGACACCCACGGTCAGGCAGAGAAGGGCTGGGGGGGAGATGCACAGATTTAGGCAGAGAAGGGGGAGACACATGGGTTTGGACAGAGAAGGAGTGAGACAGGCAGGGTTGGGCTGAGAACGGGAGAGACGTGCGGGGTCGGGCTAAGAACGGGGGAGACATGCGGGGTTGGGCTAAGAACGGGGCGGACATCCAGGGGGGTCGGGCTAAGAACAGGGGAGACATGCGGGGTCAGGCAAAGAACAAGGGAGACATGCAGAGCAGGCTGAGAATGGGGGAAATGCCGGGTCAGCTGTGATGTAAAGTCGACTTTATAAGCAGAAATAATAAAGTTGACTTTACCTGTTGCTAAAAAGGGCCCTTAAGTCAACTTAAACACACAGTAGACATACCCAGTGAGAGCAGGACTCAGCCCTTAAATAGTGTGTTTGGATTGTTTTAGAATAAAAAGTGGTGCCTCTAGAAATAGGGCAGATTTTTAGTTCATTTTATAGAGGAGTTTTTTTGTTTTGTTCCATTGTTGACATCAGTCAACTGACTATCTGCCTGTCTGGCCCCCAGATATTTTGTAATAGGCCTATCTCTATTAATAAATAAAATGGCATATCTTTATTAATAAATAAAAAAAGGAAGTTAGACATGTTTAGGGATGGATGAACTTCTGCAGGTTACAGGGTCATAAAAGTCTGGAGAAAACACCAGAAGTATAGAAAACTCTTTGAAGTTAAAAATCTATGGAAGATTGGTGCCGAACTCCCATCCATGCCTTTAATCAAAAATGAATAGAATCTTCAGGTTCTGTAGAAATGACAGAAATTTCCAGAGGGGTAGCTGAGTTAGTCTGTGTACAGCAAAAACAACGAGAGTCCTGAGGCTCCTTATAGACTAACAGATTTCTTCAGGCATAAGCTGTTGTGGGCTCCAGCCTGCTTCGTCAGTTCTGATGAAGTGGATTGGAGGCCACGAAAGTTTATGCCTGAAGAAATCTGTTAGTCTATAAGGTGCCACAGGACTCTCATTGTTTTTGCTATAGAAGTGGGTTATTTGTGGCATAAAGCACTATTCTGTGTGAGAGGGTCTCAGAGTTAGGCTCATGGCAAGGGGCAACTCCTGCTCCGACTCTGGCATCTTTGGGCAGACTCCTGTTGACGTCAGTTGGAAAAAGCATAGGAACAGACCCTGTGTTTGCATATAATCTGTTTCTTCAGGTATGTGTGTTCTCAATAAAATAAAGTGGCATCCTTGGAAAGGATAATCACTGTCCCCACAATGTTCATCTCTCTGAGTGGAATTTTAGTGTACAGGACTGGATTCTTACTTAATTCATTTAATTACTGTGCTGCTGAGTGGTTTTCTCCCTTGTTAGAGCCCTGTATTTTTGCATGTTTCTAATGTTATATATGTATACAATTATTATGATGCGCAATGGGGGGAAAATACCTCTGTAGGGCCTGATTCTGTTAATTCCTTTAACTTCTATTTACTTAAATAGATATTTATCTGAAGTAAATTGAACTATCTGAGTATTGCTGCTATTTTCAAGATAATTGGTGCTTTGCATGCCTAATATGTAATATGGTGATTAGTGTTGATGTTATAAAGGTGTTTATTTTTACCATAGGCTTTTCTGCAGATTAATCTTCTTGTATGCAATTCATTGAATGTAGAGGGCCAGATTTTTCAAAGGGACCTCAGCTTAGCCTCTGCTTGAGCTTCTCTGCTTATGGACACTTCTTGAGTAGCCTTGCACACATGAGTGAGAAGATTTACCCCTGTGCTGGCCATCATCTTGGCCAACACAATTGAACCAAAGACTTCCAGAGCTAACCTGCATGAGCTGAGCCTCTCTAGGTGGGGCTGAAGCAGACACATGTCCTTTGTAGAGCAGGGGCATCTGCAGGGATTTAAATGTGACAACTTTTGCAGGGCAGCTTGCCCCCTACCCCAAGCATGTCTTTGCTATAGAATGAGCGCAGATCTGCAACATCTACTAACCAGTAGATTATATATGCACAGTTCCCAGTTGTCTGAATGGCTTTTGCATGTGCATACGCTATCATCTCTACACTCAAGTGATAGGTGCTATTTCTGTCCCCTGCATATGAAGAAATCATGTGTGCATGTAGAGTGTTTTACACACACAAGTGGAGTTTGTGTTTTCAAAATGTGGTCCACCGTATTCAGGGTTAATGGAGAACTTGATCATCCAGTTATTGTCTGAAACCATACACCTTGTGAATGCCCCAAGTGTTCCACATACAGTGCCATGTGTTTGTGATTTAAATGTGTTGGTTGTGGAAGGGATTATCTTTTCTCTGTTTACTTAAACCAATTAAAAATATTCACAACTAGGAAGTACTTTTCCATCATTATGATCCTCTTAGTTAAACAAAAGAGGTTATAAGGGAGGAAAGAAAAGAGACTAGAGCAAAAGCTGTGTAAATAATATACAGTAACTAACTTTCAGCCTGCTCTGAAAAGTAACTGTAAAAATGGCAACATCTTGCTCAGCAGATCTGCTCCCTATCTATTCACTTGACACTGTTGATTTTAGGAACATAAATATGCTTTTAGTATTTTTTTACTTGTGGTAGCACAACAAAGAGCCAACAAAGATAAGGGAAAAGGAGCTGGATTCAATTCTGGCTTTTGTGTCATCTACTGAATTGTTAATTAAGGGCCAAAGTCTGCCCTGTGATGCATGAACAACACTTCCACTAAAACCAATTAATGCTGAACCTGTGTATCTCAATGCTGAATTTGCAGGACAAAAATTTGCCCTCAGTGGAGTTGTATGGATGTAGATGAGAGCAGAATATGGTCTGCTGGACCTGTCCATTTTATGATGCTGTGTGAGCCAGAAAGAATTTTGATTGATAGTCATAATTCAGGATGCACTCACAGATTGGCAGTTTAAAAATAATCGTTTTGTTAAATGAGCAAATGGGTTTGGGATTGAGACATAACAATAAACATGGAACCCCAAGATGCCATCTGTGCATACTCATTTTTCAGAGAATGGCCACATTAACAATATTTTGTTTTTTATTGGGGAAGGTTAATGTCTTGCTAATATTTTGAAGATTCTGTGAAAGAGAAGGTGAGGCATGTGATTTTCATGCATAATCACTGGCTACTGTATATTCTGCAGTCCTTTCCATAAAGATGCCAAAAATGAAAGCAAGGGTCTTAGTATGAGAAACAACTTTCTATTAGGGAGGATGGCTTTGTAGAACTGATACTGAAGCAGCAAAGAACTGAAAGTGGTTTTGAGAAGTGTTGACCTCCTTTCGTGCCACTTACTGTGAATTAAAGCTGTGAGTGAGAACTAGTTTGGGCATGTGGTACGGCACTTAGAGCAATGCTGCCAAGGAAAAAGATTTGTGTTTCTAAGGAAATGCAACAAAAGAAAATGGTTTAAGAGCCAGTAGCTGTCACAGTATAAAAGTATCTATGTTCAGACAGGGGGAGGAAAAAAGCTGAAATAGGTAATTTTATACACAGGTTGTACTATGCTCTTATTCCAGCTATGCGAAGTTCAAAAGCAAACAATTGTAAGTATGCAGGGTTTAGCACATCTCATACCATTATAGCTTTCAAAGTCAAACTAGATAAAATCAGTTTTGACCTGCTCCATGCATGTGATTGCACCATGACTTGACTGCTGTTTGTCATTCCTTTGGGAGTTATTAGCAACAGCAAGCTACCATGTGAAAGAGCCATATTTAAGACCAGGAAACTGGGTTTTCATGGCTACTTGGAATCCTTAGCAAACCAAAAGGGAGAAATTGTCAGCACTCCAAAACCAATGCTGCCAAACACTGTCAATTTCCCCTACATTACGGTTATAAATGTCTGGGGACATGGAGCCAGTTTACATACACTCAGTGATTTGTAGCAAGGATGTTATGAGAATTGGTCATGCAGTAAAGTGTCATTAAAGGACAAAAACCATAAGCTGAACGTGAAGGAAAATTACTTCTATATTTATACTGTGCCTTTAACTCCTTTTCCTCCCTTCAGTTGGAAAGGGAACCACCTGTCTCTGTTGCTGATGTCAGACTGCTCCCTGGAGACATAAGGCTTTTGGAAAGCACATGATACTGTGCATATTTACACCAACCCCATATCTGATTGAGATTGGGCTTTGAGACCTGTGAGTTTTCTAGTTTCTTCATCATACTTTTATGCATTAAATGTGTTTGAACTCACTTGAAAGCTGTGTGATCTTATGACAGATTCATTTACGTAATAGTTAAATGATTGATCATGTGCTCTCCAACTCCTTTTCCATGCAAATCCTGAGGAAATTCAGTATTATCTAATGCAGTGAAATGTCCTCCATAACAAATGACTGTTTAAAATAACCAATATTTGTATGTATATCAATTGCCTAGCAGATATTTTTGTCTGCTATTTGCATGATATGGAAAAGACTTTCACTAACAAGCGTTTTAAGCTATTTGGTGTTGTTTTCCCTTTGGAATGATCAGAAGTGTGCACATTTGGGGATGTATTTTCCGTCTCGCTTTTTGAAGCCAGAAAAGTATCTAATTTGCAGAAGAAGAGAAGAGTCTGAAATAGTAACAGGGACTCAGGCTTGAACTACCAAGTCTTTGAGCTGTTCTGGGAATCCTTATTTAGTAGCAGTTGGTAAAAATGAAGGACTACATTATGCCCTTGGATCCTCTGCTCAGCTCGCACTCAGGGCAATTGAAGCCAAATGAGACCATCAAGCCGTAAATGTGGCCATAACAATTGTATAATGTTCTCTTGGGAGTTATGGGTGCATTGTGACAGCCAAATCATGCGCTGGAGGAGACATTGACCAGTGGCAGGGGGTCATCCCAGAAATCTGGCCCATCTCTCTGTCCCAGAATCTCTAGTCTATCACTTCGGGAGTTGAGTGAAGCAGTTTCTTGTGTAGAACATCTGAACTTCTTGTGTACCAGAAAGGTGGACTCTGTGCTGACTCTGTGCTGACGCAGGTATGCTGGGTGAAAGGTGAAAGGCCAATGGACCTGGGGATACATGAGCTAAGAAACCTCAGATGATGACCACAGAAGCAGGTCTGGACAATACTCAGCCATATGTACTGCCACCATGTGGCCCATCCCACAGTTGAGGAGTGAATTTCTTTCAGACCAAACAGCTGTATGTGGCCTTATTATCAGAATTTTTGAAGGAGTCAAAAATTTCATCCTTACAGGCTACATTTTGCAATTCTTATTCATGATGATTAGTACATAATTCCATGAATTGCCTTACTGATTTTGTTGGACTGCTTGCTGAATGAGGTACTACCCAGTGTGAGTAAATGTGACAGAATCTGGTCCTATTGCTTTGGCGGAAGGCCATGTCTATTAGGATAAGGAATGAGTGGAGGACTGGAATGAGGCTTATAGGTGCAATTTTCAAAAACACCTACATAACTTAGGAGCAAAAATGCATTTGAAAATCAATGGGACACATGCTTCCTTAAGCATTTTTGAAAATCCCACTCTATAAGCCCATGCCTAGGGTCTTGGTTCTTGGGATCACATGATGCGGTAGAAAGAAATATGTTCCTAGATGGAATGGCTGCAAAGAAATGCTTGAAAACAGGAGCTGAGTGCCATGGATATCTATGTGAGTCTGTAAACATGCTGAAAAATTAGTTCCAAGAGGTGTGAACTGCCTCATTCATCTTAACTCTCAAACCTATTGCCACCCCAACAAGGTGCCATAGTGTGTGGGAGCTACTGCCTGGAAACAGATAGGTTGTGCCTACAGAAGTATGACTAGCTGGTGCTTCTGTTTCCCAGCTCCTAAAACACAGAAGCTGGGGTCGGAAAGGAGCTCAGGGATCAGCTATTCCATCCTTCTTATGCCAATGCAGAGTTTTCTTGTATACTAAACCCCTCAGTGCTGTAGTATATGATTGATATTAATTAGGTTTTTGCAAAGTACTGCACTCCTCAACTTGAACTGAACCAGAAATAAATATATTGCCATATATTAACATTTTATTAGTTGTAAAGAATAGGATGAAGGCACCTATGTGAAATCCAAAGTACAAGCTTCAGAGTGAATTAATGCCAGCAGTGCCTTGAGATTAATTTGGTTACTATGGGTACAGCATAAGAAATGGTATACCATAATGTAACTATGTTTACTGATTCATTTCTGGCATTAAAAACTAAAGCCACATTATATATGCAACAACAGGCTTTTCTTCTTTGGAAGAAGAAGGCGGGTACATTTTAGTAATTAAAGTGAATGTTGCCTTCTGAAAAGCTGTTATTCTCCTTCAGGATCTGCCCCACCACATGCAGTACAGTGTAAGAGACCAAATGAGAACTGATTTAAAAACAGCACTATCCCAAGAACTTTCTAGTCTTCTACAGCTTCTTGTTAACTCTCTTTTGTAACAGGATGACCTCCATTTTATGTGCCGTTCAGCTGAATTGGTCAGATGTCACTTTCTAACATCTTGTATCTTCATATCTCATCAGTATGTAAGAGATGGAACAAGTTTTGCATCATAAGATGTTGAAAGCTAGATAATAATAAAATAATGCAATGAAAGTACCATATATTCTGAAAGCAATTATTTTAAAGGGTTTGAGTTTTGACATGCTTAGATTAAGTATGAAGCTTTTGTTTCATACACTTGCTGTCAAGAATGTTGTTAAATACTGATACCACCTCCTAAGAGAACAACTTTTAAATTCCAAAATACAAAGAATAAGCACTAAATATTTTGATAGATATATTATGCCATAATGTCTACTGCGTTGTTCTTAATACAAACCGCAGTAGGGTTTAATTAAAAAGTGATTGTACAATCTATCACAAACCTGCATTAGGGATATGGATGCCAAGAAAATTAAGTTGTATAGGTGGTGGGAATGAAATCAATTTTTTATTGAATAGTTTTTATTTCTATGGCTTTGTTTTCTATTCTTGCCTCTCTGTCAGCAGTTGATATTTGCCATTCAAACTCTTTGAAGGAGCTAATTTGAGTCTGTTGCTTCTGTGTTTCATTGTTTTTATTTTTATGACCCATTTAAGTTATTTTGTTCATTTGTGATTTGTTAAAAATCTTGATAAACTTTTGACTCAGAAAATCAATGTAGAAGAGTATGACAAAGTAAAGCAAGGCCTTCAGATTTTTTTTCTGCTAGTTCCTGCAAGGGAATATCCAGGCAACTAACAACATGAAGTTGATTTTGATTCCTGTAAGCACAATTCACTGAAAAAACTAAAAGGCACCATGGCTGCCCCATAACCTGAGCTAATACTTCATCGACTTGCCCCATAATAAGTAAGAATATGGTGTAAAACCTGATAAACACAGAGCATCATCTTGCTGCATCATAAGAGATGGTGAAGAACATGAAGTGAAAGTAAGAGTCTAACAAAGCTAGGTCAGTTTATCCCTGGTTTAACTCCATCAAATTAAATACCATCAATTATTGAATCCATTGGCACTCCAGTCATTGGAATTACACCAGAGATAAATTTGACCCTTTCTGCTAAAGCAAAGCACAGTTCTATTATAAAAGTGTAATGAATGTTATAAGAAATGTAAGTTATTATGTCAAAATGTAAGGAAATAATACCTGTTTGCTCTGCCATGTAGAAGTTCAACACCAAATAGTAAGTTGAGCAGGTTTCAATGTGCTGTTTGAAAAGTCACATTTTTAAATGTTTAGAGGTGGATCTGTAGCAGAATAAATGAAAATACACCAGCAACCTGATCATATCCTTTCTTCCTTGCTTGCTCCTTTTAATACTTTAAACAAGTTGGCACATTGCAAAACAGAGAGCCTGACTTTCCTAAGGGATCTCTGGGATCAGCCATCACACCTTAATTTTCGCATCTTAATTTCTCAGGTTCAGTTTTTAACCAGTGTTCTTTACACTGTGAACTCACATACCACAACAAAGAGGAAATTCTACTTTAAATGATCTTGCTGCTCATCCTTAATTCGCATATTGCAATGCACTGCACATCACGGCTAGCAACTCCTGTCGTGCTTTGGCGCAATATGCAACGTGGGATAATGTAATAGACAAGACAAGCACAGCACAAGCCACTGAAAGCCAGAAGAAGCACTGAAAGCTTACGTTTCTAGTATGCAGCAGTACAGATATTTGAAAGGTTAGGTTTTGTCTATTTTTAGCATTGGGGCTGATCTAAGAATGAGTGATGTAAAAATTAAACATCTCTCTCCTGATTTGTCAGAGATTTTGAACAAAATGCTGGTCTCTAAATCAGATGAATTTGTTGAAATAAAGCTGTGACTCTTATTTGGAGAAGAATCTTTCACATCTTTGATTGATATACTTTTACCGTTTGTCTCATTGTCAGATGAGCATTTTAGATGTTAGCAAAATTAAAGAAATATGACTTTCCCATTTAATATTTGGACGATTTATTTCCTTGTGTAAATGATTTTGTAAACAAATTGATAAGGCATTCTTTTCTGATATAGAATAAAGCTGCAGATAAATTATCTGTATTGGTTAATATCCCCTGTCTTTAAAATGGCTAAATGAAAATCAAAACATGTTATTTGGTGCCTGTGTTTCTCTCATTGGAGACAAAATTGAACATATACTGGTATACTCAGCAGGAATTGCCAGCTATTCTAGGATTCATAGCACTGTTTGGGGCTCAGATTAACCTTTATCACATCTTTTCCCCACCCTATCCTAAAACTTTTTGCACTCTGTCCCTAAAGTGCATGTATGTGGTTTGCTTTGCACACTCCCATTCAGTTTTAAAAGGAAATCTGCGAAGAATGTAATGCTGTTTTGATCTGGAGCACAAACATTTTTCTATTTCTTTGTAAACAGGGCCGCATGCAAGAATGAAACAGCTGGAGATACACCTTCCCAAACCCCTAGGGATACATGTTAGTCATTTCTCCATTGTGTGCAGTTTTGGTTTAATAAATCGGTAATAATACTATGATGAAGTGCTCTCTAGTTTTGGTTTGCTTGCCTTTTCTTTTCAGGATCTACTTGCAATTTGTAAATTAAAATAAACTACAAATTAAGCAACTTCTTACTTTTGGGTGGCTGATTATTTTTTGGTAGGAGAGGAAGGGTGAATCTATGGACAGGAGTGAGAGACTGATGCTGCAGCCAAGTCAAGGATTTGGTGTGGGCACTTCTTTTGCTCATGCAGCTCAGTCCTGAACTGCTGTTCCAGATGTGGAGTTTTGTTAAAACAAGACTGCAGATATTGCTCAATTGTGTCAAGTTGCCTGGGAGTTTTGCATTGGGGAAGATATTTACCAGGGGCGAGCATGAGACCAGCAAGTTCATTTTATTGTTGCCTGACATAGATTTGAACTTTAACTGGGTCTGACTTAGAGTTCATGATTTAGCATTGAAATGATGAAAGAGCAGCCATACAGAACAGCTTTCAGGATAGGGATGGTATAAATTTATGAAACAAATAGCGGGCTTTCACCTATTATGGATATAGTCACTGTTACGTTCCAGAGGGAAGAGGATGTTATAACAGTACTAAACTTGATGGGAACCAGGAAGTCCCTACATGAGGTGATAAAGTCTAATGCAATATCAATTATGGAACATTGCTACTGTCCCACTTCATTCATGGAGAAAGCTCTGGGACATAGGAGGTTGATCCATATTAAAATAAAATAAGAAAGGCATGTCTGGAAGAGTTCTGCTCTGAATTCTTTTGGCTGCATCTCTAGCGATACGGTGTGATCCAAAGTGTGCTAAAGTCAATGGAAGCTCCCTTTCACTTCAGTGGTTTTGGATCAGGTCTATAGTAACAGTTTTCAAAACAGCCCCTCTAAACCATGGCTTTTCAACTTGCTGCACATCACTTTCCCCCACAAGCATCTGAGTACATGGTTTGGATAAAGCAGAAGCCAACCAAAAACTGAACTGAATATAAGCTGCATCTTTTAGAGGATTGAAAGAGTGTGGCTAACTTTCTTCCCATTACATTTCATGTGTATTTCCCTTCACACTTTTATTTTGACCCTGGTTTTAAGTTGTTGACGTGTCAAAATACTGAACAAAAGCCTCACTAGAAATAGGTGAACCTCTGAAGGTTTGAAGTTTTCATTTGGGTTCAGTAAAAATTCAGAAGTTGGTGTACTCGCTTGAAGTTTAATTAAATTATCTGAATGATTTGGGGTCTTACACATATGGCTGTTCTTGTAAAATGTTCAGATTCATTGGGCTCATCAAAGAATAAGGTTCAAAAGAACACCTGGACTTTCAAATGCTCTCAGTTGCACACCTGGAAATTTTGGAAAAGTCATCCAGTATGAGTCATAATATATGTGTTTTAAACTGTAATGCAACAAAGAGTTTGGTTAAAAATAACATTTGGTCTCAGTTATGGCTGGTGGGAACAACTCTAGGTAAGGATTCATGTGAGGCTGCAGCTCCAGGACATGTTGTTCCTAAGCAAGAATCGCTTGGCCCGTGCAAAGAGTAGAGCATGCCTTGACCCTGCCTCATCCCTTCTGATCTCTGCCCTTTTGGGGGCATTTTACCTCTTCAAAAGTATGGAAAAAGAGCATCCCCTCTACTTATGGGTACTCAGAAACTAAACTGCTATCTGGTGCTGAATGAGATAATCTTCTTGTACCCTGTTCCTACCTCTACTTGCTTATTCAGAAGTCAAGCACAGCTTGGCCCAGTGCATTACAGCTAGTCCTCACTTAGTGACCTACTCGTTTAGTGACCCCTCAGAGTTATGACCAGCTCTCTGATGAGTTGGTATTATGGCGATGTACGAGAACTCGCATCAACTCTCTCAGATTACCTATATTTATAGTACACTATGCAAACTAAGTTCAGTACATTAGAGCTTAAAACATTTAAAATATATATTAAAAATGTTATAAATGATGCAAAGGTGACATTCAAACTATCTACCGATGGTTGAAAAACCCACTACCAGTAAAGTACATTATGCTTGAAATACCGGTAAGGGCTGCTCCTCGTTTAGTGACCAATTCGTTTATCAACCGGGTTTCAGGAACAGAACCCGGTCACTAAGTGAGGACTACCTGTACGCAAAATCAGATTTCTTAATTTCCATTGTTTTGTATAATTTTCTTTGTGTTCATAGCAAGCAAATCTGTGCCCCATGTTACAACGATTAGGTCAAATGACTACAGTTTAGAATTATTCCCACGTTATACTTGGTATTAATATGAAAAATGCCGAGAGCTAGGCCCAAGAAAAAAGGCTGACTCAGTTCCATAGAGCCTTGTCTGAGGAAGCTTTATTTGAAGATGAGAGATGTGATGGTAAGTCTGTCTGTCATCTCTAGTTTATTAAAAAAGTGTTGCTAGGAGGCACTAAAGCTGCCACTGCCTTTCTCTCTGTTCCTTCACTCAAAGGGGCTTCATTCACATTGACTTTACCATAGCAGTTTTGTGTAAAACAAGATTTGATTTTAAAGTATTTAAAAGTTAGTGTTTTTTTCAGTACCATACCGCAGACTTATGTACACACCAATGAAACTATTTTCTGAGCCATTTTACAGAACAGAGAGAGTGAGTTGCAAAGCTATGTGATTTTTTTCCACCTCACAGATTAGTGGCAGTTATGCTTTGACATGGAACTTGTAGGTAGGATGTTTTGTTTGCCCATCCCAATGGGAACTTCCCAACATTCTGGTTTGTGCTTTGAGACCTCAGCCCCATGAACAAATGACCACATCGCAGAATCATCTCCTAAACTGAGTTGAACTGTAGGCCACAGCTTACATACATATTTGGGATGTTATTGAGAAGCTTCCACTGCTATCATTCATCCTGTGGATACACCAGAGATTTAATTTCCATGGGTTTTTAATTCATACTCACACACAAACATTTGTTTTGAGGGAAAGAAAATTTTACATAACTGCATGCTTCCTATACAGTAACATCTTCCCTATATGTACTCTCTGTAGAAGGCAGCATTTCTCAAACATTACGTCTGATGCACATGACCATATGACACAAAGAGTCAGTGAAAATGGCACTGTGACCAAATTACATGTGTGTTGTCACAGGAATGAGGAAAATGATAAACCTATCATGATTTATTAGCAGCGTTTAGCCAACTCAGCAGAGACCACTTCAAATGCATCCTGAGCACATTAGGGAATCTTTAATACGCAGTAATGCAAAACTTAAAATTCTGCCCATTTTTTGGCTGAGTACATAGATGTGGAAATTTTTAGATGATATGGTGTTCTGCTCCTCTTTTGAAATGTACAGAATTAATTTGTGTTACAGAACAATCCATCTAAAATAGATTTAGGATGGATAATAATTGTACATGTTAGTATTAGTTATTAGTATTTACAGTGCTGAGAATCAAGTGTACACCCGTTGTACAGACACAAAGAAAGTCACAGTCCTCGGCCAAAAGAGTTTACAGTCTAATCTAATATAAACTTCTTAAAAATCCTTTAGGAGAGAATGTTAGAACAGTTTTAGCTCCTAAAACATTGCCCAGAGGTTATACCAAGGCCCCTAATAGGGCTCATATAATGCCAAATACTGGGATTGCCCTGCTCAAGTATTGCTTAAAACGAGGCAGGAAAAACTCGATCATTGTTAATGAAAAAGAGTGAAAGAAATTTCTAGATGTTACTACAGAAGTTCAATGGAAATTTAATTATGACTGATGCTAATAAGTGTAACCAGGAGAATCTGGGTGGGATTTTCCAAAGCATTTATTAGAGTTAGGAGCACAAGTTCTATTCCTTAGGTACTTTTAGAAATTTCCCAATCTGGTCTGACATCACCTTCTCATTAACAAACTAGGAAAGTACAGCCTGGCTGGAAATAAAATGGGTGAAAAATTGGTTGGATTACCGCTCCCAGAGAGTAGTTATCTATGTTTCACAGTCTCGCTGGAAAGGCATAATGAGCAGAATACTGCAGGGATCGGTTCTGGGTCTGGTTCTATTCAATATTTTCATCAATGATTTAGACGATGGCATAGACAATACACTTATAGGCTATGTCTACACTAGCAAATTAGTCCGGACTAAGCAAACTTAATCTGGACTAATTTGAACCCTGTCTACATTAGCCTTTGGCTAGTTTGAACATAAAATAATTTTAGTTCAAACTAATCAAAGGTTAGTTTGAACTAGTTAGTTCGGCTGGTTAGTCTAAACTAACTGCTAAGTTCAAACTCATTTGCATTTTTAGTTTGAACTAGTGCAATGGAGCTAAATAAGTGTGAAGTAGTGGTTAGTGCGAACTAAGTACATTTTTTTAGTTTGAACTAACTTTTAGTTTGAACTAGCCGTGTTTTCTTAGTTTGAACTAAAAAGTTAGTGTGAGCTAAAAAAATGTGCTTAGTTTGAACTAACTTTCAGACAACTTAGTTTGGACTAACCAAGTTCAAACTAAGATTTTTGCTGTAGACATAGCCATGAAGTTTGCTGATAATATGAAGCTGGGAGGGGTTGCAAGTGCTTTGGAGGATAGGATCAGAATTCAAAATGATTTGGACAAACTGATGAAATGGTCAGAGGTAAACAGAATGCAGTTCAATAAAGACAAGTGCAAAGTACTCAATTTAGGAAAGAACAATCCATTGCACACATACAAAATGGGCAATGACCGCCTAGGAAGGAGTACTGCAGAAAGGGATCTGGGTGTCATAGTGAACCACAAGCTAAATATGAGTTAACAGTGGAACACCGTTCAACAAAAAGCAAACACCATTCTGGAATGGATTAACTGGCGTACTGTAAGACATGAGAAGTAATTCTTCTGCACTACTCGGCTCTGATTAGGCCTCAACTGGAGTATTATGTCCAGTTCTGGATGCCTTATTTCAGGAAAGATGTGGACAAGTTGGAGCAAGCCCAGAGGAAAAGTAACGCAAATGATTAGATGTCTGGAAGACTCAACTTAGGAGGGAAGATTGAAATAGCTGGGTTTATTTAGTCTAGAAAAGAGGAGACTGAAAGGGGATATGATAACAATTTTCAAGTACCTAAGAGGATGTCACAAGGAGGACGGAGAAGAATTGTTCTCCTTAACTGACAATGATAGGAAAAGAAGCAATTGGCTTAAATTACAGAAGGCGAGGTTTAGGTTGGACATTAGGAAAAATTCCTAACTGTTAGAATGATTAACCACTGGAATAAGTTGCCTAGGCAGGCTGCAGAATCTCTGGCATGAGGTGATTTTAAGAGCAGGTTAGACAAGCACCTGTGAGGGATGGTTTAAGAGGGTACCTGGTCTGCCATGAGTGCAGGTGACTGGACTTAATGACCTCTCATGGCTCCTTCCAGTTTCTATGATGCCATGATTCTGTGAACTGTTGCCTTGCTGGTCTTGTATTTGAAAAACAAGTACACACACAGAAAAGTGCATTGCAACAAAAGTGTTTATCCTGGTGTATAGAAATGGTACTTTTGAACTCTTGGAGCCAGATTGCCCTGGCTATTGTATGGGAATTGAACACACTTACCCCTGGTGCCCCCAGTAAGTCTCTGAAATCTTCTTAGGAAGGTCAGAACAATGGATTTTTAAAAAGGTGGGATGGGGAAAAAGGAAGAGCTCAGTGACTCCCATCCTACTGATGTAACAAAGAGGCATCTCAAAAGCAAACTGTGGTCCCAGTCTTCAACTCACCCTATGCAGACAGTTTCCTGTGCTGGTATAGGGCACCACTGACTATTTTGGGGCTCTGCTCAGGTAAGGGTCTGCTCATGTGCAACAAGTAGCAGAACTAGAGTCAGTCTTCCTTCCAAATTGGTAATACCCTATTTTTTTTTCCAGATCTGCTCTCAGCCACTATTAAAAGTTTATCTAGGAAGTCAATTGCTTTATGTGGTTCAGCTTCCTAAGACTGAAAAATTCCAAGCTTGCAGGTGTGATAATAATAAAATGAGGACATTTCTTAAAGATAAGCGTTTCTTTGAAACAGCGTTACTGCAATGAAAGACATGGATCATATTACTTCTAACGAGGCTAATAAATGGGATTCTCCTCCCCCCCCCATTTATAGCAAATATAGGTTCTGGGAAATGTTCCAAAAGTTGAGGAAAACATAACAAGTTTATTACTATACAGTCTATTTTGGTGGTAACAAATTCCTTACTCTTGTCTTGTTTTAATAATATTAAGAATAATAAATAATTTCATAATGTTTATTAAAGAAAGATTTCAAAAATGTCAAAGATATTTAGTAGACTGACTTTCAATAGGACTTATGCTCCCAAGTCATTTAAGCATTTTTGAAAATCTTCCCCTACATTTATGGCGATGAAGGGCTATGACTGTGAAAACCTTACTCGCAGTGCTAAGGGCTTACTCTGGGAACAGTTCACCTTCAGAGCAATGAGATTATTCATCTGTGTAAAGTCTTCACCGGTGTGAGTAAGGGCTGTGGAGCTGGGCTCAATTTTGTGAAAGTATCTGTTTTTAGATCAGATCTTGCCTAAACTCCCTTTGTCTTCAGCGGTGGAGTACTGAGCCCACTGTACCTATATTGGAGATACATAAAGTTCTTTTACCTGTTTTTGACTCTCTGGAACATCACAGGTTCATGATGTTATTGGGTTCAGGTTCTTCTTAGAGCAGATTAGGGAAAAGGATCAGAGAATTAAAAACGCAATAGGACAAAATTTCAGCATACAACTGGCCAAGTGATAAACAAACGAGGAGTGAAGAGGTGTAGCGAGAACATTTCTAATAAAAAAAATAATACAGTATGTATACTTTGTATATGACACCCATTTGTGCTAACTTAGCTTTTGAGCAGTGTTCTTCTATCCTTTATTCATAGCACAGGCTTATTTTACATAAAATAAAGAAAGGAGTACCACTGGGAGAAGTAGTGGGATTGAGTTTAAATTACATGAAAACTGATTTGTAAACTTTAAGTTGCAGCAGGATTCCTTGCTTCTTTTGCTGAACTAGACTAATGCGGCTACCTCTTTGGAACTTGGTTTGTAAACTGTAACTTACTGAGAAGCTAATGCATGTGTGATAGGTGAATCCTGAAGGTTTGTTCATCATTAAATTGTCGCATATCCTCTGCTGAAATAGCTAAATCTGTTGAATATCAATAGTACACAATACTTAGAGGGTCAGGAAGTACATTGCTTGTTCATCAGTGGTGTGAGTGAATGAAGTTGGGTCAGACTTCTTAAAAGTGAATTCAGAGTTGACATGCTGAAGTTTTTTGCTGAACAACAGGAACACCTAGAAGCTGAAGACTCCAAAATTGGTGACCACTTTTAAAAGTTTGAACTATAGAGGAGGCATGGGGCTTAAGGGACCAACCAAAGAAAAGCGATGGGTGAGAGAAAAGAGTATTAGAAGAAAAAGACTGTGAATGATGCATACAGAAAGAGATTGCAGGACCAAAGATAGGATCCTGGGAGAAGAAAAGGCAGGGTTTTGGGAGCACAGAGAAACAGAGACAGAGTGCCCTGAAAGCAGTGGAAGAAAAATGGCAATCAACAGAGAGCTGGCCTGATGGGAAGGAAAAAAACAGTGCCAAAGAGGCAGGCCTGAAGTCTTTACCACCAGATCTCTCTGACTAAGGAGTAGAGAGCCTGAGAATTTCCTGTGGCACTGAAAGACTAACAGATTTATTTATCGCATGAGCTTTCGTGGGAGAAAATCCCACTTTGTCTCCCATGAGAACTCATGCAATAAATAAATCTGTTAGTCTTTAAGTGCCACAGGACTCCTTGCTTTTTTTGCTGAACTAGACGAACACAGGTGCCCCTTTGGAACTTGAGAATTTCTTGTTTCGCATGAAGCTGCAGGTTGGTCTAATTGGTTTGAGAAGTCTACTTATAGTCAGTATGCCTTCAGTAACAGCCTGGGAAACGTGTTTGTTCAGCTTTTAGCATTTAAGAAGCATTGTGGTGAAAGTCAGGGAAGCTGGCACAGGGAGGTGTAAGAGTCAAGGTTTCTGCAGGGGGAAGATCAGTTTTAATTTCTACTGACTGCATCCATTAGAGGCTGATCTTCATGTGTTAGTGCTGCATAATTATATGAACCCCTTTTTTACTTTGGAGTAGCTTCTGTAAGCTGTTTACCTATTTGAGGGGAGGGTGTGGTCTTTGCTTGGATTCTTGATAGATTTGGTTGGGCCAGGGTTACTCTAATCCCATAATTTAAAAGCCTCTGACTAAACAATTGCTTTTTATTACTTCAGAAGCATTTTCCAACATGGTATATATGATGTAACTATGTTTTGTGTTGTATGTGTCTTTGGTTACAAACCATGTTTAAGGACATTGATAAATGAGATCTAACTGGCAAGATTTTGGTAACATTTGAGCTAGACTGTTCTTAAAAAAGGAAAACATCTCCATAGTAAACTGAGACTCTTTTTTGAACCATGTGGTCTAGAATTGTGTTGGAAAAATGGTCTACAAGTACAGTTTGGTTAGAATGTTTCTTGAAATCCGTTCTGGAAAATAGTTGCTGCAAGAACAGGTCAAGCCAGTGGTTTTCAAGCCATGGGTCAAGACCCAGTGCTGGATCACAGACCCTCAGGTACTGGCTTGCAGTGCCCTCTGCTGCTGCCACCAAAAAACTGAAATCCGTTAGTCAAAGATGCAATTGTTGAGTCATGGGCATGGATTATCTTTTTCACCTGGGTCCTGAGGAAACATGTTTGAAAACCAGTGGGTCAAGCCATAGTATGGACTGGCTTTCGTAAAGCTCTAGAGGCCTCTGTAATGTTATTCGGTACTATTCATGCTCTCCAGTCCATGCTTGGAAAGTTCTCTCATCTCTAAAGCTTGTATGAAATCACCACGAAGGTTACAGTTTGTATTTATCAGTTAACTTGCTAATTTAAAGCAAAAGCAGTGAAGTGGAATTGTAGAAAATAGAAACAACATAAGCAGGTCAGAATATCTCAAACAGCAATATAAAATGTTCCAGTGTAAATACATTTCTATAAAAGGTGTGAATGGAACTTTAAAAAAAAATGATGGATTCTGTACAGTCAATGAACACAATTATAAGTAGGTATTGAAGGAGAATATTCCACCAAGCATGGATCCACTGATAATAATTAATAAGAATCTATTTTACTTCAGTCAGTCGGGTGCCCAACATTATTTCACAGTTGACTGTTCTGAGGGTAGAGGTAGTGACCTTTGCCCCAGATCTTAATAATTTACTGCAGTTTTATCATTAAATCAGTATATAATTGGGAAGGAAATTAGGTTTTTTCATGGTGAGAGCCAAGTAATACCGTTAATTTAATCATTTGTAGGAGAAGGCTTTCTGTAGTCAGAAGGTATTTTGTTGTGGGTTTTTTTAATTAAGTAAAGTAGAAACAATGTCATTTTTTGTCATTCGTGTTTCATGAAAATATGACAGTGTGATGTGATTTGCAACTTAAACACGAGCAGGGAAGTCTGTATAATTTTTTACATCCAGCTACGATAAACTGTCAAGTAAGCCAAGTGTTAACCGGTGACTTGTTACAGTTTTTGGAATACCTTTAATATATTAAAAACAACCTCTGGCAGTCTCTTTTTGTCCTGCCTTTCAACAAAATCTCTGCAGCTTCGTAATAACTAGCATTTAGGATAATCAAGTTTGCAACTAACTTAACAATGAAAATGAATATTTCATAGCAAGAAAAATGACCAAACATGGTTTTGTGACTATACAGAGTTCCACAGTTGACTCATCTAGCACTTACATTTTGCAAATTTGACTTTCAAACCCAGCTAATTAAAACAAAGATTATGCACAACTTTTTTATAAACTGAAAAGGCAGGCAGAAACGGTTAACCAAGACTTTGCTGCTGGTGTTGTGGGAAATGTTCTGCAGTTATGTTTGGTACCTTCAGTTTGTTATGTATTCAGCGTGTGTGTCATCATAAACCAGTTGCACCTGCAGCAGCAGCACACATTGTCTCAGGGAGAGAGCTATAAAAGCCTTAAAGAAGAAACACTTCTGTTAATAGCATGTCGTGTTTTCACATGACAACGAGCGCATTCTTGTTTTCAAACGGAAAATGCACAGCTCGGGTCAGTGAGGTTGGAATACAGTGTTTATACAAAAATGCACCCTAAGGCTGCGCTGAGGAAATGTTGCTTATATGAAAATGCAGTCAGGAATCTAAGCAGTTAGGGGCAGGACTACAGCAGCGTATTTAATAACAACTGTTTTCCAGGATGCCTGAATGAGAAATGGAAATGATTAGACAGCAGCTGAAAAAATAATTTTATACTTCAGTTGCAGCAGGATCAGGCCCCTTGTGTGCAGAAAATGTTAAATAACTAAAATAATGATTTTGCATTGATGTTTGTAGCATCACTGTGAGACTCATTCTGTGTGGATGCCTTTGCATGTAAAAAAAATTAACTAACTCCAGTAGTCATTGATCACAAGTTTCTAATATATCACAATTAAAAAAAAACGAACCCCTCCACTAGGTGTAAAATGACTAGTAAAAATTGATCATGCAGTAACTTTTTACCCATCTCTCTAACTGCATTTCCAAATTAAACAGCACTAGCTAGCCAACCCTAAGTAGCCCACTAGAATGAAGGTATTCAAAGAATACATGTTTTAACTCCGATTAGAGTTAACTTCACTTTTCCCTTTGTAATAAATACAGCTTTGTCTGTTGTTTGTTTTGGAAAAAAAGAAATTAAAATAAGATTGGAGGGGATTTCAGTTATATGGCAACAGCACAATTTAGGGGGTGTGGCATTAAAATCTGATTTTAATCACAGTGTGGTGCTGAAGACTCAAAGGTCTGAGTGGTTTTTAAAAAGATTTACTTCACTTAAGCCTAGGTCTGCCTCTGACTAGTGACGTCACTAGTTTTAGCAGCGGCACAAGAAGGCTGGGTGAGTGACAGCCCTGCCTACTTTTTAAATAGCTTTGTCATGTGACTGGGAACAGTAGTAAGACAGGTGCCTTCAGTTCACTCTCAGTAAGGGGCTAGTTGCCTGCATGAGTGTGTGCTCTGTGTGAGACTGTGGCTTGGAGTTTAAAAGCTTTACTGCTGGCACTCAGGAGCTGGATGGCGTGGGACATGTGCAACCAGGACTCTGTATGGAGTGATATAGAGGTGAGCTTTGCATTCTGAACTGGGTGAGGATTGTCTTGTATGCAAACCTGCTGGAGGGAAATTTTTAAAAATGGACTAATTATAAAAGTATGCTAGGGAGGGTCTGTTGGGAGCACGTCTGAATCTTATCTGAACCCCAGTAAGTTGGCTATTTTAAGGTTACTCTATGATGCCTTGAGCAAATCAAAGCTTAGCTGCTGTCATCAGTATCTCTTGCAGTTGGAAACTATTTTCATGTGCCTTTGGCTTGCTTTCCAGTCATATGCAATATTTATGCTCTAAGATATTGATATGAATCAGTGTCTGAAGTCTTTCCAGTGGCATTTAGTGGCCTGGTTGGAAAAATGCCATCTCTATTTATAAGTAGATTTTAAGACTTTTTTTTTTTTTCCAAAACTTATAATTAATCAATGGTTTAATATTTTGATTTTGATTTTTGTTTTTTCTATGCTCTGAGGATTTTTCTCATTTTGTCAACTGCAGAATTGACACAGAGAAAGATGAATATGATGTTGCTTTAGTGTTTTAAATTTCTTTAACACAGAATGCTGGAAATAAATGTTGGTTTACTTCTGATTATTGATAATGGATTATGGCATTGTAGTTAAAATTTTCCATAGGACAAGGTTCTCAGTCAAGCCAAGTAGTCCAACAAATAGTTAAATCCTACTGTACAACAGAGACAACAGGATGAACCATGAGAATAGAGTTTATGCAGGACTGTGTGAGCTGCTGCTGCCGCTGCTGCTTCTGTAAAAATAGATGGCAATACATCAAATCCACAGCTTCTGCTGGCTACAGTTCATAAAGGAAAAAAGCAAGCAATTCCCTGGTAATCTCTGGAGTATAAAGTGAGGTTTGAGGATTTCTGCATATTTGCATTCAGCAAAATGGAGCATTATCTGAAAGTTCTGGCAACTTGTGAAGCAAAGGAAACTTTCTTTGGACCCTGTTGAGAGGAATCCAAAAGACAGCCCCGCTCAAAGGATCTAATCCTGACTACAAGTTTGGAATAAGTATGCCAAAATGTTCCCCTTAGACATCTTTTAAATAAGATGTATGTAGGGTGCAGAGATGAAAATATACTACGGTTCTGTTTTACACTTGCATTTTTCCCATCTAGTAAACTAGGCATTGGATTCGTAACTCTTCTTTTGTTGTGTTTTCAGTATTTGCAGCACGCCATTGTATCCACTGATTTCTGTTTGCATATTGTAATTGCTCTTATCTTGTTTTGATTTCTTGGTAAAGTGGAATAGATATGGATAATTCATATGTCCTGTAGCTATTATGAGTCAAGGCTGTAAGTGGATGACTTTCTGGCTCCAAAGTCCTAATTGTTTCTGAGGAGCTAGAGTATCCTGTGGGTTGTTGTCTGGCTTATAGTGTGGGTCTCAGCTGCTATAGCTTCATTTTTCCATCATACATTATTCCTAATGCTGCTAGGATTTGATTGAGGAACCAGCTTATATGGAAATTTTTGAAGATTTATTTTAATCACCGGAGTTCCTGCAGTAATTGTAAGCTTGTAACAGAATAGATAATTTATGCATCACAGAGGAAAAAGGGTTGATCTTAATATTAATTGTGTGGGGCTGGATTAGCTGATTGGTAGAATTTTTTACCACTGGCCCTTGCATTTACTTTTGTATAGCGACATAGTAGTGACTGCATGCTGCTTTGGCTCTAGGGGATCACCTTTACTGATCTACAGTATTACAAACATCAGGTACTGTAGGCAGCTTTCATTTTTTGAATCGTTAATGTTTGTTGTCAACTTAAAATGCATTATACCCTTTTGCACAAAATGACAGGACAGCATATTGCTTAATAAAGGCCTGCATCACTATAGCTGATCAGAGTCCCCAGTGTTTCACAATTTAATGAAGGTGACGTACAGTAAGGTTGCAAAGATTGATAGAGAGAATCTACTTGGCACACATTCTATCAAGCTTGTCATTCTTTACTGGGTTCATCCCCTGGGCTGTTTCAACAAACTTGTTAAAAATAAAAAGATTATTTTTACATTAATATAATGATTATGGCACAAGTCCAGTCTTTTTTTTTTTTTTAAATTTACCTTCAAAGGCACAAAGACATTTAAAAGGTTAATGAAGAATTATACTTAATTATAATGATTCATTATCATCAGTGCAGTTATGCTAATTTATTGTTTGTGCCTTCGCTAAGGAAAAAGTCTGTTGGGGATGAAATAATACCCAGTAATGAGCCTTTTGTGTTTAGCCACTACTCTATCCTCTTAAATCTTATAAAATTAAGGATATGTTCGTGAACTAACTGAGAGAAATGTGCTATGGCAAGGCAGGCACACCTGTTACAGATGTAAAGGCAAATAGTAAATATGAACATGTCAGATAAGGACAGTTATAGGACTTGGAGTGTTAAATTTGGCATCATCCAAAAGCCAAATATAAATTAATAACAGGAACACTTGCTACTAATGTGTCTCAGATTAGAAGCGTAATGCCATATTCAGAAGCATTGATTTTATTATCATGTCAACACTGGCAAGAGCATGTGTACTTCATTTCAGCTGTTACATTTTTTTTAAGTGACATTGCAGTCATTATAGACAAATGAAAGCTGCAGTGGACGTTTTTATACAGCAGTTTGTATTGCTTTAAAAATGCCCATTGCAGGACTTTAAAAATGCACATTACTGTGGTCCTAAGACATATAACTAACTGATGCACAGGGTGAAGCTATTTTTACAAACGACAGTAGTAACAGATCAGCAGGATACTTTAGAAGTCCACGGCATCAGTTTTAAGCCACTGACCTCCATAACACAAACCTGGGAATGATGCTGAGAATCTACCTTTTCAGTCAAAAACTAGATTATCCTTTAATGAGATCACAGATTTCATCTATGGATGAAAAAAGGTCATGTCTGCATTATAAAATTGCTGCTGGGAGGTTATGTCAGCGCTATAAAATGGGGAAGCCTTTTAATTTCTTTGCAGTTTTCTGTGGCCAAAATTTAAAAACATTGCACAAAATTTCACCAAAGTGAGGCCTTGGCATGTTGAAGTCCCAGGCCCTATTAAATAATAGGAAAAAAACAACTGATATTTCAGAGGCTAACTTTGCAACCCCTGGATTAGTTTGCTCTGTGGCCTGTTGTATAATCGTCTTGTAATATCCAGGTAGATTAGTGGAAGTTACGTGGTAAATTTTAGTCCTCAGCAGCTGGACTGTGACTGACTCTTCTTCCTTGTTACCAATGTGTTACTCACATTTAAACTGCTTCATATAACCTATGAAGCGCAGACATGCAAAGATTCCCAAGTACAAAATTCTCTATGAAATTTTATTTTATTTCAACTTATTTTCAGCTCTTTCTTATCACTGTCAAAGGCAGCGGTTTCAAGAGTTAACATATATATTGAGTAATCCACATCAGTGGACATGGTAAGGTTATTGCCCCATAAACATGCCTTTTTAAATGACAGCACATCTGTAATTGACTTCATTACAACTTGAAACTGGGAGATTATTTAAAGTGCCCAGTCAGCTAAGTGGAATCCAAGATTTCCTGGGGGCTGGATTTTCTGTTTGGTCCAGTCTTTACATTACCAAAAACTGATAAAGTTAGAAACAATAAATGAAAGACAATGGTGAAAACCCATTCTCAGCCTGCTTTCTTGTGGCCTTTAACCGCTTAACTGATTTATAAACTCTAAGGTCAGAAGGGACCAATATGATGATCTAGTCTGACCTCCTGCACATTGCAGACCAAAGAACTTCCCACCCACTCCAGCAATAAACCTGTAGCCGATGAGTGAGTTATTAAAGTCTTCAAATCATGGTTTGTAGACTTTAAGATACAGAGAATGAATAATTGCTGGATCTATCACCAGCCTCAGTACCAATGGATCCTCCTCCTTTCTTTTCAAGGATGTATATTGGCCAGTGGTAAAAGTAGCTGCTTTCCTGGTTGTTGTTGAGGGCATGGACTTCAATTTTGCATTTCCTAGTTTAAGTTCAGTTCAGGTGGTTTTAGTTTAAAGTTTCTGTGCTATGATAGAAGCATAGTATTAAAGTGTGTGGCTTTTTTTTAAGCTCAGTCGATTTTATCTAAACAAAATATTCTGGGTTTATTATGTTAATGACATTGGTACTATATTTTATTTGTCTGTACTCTATTTTTAAGATGTGCAGAGAATAACATTCACACTAGCGAGGGTCTACACACTTTACTCACCCCTCACTATAGTAACAATCTTAAATGTTGTTTCACCAGCAATAAGCGGAGGCTGAGACAAGTGCACTGACCGGGTAGGCCAGAGGAGAGCTCTCTTTTTGCTCTTCTGATATAACTACTGTTTATAGACAGTGAGTCTCTTAGCTGCAGCAGTGTACATGTTCACCACAGGTTGGAAGACTCCATAAACTAGGCATGACTGCTGTAGCACTTGGCAGGCACACAAGGCAATCTTATAATTTGCTTACTATCAGGACAATATTTTAGAACTAGGTTGTTAAAATCAGCACAGTCACTAGAGGTGCTGATAAGCCGGAGCCTTTGGTAGATGGGTACAGAGTTGCATGGTCAGTGGCAGGCAGGTACAGTATCTCCAGGAGCTTGGAGTACATACAGAAGCATCTCTTGCTATATCCTTCAGCAGGGTGCAGTACATGAGGCAGCCAACATCTTGCAAGGGATTGAACTGAGAGCTGAAAGCCTGAGCCCTTGCATCTTTAGGTGCATTGCTAGGGTGTATAGCTGGTGGTAGGTAGAGACTTGGATCTTCTGTGATTCAGGAAAAGAGAAGGTAGCAGTAAAACATGCAGACCAATTGGTTACGCATGCACTCCCACTCTCACTGATATCTTCTTGTAGTCTAGGATGGAAAAGGGAGAGGGTCATATGGTAGGTTTTCCCAGGAGCAGAAGAAAAAGGATAGTTGTGACAACTTTGCTCACCTCTGCAGGGCTAGCTGCAACCTAACATTCAGTGCAGCTTTCTAAAAATGAGGCTAACTCTAGGGACCTACTGTGTGGAAGTAAGGCTTAATTCTCATCACATGCTGATATGGCTAACACTTTCTGGTGATTAATGCAAGTTTGTGTTTCTGTACTTCTTGCTGTAGTGTGCTGCTCTGGTTGGTGAAGATCAGCCTCTTTGCCCGGATCTCCCAGAACTCGACCTCTCTGAACTAGATGTGAATGACTTGGATGCAGACAGTTTTCTGGGTGGACTCAAGTGGTACAGCGACCAATCAGAAATTATTACCAATCAGTACAGTAATGAATCATCAAATATATTTGAGGTAAGGAAAGATGATACAAGAGTATACCTCCAGATTGCTTCATGCTTTTACTAGGTGGAATGACAGTCTTTCAAAAAAAGAGAGCCAATAGATAACTGATGTACAGTTGTGAAATCTGTTGTGACATCCAACCGACTCCCTTTAACCTCTTGATCAAAGCCAGATCTATTACTTGGAGAGAAGAAATGCTTGGAAAGAATTAAGTGGAATTCTGCTTTCTGGAATGAAAGGGTGAAGAGATACCAGGTTACACTATGGCATAACACTGTGATATTGCAAAATAGTCTGTTACAAAGAAAAACAAAAGTCAAAACCTGTTTGTCGTCTTTCATGCTCATTTTATAGAAACAGTCACAGTGGAATACGGCATCTATTGATGGCTCTTTAATTTTTATACTTTGCTAATTATTATTACACCTACAGAGTCCACTTGTGCTGGGGGCTGTACAAACACATATTAAAAAGTCCTTAAAGTCTGCATGTAAGATGCAAGACTATAGGTGGATGCAACAAAAAAATGGGGGTGCACAATATGAGTCAAGTTATTTTGGAATAAATAGTGATTTTTTTTTTTTTTAGCATCTCAGTTGGTTAGCTGCTGATGTATGTTGTGAAGACATAATGGCAGAGGGCAGTCTTATGGAGAAAACTGAAGGATTTTAAGTGAGCTTTAAATGCCATCTTTAAAATACTGCTGTGGAGGTTGGGGTGTAAAAGAGATGGGCTCTTCCTTCTTCACCTCAGCCACTAATTCTCCTTTGCTGTGTAAGACCTCAAGATTCTCCACTAGATAATTCTCAGGCAACCTTGCCCCTCTTGAACCCTAACCTTCTTTCCTTTTAGATGGTAGTAAATGCAGTAGACCACCTCTATCCTAAATTGGGCAATACTACACTTGATGAGCTGGCAGATCGACCTTCTGCGAGAATAAGCTTCCCTTCCAATCTGCCTACCAGATCACAAGTATGTCTTCTCCAGAACGCACTCCTGATCCATTTACTTGGGGAATCCCCAAAATAAAGACTGTTGAATTTAATAGCTAGGAAATATTAAATGCTATAATAAGGTAAAATGCATTTGAAGATGAAATATAGGTTGTGTGAAATACTCTGGGCCAAAATCAGCTATTTTTTTACACTTGTTTAAATCCAGAGTAACTCGACTTCAGCAAATGCAGTTCCTGTGGATTAACAATGATGTCACTGAGAGCAGAAATTGGCCTTCTGAGCCTGGTCTTTCTAGCATTCACAGGGGTGTTAATGCCATGCAAGTCTGTCATATTACACTGGTATAAAACCAGTATCAATGGGAGCAGCAGCAGGTTCTCTGTCTCTGAAGGAAAAAGTTCAAAACAAAACATGATATGAAATATTAAACTTTAAACTGTTGTGTGTCTTGTGCTTAAGTTTCAATCATAGAAAGTCACTCAAATTAAAATGAGGGTATTGTATGCCTTGCTTATAGGGCAGTAACATTGGAAGAAGTTAATAAGGTTTGTAAGTAAGACTAAAGCAGTGTTGTATCAGAGGAAGTTAGAACTCCTGCTTACAGGATAAATATTCTTTGGAATAAATCACTAAAAGAACAAATATACATAGACCTCTTTCATTGGCAGAGGTAAAATCAGCAGAGGCTCTAGTCATCTAAAACTTAAGGTCCTGATTCTGTAAGGCTCCTACGTGTATTTGTAACTTCAGTGCATTTCAGAATTAAGTCCCAATGGGACTGTTCAGGCCTTAAAATATGGCATATGCTTAAGATTCACTTTGCTGAATCAATTTGCTACGTTTATAAAATACAAAATTGTCATTTTATTGTGCATGCGGATTCCATTCCTGAAGATCAAAACTATGTACGAACATGGGGATAAATATGTGATGTTTAAACTACCTTAGGTGGTGCACAGCCCTATAGAGACATTGGTCCATCATGTGGCATTTAAAGTCAGTCACATTGGACTGTATCTGGAGGTGCAGTGCACCAGGGTCTGGCAGAAAGCGAGAGGAGAACTACATCTAGGGGAGTGCATTGTGAGGCAGCAACAACAGGTCAGAAACCATGCTTTGGTGGAAAAGGGTTTTTCTGTCTTAGCAGACAAATTCTGCCATCATTTACTCAAATGCCACCCTTCAGACTGCAAGAAGTTCACAGATTGTAGCGAAGTCAGTGAGGGCGCACTTTGACTCAAACACTACTCTGAGGAGCAGATAATTCTCCACTCCCATTTTATGTTGTGCTGTAAAGGCAATATTATTTTCAGTCTTTTATTTATTATATTTAAACTGCCTTAGTCAATACACTACAGTATATAGAGACCTTGGCCCACCCTACAGCATTGGGGGTTAAAGTCACAGTCACATTAGCTTGCATATGCGGGTGCTGAGCCAGTGTGGCCAGAGGTAGGTGGGTTAAAGCTAATGGGCAGTAATTACAAGAGACTTGACAAGGTGCAGTGGATACACTTCCTTTGTTGGCTTCTAGCTGCTAAGAGTTAGCAAGTGTAGGCAGGGCCATGACACATGTTGCTAGGCTCCCCCTTGGGCAGTGGGTGCTGTTGACAGTACTAACCCACTACTGACACCTAGCAGCCATTAAGCGTGGCCACATGGCAAGCACCAGAATTATTCTTGCAAGTATGCAGGGTAGGCTGTGGCCCAGATTTTCAAGAGTACTTGGGTATTGCTGTGTTCAGCATTTCTGCACCTGATGGATTTAGGAACCTCCATCTTATTTTTAAAATGGGTGTAGACACTTAGTAATCACAATCCCATTAACAGTTTATGGTATTTAGGCTCCCACTTTCTTAAATGTTTGGAATAAGCTTGAGGCTTCTAAATCACTTAGACATAGTAGTTGCTGCTCACAGCCTTGCTAAAAACCTTAAATTCTGGGCTGAAGCATTCATTTGTAATTTTGCTGTATCTCAGAGGCCCATACATAACTGGTCAGAGTATAGCCCCATGTGCACATATGCCTGTGCTAAACTATGTGAAATACAGGTTTTGGAGATCAGCAGGATTTCTGTAGAGCTTCTGACAACCTGATCTAAGGCTACAAATGTTCTATATCTTGGTATCATGTCAATAATTTCCATCCTTGCCTTTCTTTGCCATTATCTGGTTCCAGGAAGGACGGGAATCAGAGTTGTGTTCTTACAGGGTAAGCCATAGTGATCAGTCAGTCCAAATTGAATAGAAAAGCTCTCATTTCTTTCTGGGCCAGCTTTTTCCAAACTTTAACCCCATTCTCCATTATGCAGCTGTATATATAGCACTATTTCTTGTCTCTGCTGCTCCTCAGTGAGACAACTGGGGGTGCTCAAGAACAATGAAAGATGCCTGCTTTCTCTGGGGATTATCTCCTTGATGCTGTGAGACAAACTATTTGTGTTAACACAGAGAATGGAAGAGCTGCCTAGTTTCTTGTTTGTTAGTTTCTGTATTGACTAGCTTTGGCATTTCAATGCTTTTTTTTTTTTAAAGATAATATAATTGTGTCTTAATCATCTGGGTGCAGTATGTTCTAGAGCCTTAAAGCCCCTATCTGAGAGCTGATTGCTATGAAAATGTGATATATATTCCAAATAGTTTTAAAATGAAGTTGCAAACAAAAGGTTGCAAGTACAGTACAAGGAGCACAACAGTAATTGAAAGCCTAGCCTGAAGTGAACATCTCTCTCTTTCCTTTGAGCTACCAATGTATTGTATATGGCACTGTCCAAGTGAGGACCTATTTTGGATGTCCTGTCTGAGGCACCTTTAGGGATTTGTATTTCAGAAGGTGAATACTTGTGTCTCAGGCTGGGCACCCAAAAACTGAAGCATGCTGAAGGCATTTGCCTTCCAAAAATTAGGGAATTGCTTATTTGAAAAATTGCATTATAGTAATTATTATGATGGTACTTAGAAACCAACTGAAAACATGATCCTATTGTACTTGATGTGCAAACATAGAATAAGAGACAATGCATGTTTTGCTAATAGCTGTGCTCAGACAAATGAATAACAGCTAAGTGCCACAGGACTCCTTGCTTCAGTTGCGGAATTAGAATTCATTTGCAAATTTGATTATTTTTTCAGGGCTAAATAAGGACTGTCTCAGTTTTTTTTTTCCTCATTACAACAGGTGATTTGATCATATCTTCCTCTACATGCTGTTGCCTAATATTTAAATCTTAACTGCATTGATTTGCTGTTACAGTGTGACCTGATCCCATGACTTACACTTCCCTGCATTTATTTTCCTCCCATTCTGGAAGTTCCCCATTCCTAAAGTGTCTGAAGTGGGATTTTTCTCCACAAAAGCTCTTGAGATAAATAAACTTGTTAGTCTTTAAGCATCACAGAACTCCTTGCTTATTTTAATGTCTGCTCTTAAGAACTTAGTTTAAATATGATAAATATACAGAGTCTAAATACAATGCTAAAATGGACAGTATTGTTGTAGAATGGATGCTCCTAATTCTTTACTACACTACTCCACTTTTAGCCCAGTGCAACTGGTTTTACACTGACATGAAAGTGGAGGAAAACAGGGCTAAACTAAGACCTGAAACCTTTAAGGTTTTACTCCACCATTGATGTTGCATGTTCTTCATCAGTGTTCTATAAGTGGAAAACTAAAAGCTGTTAGTGTCTTTTTCTTGTCATAGCCTGACAAGCATTTGTTTTCTGCCTTGATTTTCATTGCCTGCAGTTCAGACTATTGGAAACGTATGCTAAGGGAGCTTTTTTACTCCGAAGGGCACTGTCTATTGACATAAGCTCATGCAAGTAAATAGTTAACTGGTTGTGTGTGACTTGTTATGTAGATGGCATTCTTTATCCTTCCCGTTGCTAATTTTTGCTTTTGGAAAGGCATCAGGCCTTCAAAATTATTTTTGTAGAAAGCTGGCTGTGCTGCCTTTTACAAAAAATGTAATGGTTTCAATTCCTCTCGTCACTGCAACATGAAATGTGAAATCTGTAGGTCTTTGAATAATGTGAATTAGAAGGCTTTTTTTGTGTTCTTCCCTGGGAGATGAAAATTATTTCCTCCTGAGGTGTTCTTCAAATATTACATACTACACAATATAAAGCTAATCATATTTACAATTATTTATGACTAGTGGACAGCATTATACAGAGAACAGACATGTACAAAAGATAAGTATATACTGTCTGCACAAATCACAAATAGATCAATGGAAGTCATCTGAAAAAAGAAAACACACTGGACAACAGCCAATTAAAGTCTAATTTAACAGCAGAGAATCAAAAAGAATTTTCAAGTATGCTGATCTGACAAAATACTTTTCGCTTGTAGACAGATTTAATAAGACCTGAATTTCTTGGCCTGCCCTGAACTCTATTGCTAGGTTTTGGTTTTAAATGTAATTTTCTACTTTTAAAGAATTGTTTGTTTCTTTCTAATTGTTCGGTGTAGTCCAAGTTACTTTCAGGACTGTGCTCTGTGTTATATATTTGGAGAGCTGAATAGGCCACAGTGTTTCACTGTGAGCTGCCAAAAATGCTGTATTACAAGCAGTGAGAAAGAGTCACAATGAATTGCATACTCTGTTGTTCTTGGCCAAGGAGAAATTTATGAAGATAAATGACTGCTTATCCATTTGGAATGGCTCGCATGAAGATGATGATTGGTGGTGGTGGTGGGGCGCCCTTTAACATCATGAGGGTGGTTTGCATCGGTTCAGATTATAAACTCTAATCTTCCATGGTGCGGCTGGTCTTTGTTACTATTGCAAGTTACTCATTCAAGGTTTGCAGCCAGATTGATTAATGAATTACCAGATCTTACGTAAAATAACTTGGCCTGACTTTTAAACAACCACCAGTGTTTTCTTTGCCAGTCTTGTGACTGGTGTTAATGGGTTTCCAAGGACTGGAACTCTATAGATTTTTCTGAACTGGCCTCTTCCAGAATTTTTTCCACTTTTTAATTTTCTCCAAAACTAGTAGCCCAAGGCAGGCAGTTCAAGGAGATATAATCTTGGGGAAAAAAGACATAGTAGTCAAATCCTTGATGGCTGATGCCCTTCAGTGCCAATTCAGCATGGTTTATCATAGCCATCTATTCAACACAACAGAGTCTAGAGGTGAGCTGCATGGTGTACCTCACACAATATGCATAACTAGAGCTCTGAACTTTGAAGGAAAGCCTCAGAGCTATTTGCAAAGTGCTGGTGCTTAGTGAATACTAAATTACATTTAGGAAATAGTCTACTGCTACCAGTTATACTTCATTTTTATTCTTGACACAGACACCTAAATCAGAGAACAGTAACATTTTAGAGATTATGGAAGCAGTTTGGGTATGTTCCAACACTATAATAGGATCAGAATTTTAAGGCCTTTTTTTTATTATTACCAATAGTCACTTAGTTTCTACTGCAGTGTACTTTGTAGGGAATTACAGCTTTTACTAAAAAGATTAAAATGCTATTATGCAAATGATTGCAGTATGTTATTATGTTTACAAATTAACATCCATGGCTCAACACACAAATTAACTAACTATTCCATCTATATTATTAAGGATTTAATAAAGTAACTGTTGATAAAAATGGGGAGCTTGGAACAGTTAATAGGAACTGATTGTGATTTAACATAGAACTTAAACATTGTGTTTAATGTTCTAGATGGTATAATGACAGAATAAAGCTTATCAAAGTGCTTAAAAGAATTGAGATTGTGTGAACAGCATAGCAGCCTGTCTTAGACCTTAGCAAGCATAAACCGAATGGCTCTGAGCAATAACATATAGTGGGCAACATACCAGTAAATCTAAGGGTAACACAAGGACCATCTTGTACTAATCTGTGCATTATTGTACTAATATGTAGTTTATTAAAATTATAATTACTATACATTAAATGTTTTATGTATTATAAACATGTCGAGCATACTTGGCAACTTATGTCCCTCTGAGATGCATCTTGTAATGAATTTTTGCTATGGCAAATGGGATTTCACTGCAGAGAGTATCACTGTATGACAAAAGAGGGAAAGGTTGAGTTCAGACTGAGATGGCTTTGCAAACAGCGCTGCAAATTGCTATTCCTAGCAGTTCATAAGAGATCATAAAAGCAAGCAGATAAGAGCTACCAAGGTCCTAGAGAAATGAATGTATAGTATGTGGTTACAGAATAGATTTAGTAGAGAAACAGACAACGTTGTGGGTTTAGTACACCAATAAATGTAAAAGTGAGAAGATGCAGATTTGGGATAGGAAACTTTTTTATAAGAACAATAAAAGGTATCAGTGCTATAATAAAAAAATATTTTAAACGAGGATAAAGACCCTCAATTTCAAAGGAACAGAAGAGAGGATATAGGGCAAAATATCAGGAATCTCATACTGGTGATGCAGCAATGTCAAATACATTATGCAAATATGTTTACCTTTGCAAATATTTTTGGCTTGTGTCTTATAACACATTAATAAGAGAGTTAAGAATGCGATTAATAAGTAACACTGCACACCCTTGGAGCTCTGAGGCTACTAAATACGAGCATCTCAGCAACAACATTACATCTGTACGGCAGGTGTGTGTAAGCTATAATCCAGCACAAAGTTTGCTTGGGTTTAAAAACTCTCAAGCAGTAAGTGCAATTTGTTTTGTTCCAAGTACCTACTATGTTGTTGGGAAGTGTTTATGCAAATTTTCTATATCTTGCTTTAGCAAGGTGCATGATTTCTTCGTTCTCTTTCCCAACTGAACAAACTGTGCTGTTCTGTATCAGTCCAAATTTGTGTCTGTGGAAGTAAGCCCTGTAAATTGGGTGAAACCTTCCAGCAGAAGAACCCCCAAAATAAAAAGACAATTCCTTTGAGAGCTCATTGTTTGATGGCTTAGTGGCCTCATAGCATTCTCAGGCATGTGATCAAGAAAGGGCACACAATCAGTCACACAATCCTGTTATGCATATGCTCCATGGCAGTTCCCAACATTTCACTTGGAGTGGCCAAGCTTTAAAGGATTCACTGTATCTTTGCTCAGCCTAGTGCATGCCCGTTTTGCAATGGGGAAAAAAAATGTTCACCCAGAACACTGGTAAAATACTGGCAGACAAATGTCTTGGCCCGTGTTAAGAGGCCCTTAAGGACGTGGTGTTCTACTGTGTTCCCACCAGTCTCATATCTAAATACAAACTGGCATCAGTTGCCATACAGACAAAAATGTAATAGCCTCCTTTTCACATAGGTCATCGTAAATCTGTTTTGGTCACGGTCACACTGCACATCTGTTTTAGTGAGATGCAGCTTCTTAAGGTAGCTTTTGGACTTCATAAGCACACAAACAACCAAGCTATAAATTGCCACTGCTGTGGTTATTTTGAATAAGTGTATACTGTTTCATATTTATAATGGTGAGACTTCATAATATTCACAGTGAATATGTAACACAGATCAGTTCAACAAGCATGAAATTGTATGTTGTCAACTTGTCACATAAATAGAGCCATATTCTGGCTTACGATAATGTTGAACTAAACATTTTTCCCAAGAATTGCAGAGAGGGTCAGAAAAAGTGGGAAGGTAGTATACTTCCTTTTGTTAAGACACACAGACATTGATGTTTTGGAAGAGAATATTCCTGGGTGGCTTTTTTTCTCTCCATTTAAATAAAAAATAAAATGTTTGATTGATGTAAAAAATGCTCATTGGCTAAACTTTTCATCTCCCCCTGAAATGGTTTTGTATTTCTAATATAGTCTTTATTAATATTGGCTTTTGTACCACATATCAATGCTAATTGCTACTAACTGCTTCAGCTTAACCCTGGTACCCTCTCTTCCTCCTGCCCCATCTCATTTAACATTAACTCAGATCCATGCTGTTAAAGGAGGATAAAAATCAGGGCTAGGATTAATGTAGGATATTTTGTTTTCCATAGTACTGCTAAATTATTATAAGTGTATGTGTTTGGTCAAAGGGGCTGCTGACCGTAAATTTGTATAGGAAGAGAGATTTTGTTGATTTCATACAAATGAATCCTTTCAATAAATCATGCAAGCAACTGATTACCCTAACAACTCTAATCATTGCATATTAAAAATCCTTTGACTAGAACCTTAGCTGTTTGGGGTAGGAAGGGGCTTATTTTCAAATATTCTGAACAGCCACAATGCTAGTAGAAGTCAGTGAGAGCTTTTGAGATCAGGGCCTGATTTTCAGCCTCTGGGTTCCAGTTGTGCATGTGCTGTTTTGTGAGTGCATAAAGGTATGGATGTATCTTCTGTGTACTCATCCCTGTGTTTGCATATGACATATAACAATGGATCATGCAGCATTTACAATTTGCATGTGCAAAACCATACTGGAAACCCCTTCTGTGCATACCAGTGGACTTAGTGTAGGCTTCTCTGGAAATCAGGCCCTGTAGAGTGTATAGGAAATTACTTTGAATACATTTTTCTTGCTGACCCTCACACAAAAGCAGCCTTACTTCATTACAGAGAGATTAATTTGCAGTTTGTGATAGAGATAAGCCTATATGACTCTTGGTTTGGGTTTCTGCCACAGCTCAGTTATTTTGGTTTTGTGGTTTAAAAACCAGAACACAAGTCCTCTGGAATTTAGATTTTGTTTTGGATTGACCTATCACAGAGGTTTTATTTGTGAGGAACACACACTCTAGCCTCTTGTTCCTGGTGCTACTCTGCAAGTTGATTTAGGATACTGCCACTGAGAGGTCTGAATAGATGATCACCATCACATAAAGGCTAGAAGGATCAAACCTGTTACCCTTAGGGAGCTTGATGGGGAGGGCTGAGTCCCTGACAGACTTGGTTCTGTGTGCTAAAGTGGGATACAGAGAACTTCTTCCCATTTTCCTGATATGGGGGAGAAGGGAGGTTCACAAGTATTGTATATATGTGGCTTCTAAGAAATCTCCAGGTTCAACTTCTGCTATGCTGACAATCTTCTCCATTGTTTATCCTTCATGGAAACCACAGGTACTTGACTTTAAAGGGAACACACATTTCACTGGGATTGCCTCAATTTCACTGGGTCCTATTTTGCTCAGTCTTGCAGGCTGCTTATTTGTTGGCAGGTGACCGAGTGGGGTGTCTCGCCCAATTGTCTTTTACATCACAGAGAATTGTGCAAACAGTGCAACTTCCACCAGCTTTGGTGGCCAGAAAGCTATGTACACTGGTATAGAGCGTAGCAGACCTCTGGCTGGAGTTGCTCTGCAGGGCTTTCCACTAGTCCACAAAGGAACTGGAGACTTACAAAAGTCCAAAAAGTGGCATGTGACTGATAAGAACTGGATCACTGCCTGGAAAAGTGTGATAGGCTGCTCCCCAGATCCAGTCCAGTGTGCCACTGTGACCCCCCACCCCTGATTCCCACTCCTGAACCCCAATTTGTCATGCTTTGCCAAGTGACCACTCACTCCGCAGTCAGTCCACTCTGTCCTCTGGCATGCAGTTGGTCCCAAGCAGTGGGTGTGTGCCCTCTGGCTACTAGAGGGGTGGTTCCCCCAAGCAAGTAATCCCTGCCCCAGTTACTATACTAGGAGCCACTGTCTGCAGAGATTGGAGCCCAGTGCCAATCACCATACACTCAAGTCTGTCCCTGTAATGAAGAAATGGATTGTGCCCAGCCTTCTTCACTCACACCCTCTAATGATCACACATCTTTAGATAAAACTACTAGTTTATCGATCAGATTATAATTTTAAGTGAGAATATGGCTAATCATGGCAGAATCACATTATAAATAAGTCAGGAGAGACCACAAGGAAATAAAAAGTAAAACACAAATGCTAACCTAGTATTTCTACCTAAACTGAACTAGTAGCCTAAGTTTATGCTCAAGATGTTCGGCTGTCTGATTTTTGAACTGCCAGTTTCTGCCTGAAGCTGGACAGGGCCCAGATCTTGCCTAGAGTTGTTTCAAGATGGTGAGTCCCAGGCCAAAAGCTTCTGGTCCGTCCCAGTGTCCTTCTTTGTCTCCAGACCCCCTTGGCCCCTCTCTTTTTGGGCAGAGTTGATCCCTTTGTCTCTTCTGAGCCACTACAATTAGCATCTTTGTTGTCTTCTCCAGGTGCTTGTCTGCTTAGTGCAGGACTGTCTGTCTCCCACTCCCCGCCCCACGTTAAACATGCTACACATCTGACCACATGCATGACATTGTAGGAAACACGATATGCTACTCCTGTAGAATAGGTTATGAGCAGCCATAAAAAAAAAATGTGTGGTGTAACTGGCCTAAAACCACACAATTCCAGTGTATAAGTGAACAGAAAAATCATATAGATCAGGCATGGCCAAACTGCGGCTCGGGAGCCACATGTAGCTCTTGAATGACAAAGTGTGGCTCATCTACTAATGTGGTCTATGCCATCATGTGCAAGAAATGCCCCTACACCTTATATATTGGACAAACAGAACGATCGCTCTGTAAGAGACTGAATGAGCACAGAGCTGATATCAGAAATCAAAGAACAAAGAAACCAGTTGCTGAACACTTCCTTCTTCCTAATCACTCGATGACGGATTTGTTAACGACTGTCGTTAGAGCTGTACCTGGGACATCAAGACTTCAAAGAGAGACAGCTGAACTCGAATTAATATGCAAGCTAAATTCTGTGAAAGCAGGACTGAATCGAGACTATGGATTCTTTTCCCATTACAAAGGGTAATTTGACTTCAGGCTTCCCATGGTTTGAGCCTGTAAACTGCTCTGATTTGCTGTTACTTTATGACCTGATCCTATGTTTTACACCCCCTTGCATTTAGTTTCATTCATTTCTGTAAGTTCACCCATCTTTGAAGCACCCGAGGAAGTGGGATCTTCTCCCACGAAAGCTCATGCAAAAAATAAATCTGTTAGTCTTCAAGTGCCACACAACTCCTTGTTGTTTTTTCATGGAAGAACCTCAGCAAATCAATTTAGTAGGTAAAGGTATATGGCTATACACATCAGTGCAGCTCTTGAAGGTTTAATAATCAACTTGTGTGGCTCTTGAGTTCCATAAGTTTGGCCAGCCCTGATATAGATCATAACCCAGAGTGCCCATAGAATCATAGGGTTGGAAGGGACTTCATGAGGTCATCTAGTCCAACCCCCTGCCAGAGGCAGGACCACTCCCACTTAAACCATCCCAGTCAGGGTTTTGTCCAGCCGGGCCTTAAACTCCTCCAAAGATGGAGACTCCACCACCTCCCTCGGCAGCTCATTCCAAGACTTCACCACTCGCCTAGTAAAAAAGTTTTTTCTAATATCCAGCCTAGACCTCCCTAACCGCAACTTGAGACTGTTGCTCCTCGTTCTGTCCTCCGTTACTACCGAGAACAGTCGAGCTCCATCTTCCTTAGAGCATCCCTTCAAGTAGTTGAAGGTTGCTATCAAATCCCCCCTCAATCTTCTCTTCTGCAGACTAAATAAGCCTAATGCTTCCAGTCTTTCCTCATAGGGCTTGTGCTCCAGCCCTTTAATCATTTTGGTTGCCCTCCTCTGAACTCTCTCTAGCATGTCCCTGTCCTTTTTTGTAGTGGGGAGCCCAAAACTGAACACAGTATTCTAGATGTGGCCTCACCAGTGCAGAATAGAGGGGAATGATCACATCCCTTGATCTGCTGGTAACACTTCTTCTGATGCAGCCCAGTATGCCATTGGCCTTTTTGGCAGCAAGAGCACACTGCTGACTCATATCTAGCTTCCCATCCACCATGACCCCCAGGTCCTTTTCTACACTGCTGCTACTTAGCTGAATGTTTCCCAGCCAGTAGCAGTGCATGGGGTTTTTTTGTCCCAAATGCAGGATTTTACACTTATCCTTACTGAATCTCATAAGATTTCTATTGGCCCACTGTTCCAATTTATCTAGGTCTCCCTGAATCCTGTCCTTGCCCTCCAACATGTCTACTGTTCCCCCCAGCTTGGTGTCATCCACAAACTTACTGAGAATGCAGTCTATTCCATCATCCAGATCATTGATGAAAATGTTGAACAGAACCGGCCCCAGGACCGACCTCTGGGGCACACCACTCGTGACCGGTTGCCAGCTAGACATGGAAACATTGATTCCTACACGCTGAAACTGTTGATCTAGCCAGTTCTCTATCCACCTTATAGTCCACCTATCCAACCCATATTTCCTTAATTTGCCAATGAGAATGCTGTGGGAAACTGTATCAAAAGCCTTGCTAAAATCAAGGTATATCACATCAACGGTTCTTCCTGCATCCAGAAAACCAGTCATCTGCTCATAGAAGGAAATGAGATTGGTCAGGCATGATTTACGCTTGGTAAATCCATGCTGACTGTTCCTGATCACTTTAGTTTCCTCTAAGTGTTTTAGGATGGATTCTTTGAGAATCTGCTCCATAATTTTTCCAGGGATTGAGGTGAGGCTGACTGGTCTGTAATTCCCTGGATCCTCCTTTTTCCCTTTCTTGAAAATAGGCACTACATTTGCTTTTTTCCAGTCCTCTGGCACCTCCCCCGTTCTCCATGAGTTTTGAAAGATAATGACCAGCGGTGCGGCTATTTTGTCGGCCAATTCCCTTAGCACTCTTGGATGCAGTTCGTCCGGCCCCATGGACTTGTGCAGGATGGAGGGTCCCCACCTTGTGGGGGGGCCCTGGGCCTGAGCCCCATGGGCCTGTGCGGTAATCTGCCCCTGCAAATAACATCTTTCTAGCTAAAGGGTGTCAGTCTGCTTCTGCTTGTCCAAGGTTTTAGGTTTGCCATCCCTTGTAGTTTCTTTGTTGATCCTGCTCCTGTATGTTAAAGGTCAGTTCGAATGTCTCTGGAGACCAAGTCTCCCATTTGCAGGAAGAAGTCTCTTAGGTGATAACATTACAAAACAGAGGGTAACATTACAAAACAGCTCTGTTTCCTCTAGAAAGCATCAGAACACCACAGACCAGCACTCTCACACAGCACCTTATTATCTATGTTTTTCTGAAAATCCAATTTGAGACTGTCATTACCAGTCTCAGATAGGTGAGCAACATCTGGGTAGAATAAACCTGTGCCAGTGATGGCCTGGAGGGGCTCTTGTTAGTTAATCATCCCTGCCTTGCCTTTGATTACTTAATTTGTTTGTTGAGCCGTGGAGGAGCCCCCCAAGAGCCTCTTGTTAAAATTCTGCCAACAGATGGATGATGGGAAGATAGGGATGATTTCTCTGCCTTGGATGGAGTTCATACTATCTTTTTTACAGCTAAATCTTACATGATACGTTATTTGGGTTGGGACCTCTTTGTTAGAATATTGGCAGAACATTACTCTCCTGTGCATTTAACCCTTAAAATCTTCAGCTCCCTGAAGAATTTATGTAGTTACTTAACCTTACTTTCTGCTCTTTGTCAAGGCCGCATTGTGGCTTATATGCCACTGCATTTCTTTGGTTAAGGTGTCAGAGTGTACTGTTTCTTTATCTGAAGACATTATTATTATTTTATTATTGAGTCACTGTGTAGGGTCACAACAAGGGAGTGGGGCCCATTGTGTTGGGAAGTGTACAGAAACATAAACTAGATAGTCCCTGCTCCATCCTTCACATGTTTTTGTGAGTAATAGCTCTTTGATCAATCCAAATGCTAGCATTCAGAAACATTGGCATGTCAAGATCACTGACTCCTAATGATACCACAAAAATATCAGAAACTAGGAAAGCTAGTTGTATATACAGATGTGACCATTTCCATATTTTCATTTACCTAATTCATATAATTCAGGGCTCAGCAACCTTGACTGTCATCCAGTGATAGCGGCTCCCTCCACAGAAATAAAAGTGGTGGCTGCCTGAAGATTTGGTGGTAGCCATGGCTGGAGGTTAGGGGGCAGAGCGGGGTCACTTCCCTGGCATGTTGCTGAAAGGGGCCACTTGTGGAAAGAAGCTGCCTGCAGTGGCTCCTTGGGGTGGGGGGCACGCATGCTGAGGAAAGAAGCTACCCAGAGTGGCTCCTTGGTGACTGTACATCATGGAGAGAAGCTATTCCAGGCATCATCTTTCTGGCCCCAGCTGGCCATGAAAGAAGCTGCCCAGAGTGGCTTTCAGTGGCAGGAGCCTCAATTCCTGTGGCAATCAGAGGGTGCCATGTGCCACTCCAAATGGTCTCTCGCGCCACTGTCAGCACACTTGCTGGGGGTTGCCTACCCCTGGTGTAATCCCTCCTTCAATAGGATGTTTAACTGTGTACCAGAGCTCCTCTGTATTAGCTAGATTTCTGACCAGAATGCATAAGGATGTGTAAAAATCCATCCAGCCTTCTCGCCCCTTCCAGTACTTGCTTTTGGGAGTGCAGTGATAGATAACCAATTTATTGTGTATCAGTGGTGCTGCTCTGTTAACCGCAGATTTAAGAGTTTACATTAGGCCGCAGCACTATCTTCCACTTCACCTAATTCTATCTCCTGGCAATTGTTCAGTTATGCTGTTGGGGTGGTTGCCCCTGTCCCAGAAGGAATATGTGTCAAATTTCTGCAGGGACAAATCCGCCCCACACTAAATTGCTTTGCAGTATTTGCTCAGACTGAAATTTTAACAAAGACATTCCACATACACCAAAAGAGACTTTTAAATGCACCTGGAGGTAACTGGATGCTGCCTGTATGTGGCTGATAACTGAGTCTGTACATCTACATAGCATTGTCCATGCCCTTTTTAATTTGTTTTGGAATGACAATTGTGCATCTTCACTGAGTCAGCCAAAGTGATGATATCCTGCAACAGCACTCATAACCTATTTACTGCTTTTGCAATGGGGACAATCCATTGGGGTGCCCTGAGTTTTCCCCATTTCCCCTCCTGCACCCCAAAAGGAAGAAATGTAAAAGCTAATTTAAACAATCTTCTAAAAAACAAAAGCTAAAAGCATTTTATCCCTCGTCCAGTGCACTCAAGGCATGACAGGCAATCTCTGATCAAGGATCATCTGTTGTTTCTTTAGAACCAGAAAAGCCCCATTTATTCTTGATACCAGTCCCCCTTCAGAAAGAGTAATGGTATTAGATCTTTGTGAGACTAACAAGTTTCAAACTGCAGGCATTTGTCCAAACATTCAGTTTCAATCCTGATAGGCTGCCTCTTGAATGTCAACCTAAATTTTGAGTCCAGCTGTCCTCAGAAACTAAAACCAAATCTCATCAAAAGCCACTAAGTTTCACAGAGAGCTGTGTATAGGTCAGCCCACGTTTGCTTGAAAGGTTTGCAGACTTTTCAAGGAAGAAGTTTAGAATTTATATTCAGATCAGAAATCAGGGAAATTTTGCATGATTTCAGTTTGCATTGCAGGCACTTCATGCAGCCCTGAGATGATGCCCTTTAAAACTTTGCAGCTGTTAAATGATGTGCCAGACCTCCCCCATAAATAAGATCTTGCCAGAATATTCCTGTGGTGGGGCACCAGTTTTTCATAAGAAAGAGTACCTGTGTCTGCATTAGTAGAGAATTCAAAGCAATAATGGGAGTGGACAGGAAAAATGCAGACCATTGCTGGCTGGTAATTAAATGCTTGGAACCCTATCCAATTGTTGAAATTGGGTGTGGAGGGGAGGAGGGGGGAAAAAACCAAAAGCTTTCCAGAGCCAAGCTTCTACACGTCAAGAATTCTGGAATGAGTCTACCTGCCACTTTCTGAACACATGGTGCAACCTCTGATGTGGGTAGATAGCCTTTGCTGACCTTATAACCAAAATATCATCAAATAGTGAAGGACTGGCGCCACTTCACTGGATGTGTTCCCGCCTTGCCCCTGGAGCCTAGTAAATGTACTCATACCATCCTGCAGCTAGACTGACTGAGTGGCTGACAAACTTGTTATTCCTTACTAGACTCCATAACTCTGAGTATCTTCCCAAATTGCATGCTGTGATTTGGTAAGACACACCTTATCTTTAACGTTCTTGTGTCAGTAAACACATAATATCTTGTCTGTCTTCTGATACAGCTCACAAACAAGGGAAAACAGCAAGGCTCAATCGGTTGCTGCTACTGGTGGAATAATTCCTCATGCTACTCCCTGTTCACTTGATCTGTTGTCTCACAGTACCCAGGTAGCTTCCACTCCTGATAAGGTCCCGAGGATGCTTTCGTCATCACTAGTTTGTCTGTCCTCTCAGAACTTCCTTAGAGGCTTGTTGCTGAGTGTGCTACCTTATAAGGAGTTATGCATATTAGGCCACCATTCATCCCCCAGCTGTTCTTCAGATGCAGGTACATCAACAGTGAATTTTTTAATGAAACTGCTTACTAGCTAGCCTTTCATCTAGTAATGTTAAAACTATCCCAGAATGAACAGAAAGCTAGTTGCTTTCCTGCTGACCAGTAAAAAGAAAAATTGAACAAGAAAGCATCAAGAGGAATGAAAGGTGGAGTAGGCCATAAGGCAAGCAGTTTTTCTGTCTCTCGATGTGGGTGGACTTGCAGTGGTTGTTCCTCATAAGACCCTCAAGAAACAGAGTCCAAACCTGAAGTAATGGTGAAAGAAGAGGACACAGAGAGGCTAAGATTGTCTTTTTAATTTTCTGTGTTTTAAAGATTATCTTAATTCCAAAATAAAATCTCTTCCAGTACAGTTTACAGTAATGTAGGAACCTCTGCTGCATGGAGTTTCCACTCTCCATAAGTTTACTTGCCACATACCTCTCTGTAGCCCCAGTTTTTGCTTTTGTGTGTGAGTGCTCAGTTGTCTTCCCAAAGTAAATTATGTAAAGGGCTTATGGAAGGACACTTTGAAACATCTTGTTTTTTGTTGTTCTTCCAGGTAAAGTTACTGTGCCAAGTGGGGTAACCACTAATGTTCCCTCTAATTTTTCGTAGGCTATGTGTGCAAAAAATTTCTTGTGTGCAAATTTTCAGAACCAATGTCCAAATTTGTTCACTAATATTAAAAAACATTAGCACCGTTGAATTTTTTTGTTTGTGCTTTATTTTGTTGTATGCACACACACGTGCACAGCTTAAATGAAACATTGGACTGACCATGTGTCCTGAATTGGGAAGGACAGTCCCAGAAAGCAGAGTTTAAGTTCTGGTCCTGGGCTGAATGACTCTGGGGCAGCTTTGTTCCTGCCAAGGCTCAGAGACGGCACCATTGTCTTTCCATTGGGGGAGAAGCTGAGGTGGGCTCAAGGCTCTACCCCTTCTCCTTTTCTTTTTGCTGTGGCCCTGTCCCCAGATGTTAGCTCAGCAGTCAGAGTCAGGTCACAGTAAGAGCTGCTCAGGGAGTCAGTGTTGCTGTGGGAAGCCCTGGAGTCCTGGGCTTTCCATCTGCCCTGGTCAGCATGGACTAGGGCTCTGGGACATGGGCTGAGGGCTGGGCTGAGGCCTGCTGACCCTCTACCCGGGACAGGTGGAGGGTCATAGACTCCCCACAGCAGCTCTTACTATGGCCCAGCTTTGCCTCCAGCCTGGCTGGTGGTGGGGCTCTGGGAGAAGAGGAAGGGCAGAAGCCGGGCACAGGGGAGAAAAGGAGGAGCAGGAAACATGGCCATGGAGGTACTTTTGCATGGGTCTTGATTTTGAAAAGCTGATCAGCGTAATACCAGGATACTTACTATAGTCTGTTCTTCAGTTAATTTCTGTAGTATAATAGTGATATCTTTGCTCACTTTCAGGGCTATATATCGGGGTGGCCAAACTTACGGAACGCAAGAGCCACACAAGTTCATTATGAAATCTTCGAGAGCCGTGGCGGGGCAGGGCCATAACTAGGGGTTCTGGCGCCCGGGGTGAGCAACCTCAAAGGCTCCCCCTCTGGCCCCAAACCAGGGCCTGTCTATACTGTGGCAGGGAGGTGGGTTGTGACCCTTACCCCCCCCCCACCCCGCTGCCAGAGCTGGCAATGTGGGTCTCTACCCTGCCACCACGGGGAGAGGGGACCCCCCTTCTGCCTCTGGCTGTGGCAGGAGGAAGCGATCCCCCGTCACAGCCAGAGCAAGCAGGGAAGATCACTTCCCTGCTGCAGCCAGAGCCAGGGAAAACGATCGGCCCTGCCGATTCCGGCTGTGGCAGGGGGAAGCGATCAATCCCCTGCCTGGCTCTGGCTGCAGCAAGGGGAAAAGATCAAACCCCCGCCCAGCTCTGCCTGTGGTGGGGGAACAGAACAAACACCAGCCCAGACACTGGCTCTGGCCATGGGGGAAGAGGAACCGCTCTCCCCCAAACCTCCTCCAGCTTACCTGGGCAGCCAGCGGAGGTGCTGATGTGTGCTGCTCCACCCTGAGCATTCATCTGAAGACTGCTCAGGGGACTGGACACTTAAATTGTCCCCCCCACTGGCGCCAGGGAGAGTGTTTCTGGGTGTGGTCATGAACATTGATGGGGCTTTGCTTTTTCAATTCTTTGGGAGCCGCACTTTTACCTTTGAAGAGCCTCATGCGGCTCGCGAGCTACAGTTTGGCCACATCTGCTATATGTTATTCAGCCCCTCCCTGTTTGTCTACCTTTTCCCCTGCTGCCCCAGCATCCATCTGTCATGCAAATATCTCAGTGTCTTGGTTTATGCTATCACTTGAGGCATGAATTTCTCTCAGCACTGGAGTGTCAACCCCTATCCTCTCCTTGTATACTTCCCTTGGCAAACTCACTTCTGCAGAGCCAACAATGCAATCAATACTATATATTTAACTGAAGAACACATACGTAATTGCAGAATCTATCTGCTCCACACTGATGCAGCCTCAGCTGAAGTATTGTGTCTACTTTTGGGTGCCACATTTCAGGAAGGACATGGACAAATTGGGGAAAGTCTATAGAAGAGCAACAAAAATGATTAAAGGTCTAGAGAACATGATCTCTTAGGAAAGTTTGAAAAAAAGTGGGTTTATTTAGTCTGGAGAAGAGAAAACTGAGAAGGGACATGATAGCAGGTTTCAAGTACATAGAAGGTTGTTTCAAATAAGAGGGTGAAAAATTGTTTTCATTAATCATCTGAGAATAGGACAAGAAGCAATGGGCTTAAATTGGATAAAGGTCAGTTTAGGTTGGACATTAGGAAAAACTTCCTAACTGTCCGAGTACTTAAGCACTGGAATAAATTGCATAGGTAGGCTGCAGAATCTCTGTCACTGGAGATTTTAAAGAGCAGGCTAGACAAACACCTGTCAGGGATGGTCTAGGTAATACTTACTCCTTCCTTGAATGCAGGGGACTGGACTAGAAGACCCCTAGAAGTCCCCTGCAGTCCTATAGTCTATGAATGTGTGCATGCAAAAAATGAATGTCTGTATAATGATCTGGCTGAAACCCTCATCTTTCTTAATACTGCTCCCCCCCTGATATTTGTCATCCTAACAAGTGTCCTATGTGACCTGTCATTTCTTTGAGAGTGGTCGTATCCTACTCTGGCTTCTCAGAAGCACCATGCACATTCCAAGAAGAAAGGTGAATTAGTTAAGGCTTGGGCTAGGGTCCAGTTCCCAGCTCTGTTAGTTTTTCTGTGACCTGGGGCAACTCAGTTAATTGGTATCTCAAATCTCCTGCTGTAAAACAATGGTGATAACACTCTCACCCTTTTGTTATCTTGTCTATGTAGATTACAAGGTCCTGCAGCAGGTACTTTGAGGAGCCTTGATCTTGGCTGGGATCTGTAGGTGTATTTGTCATTCAAATAAATAATAGTAATATGTTCAGACCTTATGATGAAGATGATAATATAAATTAACTTAGATGAATTAGCATTTTCCTATGTGTTTGTGAAGCAAAGACTCAAGAAAAATTATGAACATGTTTTCAAAGGCAGAGCTTGCTCCACAGCCCATTGACAATGAACATGTTGTTTATTTGTCAAAAAGGCAGTGAACTTAACTCTAGACTTGCAGAGTAAAATTTACTTCCCAAATGAAGACGTGTGGATGGCTTTAAAGACAATTGCAAGACATGTGGCTGTGTTACGCTACTGGGCTTTAGCATATAAAGGCATTGGATATATATCTTGTGAGGAATGTTTGATTTCCACCACTGCTCAAGAGTGAGCATGTTTCTCATCCTTGAAGAAAACTTACATCTAAGATACCCTGAGCCATCTCCACAGCAGTCAGATGCGTCATCTAGCCAGAGAGACGGATGTTGCTACCAGTATGGGAAGAATTTGCTCCTCAGCTTCAAAATACTGGGTCCTTCTGGTTTAGCCTGGTTCCTTATGGTGACGTCTTGCAGTGTTTTACGTTTTTCAATTGTATACATGTGGTATACTTTGAAAACTGTAGTAAAACCAGCTGTACTGGAAAACATACTAAAATGCATGGTTTGAGTAAGGAAAGTTCCATTTGACATGACAGTTTTTGGCAATTCCTCCAGTGCTTCATTGTCTTCAAGCGTAAAGCTCCAGGTGAAAGGGAGTGGACAGAAAATTTAGAGGCATTTGTTCTGTATCTTGGGAAGGTTTCTCATGTGGTGACTACTAACAACAAGAGGGTAGATTGTGTCCAGAGGAGCTGCTATTCTCTTCTTAATGCTGAATGGCTGCATTTGTAATTGCACTTTTCAGGCTTTTTGTAATAGTGGTAAAATGAACATAAGGGCTGAGTATATCTGTGCTGTGCTTTAGAAGAGGTCCTTATGATGGTGTTTGAACTATGTATGACTGCGGTTCGTGCAGGAGACTGGTGCTTCAAAAGTAACTAATGCTTTTTGTGTGCCCAGCCTGAGCCACCTTCAAGGGGCCTGGTTTTTAAAGGGCTGGTTCTTAGCAATCCAAGGAACTCGCTCCCATTAAGGTATCCTGTGTTGAGCCCTCCAAAATTGAGGCACCCAAAATCACTAATCCCTTCTGGAAACCTTGGCTAATGAGTTTAAAAATAGTAAATTGAAGTATATTTTGTTTCTTAATAAAATGGTATAAATCTGTTAGTCTTTATGTGCCACAAGACTCCTTGCTTTTTTTTGCTTTACCAGAGCAACACGGCCGCCCCTTTGGAACTAAAACAGATTTTTGTTTTCCTGAGGGATATAAAAGGTAGGGTGAGGGAGTGGCTGAGGAACAGTGTCTTTTCACTTGCTTCTTGCTGGTATGTGTTAAGCATTTATATGCCGAAGATGCATTTCTACCTATCCTGAATGTTTGGCAGGTCCAACAGCTCATTAGATGTTAACAATAGCACCATTGCTCAATAGGAAGGATTCATAGGCAAAGTACCCCCTAGGCTATATCTCTGAGAGAAAATGTGGCAAATAGAATCAGAAACTAATTAAACAGACAGCTAAAGCAAGCATAACTTAAAAAAAGCTCTAAAACTACCAAAAATGGAAACCTATTCTAGTTATCTGCATTCACAGTGCAGAACAAGTTTGGTAGTATTTAAGATAATTCTCTAGTGCCTGCTATATTTAGTCCAAGGGTAAGCTTCTGTAAGAGCCTTTCAGTGTTGCATCCCTTTAACCTGGCCTAACAAGCTAAGCCAATAAGCTGTCTGATTTCCGTCTTACATGAGGAAGAGAGATAGCTAAAACAAACCATTTGTGGTGAAAATGTTCAGCCTATCTTGTATTAAGAGCTTTTTTCCCATGCTGATTTTTCAAACCTCACAATATTAAATGTTGCTTGTCAGAGACCAAAATGTCAAGCTTTGCTGTTTTGAAATTGTAGAAGCACAGATGTAAAAGGAGAATTTTGTAGACCCTTCCTCATGGAAATAAATGTTACACCATTTCCATGGGTGAAACTGAAACTTTGCTGATCGAGATATTGCTATTGATGTACCTAAAAGAAAAAGGATTGTGTCCAATATTGTTTTTAGGGGGGGAAAGGCAGATGTGAGGAATCAGATTCTCTTCTCACTTACACCAGCTCTGTATTGGTTTAAATCTACTGACTTCAGTGGAATTACATTTTTTTTTAATACTATCGTAAGTGGGAGGAGACTGCAGCCTAAAAGATGCATCGTGGTTATTGTAGGACATTGGCTTCAGGACCTATACGCTCCTTACTTTCAGAGTAGAAAGCAAGAACAATGCAGCTTTCAAATTCTCTGCTGATCATTATATTTTGTTAACTTGGAATGGAGGTTGTGGTGTAAAACACTGTAATGTGCATAGCTACAGATAGTTCTTTCTTCACTTGCAATGATATATTGGGGTTTGTTTTTTTTTTTTTTTGCATCAGTCTGTAAGATAAAATAGTACCTTCCTTTGTATTCCTCACTGAGTTTACAAAACATTATTTTTTTGCTGCCTAAACAAGAATTAGTCATAACCACTCCCAGCTGAATGTGCAAGAGTTGTTGTGAGTATCCTGCCCTTTGTTTGAAATTTGTAGTATTAGAGGTCACACTGCCTTGGTTAATGTGGTAGCGTCAGCCTTCTGTCTCCCAGGTTTCACTTCAGTGGAGCATTGCATGTGAGTAAGCCCAAGAATGGATGTTGTATTGGATTATGAGGGGCTGCATGGGTGTCCACAGTGTAGCGTGTGTGCTCTTACAGCCAGACGTAATCCCCACTTTGAAACAGAACAGAGATGCAGTTAGCAGAGGGTGCATGTCTCAGTGTATAATGCTCCATCTTGGTAGTAATAGAGACCACCTGAACCAAGAAGATGTAGTGTATGTCATGACCACTGGTCTGTTAAGGATCACATCACAGTACTTAAAATGAAGGTGGATGCAATTTCCTCCATTTCTTGCAAATTAGGTTTATCACTTATACTCCGGGTTGTGTATCTCCACTCTGTTACTTACTCATGTGGACTTCTGTGAGATTTGTGCTAGAGAAAAATGCTACTCAGTATGAGTAAATGTATCAGAATATCGGCTAGAGTGAATATGAATCACTAAGAATACAGATTCAGATCCCCAACTAATGTTAATTGAAGAAGCTCCATTAAGGCCAATGGAAAGTTACTGGTTTACATTAACTAAAATATGATCTCTAATTAGTTTCCTCTTGGTTACTTGTAGAAAAATTTAAATGAAAACCTGTGATACTATTTATTTATTAATTTGCCTGTCTATATATTTTTGTGTTATGGTAGCACTGTGGACCCCAATCACAGACAAGTATTCCATTGTTAGGTACACTGCAAATATGTAACACAAAGACAGCTCCAACCTTGAGGAATTTAAAACCTAAGTAATGTCATATTTAGTGCTATCTCTGAAGGGTGGGGGTCACAGTCTTTCTTTTAAAGAGACAAAGAACAGAAGAATTTCCCACTTCAATTTCACTGTCTCTCCTGATACAGAGATTTGATAAAATTTCAGCATTTCTCAGATCTAAGAAATAGGCAAATACAATTTCTGTTATGTCTTTAACAGTGAGTGATAGTGGCTAGGAGCATAGTTTTAAAAGGTTATCAGATAATGAGCAATGTATTTTAATTTAGATTAAGAAATGTAAACTTTGAATGCAAAGGATGCAGCCCCTGTGTGATTCGTAACACACGTGGCATCATTAACACTACATAGCTCTGTCTCTGTTAGACTGGTGGGAGCAAACTAGTGAAGCATTTTACCTGTTGTACTGAACCACATTTAATCAGCAGTGTCTACAGTGACTAATGAGCTTCAGCCTAACCAGAAACCAGCAAATTTACTCTGGAGACCCCCCCCCCAGTTGTTCTGTATAGTTTGCTATTTAAAATCTCCATTTCAAATTTCCACCAATAGTTTATGGTTCTATTCTCACGCTCACACTCACACTCACACACACACACACTTGCAATAAAAGAACATTGCAATAAAAATCATGGCACATGGTGACAAGTCAGGGAAATATGTATAGTCAAGAGTATTATGAGACAACTGAGACAGCTAAGCCAATCAGATTGCTTGCCTAGCTTCAGAGAAATTCCAGAGGGGTAGCCGTGTTAGTCTAATTCAGCAAAATGAACGAGTATTGTGGCACTTCTCAAAGCTAACAAATTTATTAATCTCAGGAGCTTTCATGGGAGAAAATCCCACTTTGTCTTTTCAGAATAAACACGTTAGTATTTAAAAGTGCCAGAGGACTCCTTGTTTGTTTTTTCTTTTTAGAGAGGTGATGTTGGCTGACTACGCCATTCTGTTGGTGCTTTTTGAGGTGAAGGGGTTGCTTAAATATGGCAAAATGCTTGTATGTTGATTTCATATGATTGTATAAAATGAGCTGAAAAGAAGTGTAAGCTTTATTTGTGCTTCAGGCTACAATAGTATCTGCACCTGACAGCTTTATTTTTGCTATCTTCATATTCTGAATTTAAACTTTATTGTATAGTCTTTCTGGATTCATTCAAGCAATGATGCCATAGTGCAAGTACTAAAAGAGGAAAAAGTATGCCTAACCAAAGTCCTTAATGAGATCAGCAAAGGAGATGCACCATTATGCAAAGGTGTCAGAGGACTTGCTGTGCCAAATTCCCTGAATGCAGGTCTCATTAATTATGAGCCTGTTCAACTTAAAATTGTGCACATATATCTAAAGACAGAATTTGTCCCTTTGCCTGTATTGTCTTGCTCTTAGACATTTTTGGGTTTAGTCTTATGAAAGCTTTTTCTGGTGTGGCTGCATCAACTCATCTAAAGCCAGCCCAGCTGTATATAGAAAATGTGGGTGTGTAGGAGGCCATGATAATAAAGAGTTTATGGGAAGTCCTAATCTGTTAACAGTCTTCTGATCTATTCACACAACAGGTCTAAGAGAAACCTGGATGTGCCAGCTTGTCCTGTGTGAGCATGACTAGTTGAACTACCTATTCAGTAGACTCTCACATGTTGGTCAGATGGAGCTGAACCCATTGATGAAATAAAACATTCTAAAAAGTAGTTAATGAATAAGATGTTTTACAAATGCTGATTTCTTGGTCAAAGTACATTGTGTTTTGAACAGCAGAAGATGCTGAATCAGTGTCTCTAACATTTTGATCTTTTCAAAGAAATAAAAAGGCATTGGAAATCCATTAAAAACATTTCCACTGTGGTTTTTTTTTTTTTTTTTTTGGTTTTCTCTGACAAATAAGAGTTCCATGTATTTGAACAAAAGTTTTAGAAAATACATAATTTCCTTCTGTTCCAGGAACCTGTGTACTGTGTTAATTTCACGCAGAAAGGAATTAATTTTTATACACATTCATAAATCTCCAGAAAGCAATGGGGGCTATGATGGAAGTTCTGACATAACCTTAATTGTTGTGAATATAGCAAATGTGACTCCACAGTAATGAGATGATTATGTTGCAGAAGAAGAGTATACCATGGCACCGTAGCCTATTTTTATGGCGATGTCTGGCATTACCAGCAAGAATATGAATTGGCATAGATTAAATGTGTGAAATAATCAATGTTGAATAAAGTGATGTGGTATTCTTTCCCCCCAGCATACTGCCTAACAGGCCGACATATGGAGTAAAGCATGCGTTGTAGGTGAGTATTTCAAAATTCCTTGCAAGCACACACGGTGTATATATCCTGGAGGCTTAAGTTGACTTAACCAGGCTTAAGTCGACTTAAGCAACTCCATGGCCACATTTGGAGTTCATTAAGTTGGTTTCAACATTTTCTTAAGTCAACTTAATAACTCTCACCCTTAAAGTCAACTTTACTGTTGACTTAATAAAATGTGGCTATTAAAGTCAACTTCGTGAATTTGAATTAAGGAAGTAGAGCCATTTAAGTTGACTTCATTAAGTTGACTTAAACAGGGACTCTCTTAGTCAACTTAATGAGGTTGACATTAAATTGACCTTATTAAGTTGACTTAACTGAGCCATCTAGTGTAGACATAGCCACAGAGTATAGGATAGGCATGCAACACACCTTAATTAACTAAATAAATGTGAACAGACAGTGTGGGAGTATTTATACTGAAATGTTGTTGGCACCTTCAACAGAAAATGTGTTAAGGGAGATGAGTCCCACACACCTCTGCAATCTGATTTCTGTTCTCTCTCTCCCCTCCCCCCCAATTTAAGATCCTTGGTTCAGGGCCTGTGATGTACCTGGCACATAGACTAGGGTCAGAAGGCACTGTTATGATCATCTATTCTCACTTCTCGAACAGTGCGGGCCACAGAACTTCACCTACCCACTCCTGTAACAGACCCATAACCTAGCTATGATGGAGTTAGTGAAGTCCTCAAATAACGATTTAAAGACTTCAGGGTACAGAGAATCCACCAGCAGGTGACCTGTGCCCCGTGCTGTAGAGCAGTGGTTTTCAAACTTAGGGTCGGGACCCAGTACTGGGTTGCAGACCCTCAGGCACTGGGTCACAGCACCTCCTGCTGCTGCTGCAGAAACAATAGAATGCATTGCTCAAAGATGTAACTGTTGGGTTGTGGGCATAAATGATTTTTTTTTCAACTGGGTCCCGAAGAAAAAGGTTTGAAGACCACTGCTGTAGAGCAGGGGTGCTGAATGCGTATACAGTGGTGGGCCAGATTTGACTTAAATGCACTTCAAGTGGGCCGTACATACCATATATCAAAATACTACAGCACTCTCATGGCATCACAGAGTGCTCTGCATGTAAAGCCGTACTCTGTGATACCTCTCTGTCTCCCTTCCTCCTTCCCTTAATGCCCCCCACCCCAGAGAAAGTGTGGTTTCACGGAGCACAGTCTTACGTATCCAGCACTCCGTGATGTCATGAGGCCTGAACTATAGCAGCATTGCAGAGCACCATGTGTGCAAGAACGTTCTCTCTCTCTCCCTGTTAGGGATAGAGTGTGATCCCACTGGCTATGTTTACACTATCAATTTAGGTTGACTTAGGAACACTTAAGTCGACCTAAATTAACCACCGCCCACCCTGGGCTTTCATTAAGTCAACTTAAGGGCATCCTTAAGTCAACTTCATAATGCCCAGTAGTTAGGTCAACTTAAGGTCTAAGTCGACCTTATTAAGTGGACCTAAACTAGTGTGGACACCCTAGGTCGACTTAGTAGATGTAGGGCTGGAGAGAATAGAGCCAGGGCTTGGGGGAGTCCTGGCTGGGGAAGGCAGCCATGGCTCAGGGACAAGGGAGCAAAAGGGTTACCCAGAGAAGCCAGCTGCCGGGGCTCCCTGGATCTGGGAGACCTAGGGAACACAGCTGCCAGGGCTCCCTGGTCAGGGGAGCCACAGAGAAATGAGCCTCTGGCTGGCGGCAGGGGATCCCCTCACTATTGCAGCCCTGGCCGGAGTGGCGGGGGAATCCCTCACAGTTGCAGCCGGGGCTGGAGAGCCCCATGTGGCTCCCTTTTTTCTGGGAGCCCCATCTCCCTTGCCTCCCGGGGGGAGCTCTGGTTCCCTTCTCCACAGGAGACGTGGCTTCTGGGAAGAAGGTAGCCGTGGGGGGCTCCCTGGCCCTGGCTGCAGTGGCAAGGGATTCCCCCACTGCTCTGACCGGGGCTGCAGCGGTGTGAATTTTTTGCTGCTGGCCAGAGGCTCACTTCAGGGGAGCCCTGGCAGCTCACTTCTCTGGGGCTCCCTTGCAAGAAGGGAGTTGTGGCTCCCTGCCAAAAAGGGAGCCATGGGTCCCGTGAAGAAGGGAGCAGAGGCTCACTGGGACCTGTGGCTCCCTTCTTGCTGAGACCTGTGGGGCTCCTAGCGGGTCCCTTCTGCCAGGAAGCTGCAGGTCCCAGCAAGAAGGGAGCTGCGGGTCCCTTGGGCTCCCCACGTCTACACTTCAAAAAGTTAAGTCAACTTAACTTTTCAAGTGTAGGCATAACCACTGAGTACAGTCACGGGTCAGATGGATTCATCCTGTGGGCTGCATGTTTGATATCCTTGCTGTAGAAGAGGAAGAGCCTCTTCCATTCTGCCCTGGGGAAAAATTCCTTCTTGTTTTTAGGTGCTCTTGTGAATTAATATCTGTGGATGGGGGAAACCAGTGACACTTCGAGTGAAGAATCATGTAATGGTGGGCACCATGTGCCTCCAAAGAGGAAGTTGCTAAGTTGTAAGCATGGATGTTGGCCTGGGTAACTAGATGCTTGACACTGTGTGTGACCTTCCCTTTTGCCTCTTGCAATTTCAAATACTTCTCGCAGGCCAAGTTCTCTCTCACCTGAGGCATCTCTTGCTCAGCTCCCTCCCCCATCCTTTGTCTCTCCCCTTCCATCACTCCTGATTAGATTTATCTTCCTCCATCAGCTTCTGCCATTGTCCTCCATTCTCTCTTCACCAAAGAAATGTGGGCGTCGTCTTTCACTTGAATGGCTGGGCTCCACTCGCGCTGCTCATGGGGAAGGGAGATGTTGAGAACATTCTGAGTTTCCTTTTACGTGTGCAGTGTCACATTTCTGACCATGGACTTCAAAGATCTTTTGCTATGAAAGGGTGTAATGTCGTTCTTGCATATGGACTTTCTTGTCTCTGTGGAGAAGGAGGGAGTTCCACTAGGAGTCTCCGCACTGTAAAAAATTCAGTTAATATGTTAATAATACGATCCTTGGTAATGCTTTTATAGTGTCAAGTTCTTTACAAGTTTAAATGTCCCCCTGGTGAGCTCAGACCAATACCCCACACAAGTAATGCATTTAGTTACTAATCAACAAATTACCTTATTGAGTCATAAATGTTGAGGCCTGAGCTGCTGTTAAGATCATTTGCTTTCAGGTGTTTTCTCAATATTGTGCTCAGCATTGAGAATAAACTGAATAGAGCGACCTTTTGATACTGAGTCAAATTGACTGCATTTCCAAAGATTCTGTGGTTTCAATTACCATAAATTTTTGATATTGGGTCCTCAGCCAGTGCATTGGCTCCAGCATAACAATATCTTATCATTCATCGTGTTAACACAGTCAGTAGAATTATATCTTGTTCTCTGTGGTTTTGTTGCTTGTTCACTGTGTCTGTTTTGTTTTGTTGCTCAGAATTGAAACTTACTGTCAAGGAGAGAAAAGATATTCAGTTTATACAAATAAAATTAATCACTAAGTGGCTTGGAAATCGTAGATGATTTTTGGTCAAAAGACGTGAAAGGTTGCTAGGTGGGATCCTGAGTTTGTGAGATAGATAAGTCAATTAGTAGCTTCTTAGTTTGTTAGAAACTTAATTGTCAGTCTGAAATGGAAAATTCTGAACTGCAACAACTCAGTAGAAACAGCAAAAGTGTGCCTTCTTGTAGAAAAATACTTAGAGGATTTGTTGAAAATGGCATGTGTGTGTAGGATAAAAGCGGGACTTTACACCTGAAAAGAAATTCAGATTAAGGGCAAGTGAAGGAAGATCCCATCCGAATGTAGCATGTAGCTGTGGTTTGTCAGCTAATGTCTGTTGCCTAAATAGGAGAGACTTGGTAATGTTTTTACAATGTCAGGTTCATTGCAAGTTTAAACATTTCTCTGGTGAACTCAACCAATATGAAAACAAATGTGTGTATTTACAACTAATACCTCACTACCTGATTGGCATGTGCACAAGTCTATGGAATTTTCTTATTGCATACAACTTTGCTCTGCAAAATTACAGGGACAGTTTGAGAGTGTGAGTGGAGATCCCTTTGAAAATATGTCACTGTCTCTTCAGCTGTACACAGCGGATCACTATTTCTTGTGCCCAGCAGCAAAGTGTAGTTATGGCATCTTCCTGTCAGAACGAAGATAAGTGGGAGAAGATACCAAACGTGCATGCAGGGATTATTTGAGAAGTTGCAGATGACACACTAGTTGTATGAATAATAATATTTTTATGTATGCATTTCTGTTCCTGTTGATTTGCTAAATACTGCCATTCAGTTTGGTGGTAGAGAAAAAATGAAATGGTCTTTGTCCTGAGGCATGAACAATCTAAAAGACAAATTCTAAAGGGGTAGCCGTGTTAGTCAAGTTTAGCAAAACAAACAAGGAGTCCTGTGGTACTTCTAAAGACTAACACATTTATTTATAGCATGAGCTTTTGTGGGAGAAAATCCCACTTCATCAGAAGCTTTGGAGATGTGTTCCCATTTTCAGAGTGTCCACTGAAGTGGGATTTTCTCACACTGAATTTCCTGGGCCCCTAAAGTTCTGCAGGTGAGCATATGCCCTGCTCCCTAAATCCCAACACTGGCAAGCAGCTTGGCACCTAAGCCCTGGCTGGATCTTCAGGCTGGACATTCCCCCACCCATCTAATCTGCAGGGCCCAATGTGGCATACTCAGAAGACACCTACCAGATCAAGCTTTGCACAGAACATGCTCTGTGGTGAGGATCAGCCCAACCAGAACTAGGCAGTCACCAAGGGTGCTATGCTTTAAGGGGAGCCAAATTAAATGGAAGTGATTTTTTTCTCTATTTAAAAAAAAACTTATTAATATGTTCTCTCTTATGTGGAGGGAGCACTAAAGTCATGGTTCACCTAGGGTGCCAGAAACCCTTGGACCAGTCTTGTCTATAGTTGAATAGTTGGTACATTCATCTTGGGTGTGTGAGACATGGGTTCAAATCCCCACTTTCCCTGATTCAGAACGAGGACTCGAACCCCACTTTTCCACCTCCCAGCGAGTGCCCTAACTACCAGGCTAGAGGGTATTCTGGTTTGAATTTCTCTCTTATTAAAGCCATCCCACTTCGTATGACATGATTCAATCTTCATCGGGCCAGAGATCACAAGTGATTTTGTAGGTTGGTGATTCAGGTGTTCAGCAGAGAGTGGTGTGATCTGGATTCAAATTATTGCTTTTCACAGGCAAGAGTGAGAATTTCAACCCAGATCTCCTGCATCTTGGGTGAGTGCACCAGCCACTGGCCTATAGCCTAGGGAGGACACTACCTCCTTCCCCATTGATTTTGGTTTTGGGGTTTTGCAAGAAAGGCCTGACCTGGCTTAATCTATGAATCCTACATTAGGAAGATGGCTCTCTCCATCCCACAGTTAGGTTCTAGACTCCCTTTGAAGGGCACGGCGTAGGTCACATCGTAAACCTCTGTATTTGGTAATGGCTCCTTTAGGCAGCTCTCCTAGCCCTTGCTCAGTTTGCTGGCTTTTGTGAATCAAACTCTTAGGTGCCTAACTCTTCTCACTCAATGTAGAGAGAGCTTGGTTGCCTCACTGAGGTCTGTGACCCCCCCCCCAAATTGGTAGGGCAATGTTTCTCAGTCAGTGTTTCGTGGAACAGGGGTGCTCTGTGGACAGAGTGAAAGTGTTCTGTGACCCTTGTGCATTGGGGGGCCTCAGTGAGGAGGAGGGAAGGAGCAACGCGTCAAGCTGGCATTGACATTGGAGATTTAAAATGCCCCAACTGCAGTAGAGGTTCCAGATGTGTGTTGACGTCTGTCACCCCCTTGCTGTTTTGCTGTTGTGGGAGCTTTTAAAATTTTTGGCTGTTGTTATCTCCCATGAAAGTTCATGTGGCAAATAAATTTGTTAGGGTTTAAGTGCCACAGGACTTCTTGCTTCTTTTGCTGAACTAGACTAACACAGCTGCCCCTCTGGAAAGTGGCAGGAAATGTAATATGTCTCAGCCACAGCAAAGCTTCCAGTCAGCCCGTGCTCATAATTCCGGATTATTTTCAATTTTAAACTGTGGGCATAATGATTATGTCCGTATCTAATTTTTTTTAGAAATGGATGCATGTTATATTCATAACTGTATTTAACTCCATTTCCTGAATCAGTTTTGGAGGAATAAAGCAAGGAGTCTTGTGTCACTTAAAGACTAACAGATTTATCGCATGAGCTTTTGTGGGAGAATAGCTCACTTTGTCAGACACTTTGAAGAGGGAGAACTTACAGAATTGGATGAAAATAAATACAGCGAAGTGTAAGGCATGGGATCAGGTCACACTGCAACAGCAAATCAGAGCATTTGTAAGGATTCAAACTCCAGGAGAGAGCATACAGAGGGAGGGTGAAGTCAAATTACCTGTTATAATGTGAAAAGAATCCAAAGTCACGATTCAGCTCTGCTTTCAGACAATTTAATTTGCATATTAGTTCGATTTCGGCTGTTTCTCTTTGAAGTCTTTATGTCCCGTTGATTTTCTTGATGACCATCATTAACAAGTCATCAACGGAATTTTGCAGGAATCTGTGATGTATAGATATTACTGACATTACAGCTGATATATAATAGCTTTTCCAGGGAACTTTTGATCAGGTGTTCTGCATAAAGAAATTAATATTGGTAGGTGTTCTCCAGTCCACTAACGGTTGAGAAACACTGTGTTAGGGTACCTGACTGTTAGATGCTGTAACGCTGAGTCTAACTCCCTTTTGTGGACTTAGCTCATGGTAGGTAATCCAGTGCAGTGTCAGAAATTGCTAACGTCTTCTTACTACAAGCTGGCCCACTGCTTCCAGAACACCTGTAGGGGCGAGGCTTTTGACCCAGTATTAGAAAAAGAATGTAGCAGATATTCCTCATCCTGTGTACCGTATAAGACAAGCTGGTTGTTTGGCTGTTCCCAACTGGCTAACCATGATGTGTCTAGTGCCTTGGCCAGCACTAGGTTCAGCTAGTACTTTCCATAGGTGAATGCAAGGAGTCGTATTGTGCCTGTTTCCCTCACAAAGAAGAGCATTCTTGCTTCCCTGCCATGCTCTAAGCAGTCTGGCACAAGGACAGGGATTATTAAACCCTACATCTCTTCTATCTATAAAGGAACCTGACTGAAATCTTCTCTTAGTGCAGTTTCTCTGTCTTTTCTGACTATTGTACCTATTTCAGGAGTCTGATTTGTCTTGTATACCACACATTTCATTTCACTTAAAAACTACTTGTTCATAAAACCAGACATAAATGTGTCATAGCACATTGTTACTGACCAATTGCTTGTTTTCTCATTTTACCATATAAAGTAAATTGATTAGAATATAAATCTTGCACTTACATTTCAGAGTGCAGTACATTGAGCAATATAAACAAGTCATTGTCTCTATGAAATTTTAGTTTGTACTGACTGCACTAGAGCTTTTTATGTAGCCTGTTGTAAAACTAGGCAAATACCTAGATAAATTGATATTACCCCTTGGAACTCCTCTGCATACCCCCAGGGGTACACATACCCGTGCTTCAGAGCCACTGTCCTAGTGGGACTCCATTTTGTTTTTAAAGATAATTGATAGCTCTGAACTTACACATTTCAATTATAGCACTGTCTTTTGGGGACTAGAGTAACAGACCTTGAAAACTTGCTAGTGCAGCATGTGGATTGTTACTGTAAAACAGTGAAGAAAGTTTGTGAATTCATAAAACAAAACAATCCAAATGTAAAATAATATTGCAATCCTTTTTCCAGATACTATCAGGGAACTGGGTGTATGCAGGGGCTGATAAATGAAGATGGTGTCGTTCACTTTGAGCCACTGATTCTGGCCTAGGGTACAAGGGATTCTTGGGGGGTGAGAAATTTGGGTTCTGTTCCATCCCTTACTGCTGACTTAGTTGGTGACCAGAGACAAATCAGAAAACTTCTGTGGGGCAGTGGTGTCACTGGCTCTGGGCACAGGGGAGCTTGTGCCCTGAGTGCTGGGGGTCTGGGGCCAGGCCACCCGCGGCGGTGGTTGTCTTCCCCATCCCTGTCCCTGGCTGGGGGTCCAGGGCTGGGCTGACAGCAGCAGGAGTCCGCCCTGGGCCCTCTCCAGCAGCCCGATCAGGCCTGGGCCCCAAATTGGGACTGGGGGGGGGGTTGGGCCCAGGCCCCAGGTCTTTTCCTGGGCCAGAGTTGCTCCTGCTGTGTGCTTCCATTTTCCTGTATCCAAAATGAGGGGAATAATGGCATTCTCACAGGGCTCTTGTGACATTTAAGAGTAAATTTTTCAAAATGCAGGTTAGGAACTTAAAAACCATGGAAAGTCATTAATGTGGTCTGAGGTCAGTTGGGTGTGTTTGAAAATGTTGCCCTAAAACATTAAGATGTGTAGAGCACTGTGGAATTCTTAGCAGACAGATACTTCAGAAAGGGAACCTGTTTTTCCCATCATGTTGTTATTTACTAATTGTGCTACTACACTTCTAATCTTTCTGATGACCAAAAATTTGTACAAAGTGAGTTGAAGTGATAATTCCCGGTGGCTGCAGATGTACTGTTACCTGAAGCAAACTATTCTTACCTGCCTCCTTTACCTGCACAAATAGTTATCTAGCATTTTCTTGCCCCATATTGTTTGTTTTCCCCCTAGTTATTCTGCCTGGCTGGTGGAGCCAGCTCACTTGATGATTAGGAAGTTTATTCTGTTACTTGTTGGCAGTTTCATTGTAGAGACTACAAGACACAGTCAGGCAAGACTGAGCTACCATTTATTCTTGGAAGTGGTTCCTCCAGCACAGATATATAGGCGGTGCAATGCAGTTTCATTTTCTTCTTCATGAAAAAAGGATTCCAGTCTCCAGGGATGCTATCAGCAGTGGTATCATCAGACTGAATCTTTAAACAGCTGACAATACTGCCACTTCTCAACTTCCTAAGTAGAAAAGGGGCAAAGTCCCAGCTAATGTAAATTGGTATTTCTATAGTTTAGTTGGCAAAGCTGTGCAGACTTTCATCTCACAAAGATGTAGTCCATCATTTTACCATGCTAATGGTAACTTTACCATATTGCCCTCAAGTTATTTTTTTTTCGTGGTATGTGCAGCTTGATCTTATAGTCAATAATAAACATACCTAGCTCCTCCATGGGCTTCTCATTCAAACATGGCAAGATGCCCAGTCCTTGGATGCTGAAATCAGCTGATGGATATGATCATGCCCCAAAGTTTTCTTCTCAATGATCATTAGAATGGTGAGAACAGGCTTGGTTTTTGCCTATCTAGAGTCCCACTGAAAGATTAGGGGCTAAATTGTGACATTAATTCACAGTCATGATTAGGGACCAATGAGCAATTGCAGTGCCCCATCAGGCAGTCCAGGAGTCTTCTGGTATAAATGGTTGTTACATAACTATGGAGGTAAAGTATCCACATATCTTTGTAGCTAAACACCTCTGCCCCCAACATGCTTTTTTCCATTAGAAACATTAAGGACAGTTCTTAACCTTGGAGGTGTACAAGGACTGCAGCTGTTGCTCTTTCATAGGCAATGTGAGGTGGAGAAGACTCCCCGCTCCTTGGTCCCCCATTGCGATGCACCCACCTAGGGGCAAGACATGTTCTGATCCAAATTTATTTTTACTAGATGACCTTTTAGCAAAAGATGAAGGGTGTGGAAAGTGGAAGCAGCACATAACTGTCCTGGTAGCAAATGCATTTATAAAGTTCCAGTAATCAGCTGGATCCAGTCATTGCGATGTTTTTGTAGTCTCTATTTGCATATGTTTTGTATTCACATACAAAGTACCCTCCCAGTCTTATGCAGACATCCTTTCAGGTAATTCTTGGCAGTTAACAGCTCCTTATTTAGCTGGAAGCCAGTACAAATTTAGTGTCACCATATCTGGAATTTATGGGCTCAGTTCACAGAGCTGCTCAGTGCCTCCTGTGACTTGCTGACCATCCTCAGTTCCTGACCTCAGAGGAGCTAGGGGTACACCATGCTTTGCAGATAGTACTCAGCAACCTGCAGAATCAGGCTCTGTGAGATTAGCAGGTTGGATGCCACTATGGAAAATGATACTTGTAAGTAGCAATCGTAAAATGGTGGGATTTATTGCATTTAGCTGTTGCATGGTTTTCCCTAGTGTTCTCAACACTAAGACTCAGACAGCGATAGCAAACCAGGAAGTTACAGCTTTAGTGATTATTACACAGACGTTGATCTGCTGTACCATCTCACTCTTCCTGGCTCCCCCAGCCCAGTTCCTGCTGTATCTAATAAATATGTTTCTGTATAAACAGTAATTTAGGACTATTAGGAGCAATAGCATAGTTAAGCCTTTTAAAGGTTATCTCGCAATGTCATTTTACTGACTAATGTGTTCCTGCTGCCATGTCGTTTGTGAACAGACATGTGTTAGCCGGCTAGTGTGCTTCATCTGTGGTGACTTTGATTTATTTGCTCTGTAAATTGGGACTGAAGTAATAATGGAAAGTGACATTAATTGTTTAACAGAGTCCTTTTTGTCACATCCTTCGCTTTCTCTGGGGTGTTTGATTGTTGAAACTTGTACAAAACTAATTGAAATTGCTATGATGAGGAGCAGTGGCCACTCAACTTTCTGTTCTTCAATGTCAGTGCACTTGAATATCTGTTTAAAGCACAAAAGCAAAGCAGCTAACAGCAAATATCAGGGTTTCTTCCAACATTATATGATTGAGGGAGGCATTCCAGGTCAGAAATAGTAACACTTAGGGCTCTATTGTGGGTTTGGTAAACTGTCGTGCAAGGAGAGGAGGTGCACCATGCCATCAGCTAGAGGTAGTGGTCAAGCAAGGAGAATGCCTCTGAGGTCACTCGGGGCAACGTGTTCAGGAATGGCTTTTACAGCTCCTTTTTTGGAATTTAAATGTGTACTCTGCCTCTTATGGAATGTAATATTTATTTGCTACAGATTTCTATTGGTAAGACACCCCAAGTTAGAGCAAGATTCTAGTAAAAAGTTAGATTTCCATCACTTCCCCCCACCTCCTTAGCCTCAAAAACAACTGTGTTAAGCTGATAAATTATGTTTATAGTTCTTCCTGTGATTCAGCTGTTTTGCTTAAGTTGTGGTCATTTATATTGTGATGCTAGGAATCACTAGATGGCACTGTAAAATGCAGATTTGCAAGTTTTTACTCAGAGTGGGAAGATTGTTCAGTCTTTGAATAAACACTTTTCTTGTTAGCTTTGACATCATTTCTTTCTGAGGAGTTGTTGCAAGGCAGAGGAGAGTTTTTTCATTGGCCTAATCTTTCTAATTAGAGTTGAGTCTTAGATCGGGTTTGCTTTCTCACAGCTAGGTATTGGTGTTTGACTGAGATTCCTGAAAGAGGACATGTCTGTGTTGTTTGACCACCTCTGTTCAAGGACTGGAACGTTTGGTGTGAACAAAAAAGTTACAATAAGAAAATACCCAGAAGCTACATCACTGATTTGTTCGCAGACAGTTAACTGGCAAGGCACCAGTGTTTGCTTGTAATTGAGTGAATGTGCATGACAATATTTTATTTTTAGATTATTCAGTTTACCATTCTCTGTGCAGAAACATATTTTTAAGTTCTCATTGGTATTTTATATTCCAGTCATCTTTTATACCTTGGTATTCTAAACTGTGAGAACTCAAATTTTTCTGACAAGGTGTGCACTGAGAGCCTGGTCTGACTCCCAGTAAAGTCAATTGATAGACTACATTGAGTTCAGTGGGATTTGGATCAGGCCCTGGAAGTCAATAGGAGTCTTTTTGTTGACTGTAATGGGAATTGAGATCAGATTCCCAAATCATAAATGATTATATGACAAATTTCTCTAAAATATGAACATTTTATTTGCTGAGAAACCTTGTTTTCCAAATTTATTATTCTAAAGATGGCTAGATATATAATTTGAGACTGAATTACATTAAAATATAAGGAGTTTTAAATGTATTTAACACAAACAAGTCCTGTTACTGAAATAAAATATCTTATATAAATTCCCATTACTGCCACCTCTGATGAGGAATTAATCTACTTTTTGTAACCGTAGTTTGAATTAGATAACTGTATACAATAGTCTCACTGAGCACTCAAACACATAAGTGAGAAGGACAACTTCAAAGCAACCTTCCTTCATAATACATTTATTTAAAAAGAACTCAGAGTCTGTCAATAATGTGAGCACTGATTGCTGTTCTTACATGAAAATGTATTAAAATAGGAACTTGTGTATTGGTTTTTGGATTTAGAATTTTTAGAACAGAGTGTGAGGTGACACAAAATTGCATACGTGATCAAGACTTGCCTAATTCCTCAACTAATATATTTTGCTCTGATTACCTGTCTTATTCTGTGATTCTTGTAATTTTGTCAGGTCAATTAACTGGTGTTCAGTGCTAGAGAGAGACAGCCTGGGCAGTGCTAGTTTCATTAGATGTCAGTAGCTTAGGCGCGTTCTGTAATACAATCTGTGCATGATAATTTAGCTACCATTGTTAATGTTGGATTAAAAAAAACCTAAGGAAGAAAATAAATTGGAACAGTATATTGCAGTTGCAAACAGGTATTTAAAGTTAATATTTTATGAGACCCAGTTGCAGGTTACTATTGCAGAGAAAAGCTTTAGCCAAAGTTTTTACTTTTCATATATGGAATCGTCATTTTATTTCTCCTGTCTCTCATATATTTCCTTTTTTTCCTTCGGTCATACAGAAGATAGATGAAGAGAATGAAGCAAACTTGCTAGCAGTTCTTACTGAGACACTGGACAGCATCCCTGTGGATGAGGATGGATTGCCTTCATTTGATGCACTGACAGATGGAGATGTGACCAATGAAAATGATGCTAGCCCTTCCCCAATGCCCGACGGCACCCCTCCGACTCAGGAGGCAGAAGAGCCGTCTCTAGTAAGAACCCTTCCTACTGTTTAACAGGAATTGGATGTGCCTCTGGCTACTCGCTGCATGGGTATGATGTAGTCACAGTAAGGTTTGGGCTTTTCATTTAGACTGAAACCAAAGGAAAAGCAAGTCAAATACTAAAACTTGTGGGAGGAGGGGAACAAACTGAGGATGAACTTTAAGGACTGATATTGGGGAAAAAAATGCGTTGGAGAGAGATTTTAATTTGAGATACGTGTTCCAGAGACTGACACTTTTGCTTATAGTTACATTCACATCAGTAACAGTAATGATTTTAATTCACATTTCTTTTCTTGGGGCTTTGTTTATATGTGTAGACGTCAGTTCTGTGTAAAGAGACACCCGTTAATGGTGGCTAGTTTTTGCATTAGCCTATATACTGTCAGCAATGACTTGACCAGTAAGCACCAGTATAGTGCTTCTAGGGGTGGGGTGTCAAAGGGAGATTTTCTTCCTTTAGCATTCTTGACTCCTGCAAACTATAACATCATACCTGCTTCCCAAGAATACTGTTGTGCAAGTTGCATAACCTCACTGTTACTCAGGTTTTAAAGTATCTCACTCTAAAGGTATGTCTGTGCTCCATTTGGAGGTGTGACTGCAGCAAAGGTTGGCATGCTAGCTATCCAGTAATAAAAGCAGCTAAGCTGCATCATCTTAAACTTCAGTGTGAGCTAGCAGTACAAGTATGTTTCTAGGGCTTCTGATGTCCTTGTACAGCCTGAAATTTAGCCTGTGTTACCATATCTTCATTGCTATTTTTAGCCACACTAACCAGATTAAAGTGAGCCTGGGTGTGCTGCAATCACACCTCCAATTCCTTGTGAATATGGTATGTCCGTATGATCCCAAAGTCCATGGACTTGTGTTAGGGTTGCTACCTTTCTGGGTTTTACCTGTTCAGTCCAGTTTTTGGCTTCTGTGCTTGGATACCATTTAGAGTTGCCAGGTGCTCAGTTTTTGACCAGAAATTCTGGTCAAAAAGGGATCCAGGCAATGTCCAGTCAGATGTGTGACCAGATGCTAGAAGTCTGGTTTCTGTGATGCAGGGAGAGGTGCTGTGTCATTAACCCATACCAGCCTCTGCTCAGCCAGGGCTGACTTGTACCTTCAGGCAAGGCCCTTGTCAAGCTCCAGCAGGTCTCATCCCACCCTGGAGCAGAGGGAGGCCAGCTGGTGGGCTGTGGGAGGGGTGGGAACATGATTCTGGGAAGGAAGGAGAGGAGTGAGCAATTGAGGCAACACCTTGGGAAAAGTGGTACAGTGGGAGCAGATCTTGGGGGAAGAGGCAGAAAAGTGGTATGGCCTGAGAAAAGGGGTGCAGACTCAATGGGCATTGTGGCGGGGCCACAGGACTCTGGTTACTAGCAGTTAAAAGATGGCAACCCTAGCCTGTAGTGCAAACTCATCACTTTTTGCTTTTCAAAAGCTGTTTTGGGTCCTGATCTTGCTTTTCTTGTTATTGACTGCTATAGGAGCAGGCCCTTAATTTTACTAGTTCACACTTCTCTTAAGGTGACTTTTCTTCTGGGTAGAAAAGAAATGTTCTACTCTCGACACTGATCACTGAAGAGATTTATTTTTGCCTTGCCTTGTAGAAAACCAAACCAATCATGATTTCTTCCTGCACTGCAGTATACTGTAGTACAGGAAAAGGAAATACGCTAGCAAGCATCAGAGAAAACTCGACCTCTTTTTCACCCTGGGAATTACTGAGGACTTTGTTCTCTGCTTGAAGAGATTGATGTGACTAATTTTAAGTAACTGTGCAAAATAAGATAAATTATTTTAATCCTTACAGATGCCTAACTTTTTTCTCCCCTTCTCCTTCCCTGGTGTGTTTTTTAGCTTAAGAAGCTCTTGCTGGCTCCAGCCAACATTCAGCTAAATTACAATGAATGCAGTGGTCTCAGCACACAAAACCATGCAAACACTAATCACAGGACCAGAACAAGCCCTGTGGTTGTTAAGGTACAGATTTAATCTTTGTAATAAGGTGAAAAAAAGTAACAAAGACTTCTATGCTTTCAGCAACTCAGTAAGCAGCAGATCTATATGTATAGTATTAACCTGCCTAGCATCCTGCAACAGCTTCAGAAAATGTCAGCAGATTATAGATTGGGTTCCAAAAAAACCCCCAAAAAACCAAAAAAACCAACCTTCTTGAGCTCTTTTATACTGTGAATAGGTCATTTATGCCTTTTCTCTTGGTATTAAGAGGTAGTTCAACTGTCTGTTACTTTTTGCCCACTTTACTGAGGTATGGAATAGCATGAGGTACAATAAAATTTGCTGATGGGCTGATGTTGTTTATGCATGACTCCAAGATACTGCACTGCCATTTTACCAGCTGTCTAACCTACGAGAGATTATGGTGGAATCTCAACAAAAGGCAGCCATTAATCGGCAATGACAGAATTCTGTTAGCAGGCTGTATTAAACAATGTTTATCTTGCCATTCATTCTAACGGAAAATGGAGCATTTTAGGGGTACTTAAGAGAGTTGTGAATACCGGGCTCGAGCAAATCAGGAGCAAATTAAGGTTTAAACCAGTTTATTTTTTCATTCACAGTAAAGGTGCTGTAGGGTCTTGTTAGTTACATGTTGCTGAGTAGGAACACTGAAATGAAGGAGAAATGAAATAAAAAGCTGCATAAATGTCATTTAGGAATTTTAAATGTAATTTTCTTTCCTTGTTCTGCAAACAATTATTCACAGCTCATAGATCTAGCACACTTAGACTGAACACTTCATTGAAAATCTCATCTCTTTGGAAAACCTATATCCATTCTGATAAGGTTCAGTTCACTAATTTTCGCTTTTTATTTTTTTTATTATGCCTTGTTTTTAAGACCGAGAATTCATGGAGCAATAAACCGAAAAGCATTTGTCAACAGCAAAAGCCACAAAGACGTCCCTGCTCTGAGCTTCTCAAGTATCTGACTACAAATGATGACCCTCCTCATACCAAACCAACAGAGAACAGAAACAGCAGCAAAGACAAATGCGTCTCCAAAAAGAAGCCTCATCTTCAGTCTCAGGCACATCATTTGCAAGGTAGGCTTGGGACTCAAGAACGTAATTTTGGCAACAGCCTTGATGACAGGAAGCTGAAATGACATGACAATGAAAATACTTCCTCTAGTCTCTGTATTAGTATCTGGGTGCTATATATTCAGAAGTTATTCAACAAAGAGGGAATTAATCATCAGTACAATGAAGTTAGTTAAACATACAGACAATTTAAATCATAATCCTCCTAAAATCTTGAAAAAATGTACAGACAAGTAATAGACACTGACAGGGGCGTTGTTGGCCCCAGAAAACCTTCAGGGACCAGGCCAGGGCGAGCAGGGGACCAAAGCTGAATCCAGCTCCTGCTACTGGCAGTTCCTGGTCTGAGGTCCCTGACCAGGGCTGGATCTGGTGGCTTTGCATTCCCAGCTTAGGCTGGGGCTGTGGCCAGATGCTGCCGCTACAGCAGCCTGGCCTTTGGTCCCAGGCTAGGGCTGGGGCTGGATCTTGCTGCTGCAGTGGCCCAGACCCAGATCCTTGGCTGGGATAACGGCTGGATATGGGGGGAGCTCAGGGCAGTTGCAGGGTCTGTGAGCCTGCACCGCTTAAGGGACTGGGGGTCTTGTGCCCACCCCATGCCCAGTGCTAGTGACACTCCTGGACATTGAACTATCAGAAGAGGTTTAAATATAGAGTCTTATATCACTAAGAAGTAATGGCACATCTGAACAAGCTGGTTAAACCAGTTTGCTAATGTGTGTCTTACTTTTTACCAGTGCAAAAATGAAGACATTGTTAAACTTGCCACATACTCTTTAAGAGATAATAAACAGTGCTCTTGCAGCTAGTGAATGTCCAATAAATGTGTCATTCTTATTAAAGTGAAAATGCCAGTTTGTATTTTTATTTTGTAAACAGTTGAAGGTTTAGAAACCAGCCTGATCCTCTCTCGTTCTGTTTTTCTTAAATTTCTTTATGGTCAGAACTAAAGATCTGTGGTGACTTTTAGCATCCTCCAAAGTACTAAGAGCTGGGCTAGTATTGTAACTAGTTTCTGTGGCAGAGATGCAAGAACTTAAAGGATACTCCCCTGGCAGACATTTTCTTTCGTCTTTTCTCTACCCTATCCTCTCAACTAGGATAAAGAAAAACTCTATAAGCTTATTGGTCCAAAGGGAGCTTATTTAAAGTTACTGTTACTTTAAAATACAGCTACTTATGTACTGGCAGTGCTTCCAAGTAAGCCAGACTCTGATTTCAATTACGCCCAGGCAGATCTCAAATAAATTCATAGAAGTGACAAATTTACTCTGGTGTAGCTGAGATCAGAATTTGACTCAAACGTTGCTGCTGTGATTTGTTAGAGCAGGAATAGAAGTATTTGAAAGAGTCATTTTCTAAACATACACATCTTATTTTTCTGTTTGCCCCCATTTCCCTTCATCTTGCCCCATCCCTGCTCCCCAACCTCCTTTGAAGCCCTGATTAATACATACAACTATCTTTAAATCTTCCTACCCTCTTAATCTTCTTCTAGCTCTTGTCTCCCACTTACTTTGTATGGTGTATTACCCATTAGGCTTGAAATTTGTGTAAACAAAAAACTTTTTAATGCCAAGCAACATTCCTTCCTGCTAGTTTTAGCAAACAACTTCAGAGCAAAACCAAACTAGATTGTTCAGGGATGACATGGATTTCTCTGCTGAAACTGTGCTGAAATAACCAGCTAAATTCAGTGTAAAGAAGCAAGATAAGCTGGGGTTGGCCTAAAAGGGAACAGAAAAAATAGTATTCCCTTGCCTATCTGCATCCATCTGTTGTCTCTTGTCTTTTACTTACATTGTAAATTCTTTGGAGCAGGGACTGCATTTGTACAGCACCTAGCACAGTGGGTTCCTGGTCCACACTTTGGGCTCTTAGGCATGACAGTAGTACAAATAATACGTAATAGGAAACTTCCCATAAGAACTGTACTTATGGGGATTAAATAGAGCTTGATTATTGACCATGGCTTTAGCAATATTACCAGTCAAGTTGTAAATTTCTTAATTCCCTTGTAATGTTTTTCTTGAGTTCCTGTTGTTAGGCTTCAGGCCCCCAAAATGTAATTTTTGGTCAAATTCTGCTCCCCCATACCAATGCATCACCACTGAGATCAGTTCCAAAGGGGTAGCCATTTTAGTCTAGTTCAGCAAAACAAACAAGGAGTCTAGTGGCACTTTAAAAGACTAACAAATTTATTTTTCACATGAGCTTTCATGGGAGAAAATCTCCCTTTGTCCCACTTTGTGGGATTTTGTCCCTTAAAAGCTCTTGTGATATGTAAAAGTTACTCTTTTAAAGTGCCACCAGGCTTCTTATTTGTTTCACTGATATCAGTGGTCTTGCATGGTCCAGCTGAGAACAAAATCAGGCCTTTAACCAAAAATAGTCCAAATTGAACAAAACTGGACTCCTGAAATCTTTATTTAGGTGCCTAAATGTAAGCTTAGACCTGTAACATTAGGTGTTCATTTTTGGAAATCTTGTCCCTTATCTTAGTAAAAACAAGAACTTATGAAATACTTGAGGTGTGTGAAACTTTCAACTGGAACAATAAATGCACTTGAAACCCATCTTGCAAATTCAACCCACCTTCCCAAATCAGTAATAGTTTGCTTAAATATTTAGTCAAAGCTAGATAATGCCTTTTGCTCCTTTTGTAAATAGGAGCTTGATTTTTCATTTCAAGTTCCATTTCTGTTGACTTGGATGAGACAAAGAGCCCATTTAGATGAATTTCCTATCTCAGACTGTGGCCAGTTTGTGATGCTTCTGAGGAATTTTGAAGAGCGGTGCCTAATCTCCTTTTCTGAATCTTCATAAAAGAAAAATAACCTGGCTCCTGAGGATTGGTGTAGACTTTTTAAAAAATGATTATCTCATTAGGAATACTCTGGAGTTCACAAAAATAATTAATTTGCATGTAAGATCCTTCAATGTCAATGGGAATTCCATACCTGGAATGAATGCAAATTATGCAGGAGTTGCATGTTGGACAACAGATCTGCAATGCAGGAATGTTAGAGAGGAAAATTTTGTCTTAAATAATTAATTTTGCGGCAGAGACACCCCCCCCCACTCTTTCCTGGTAGCTCTTCTTGATATCACACTACTTTTAAACATAAACCCAATTCCCACAAACTAAAAGTTGTAAGTAGCACTGTTTTCAATTTTTAAACACATTTTTGGCAATTAAAGAAGGCTTGATTGGTTGAAAATGCTTTAGTGTTTGGTTTGCTATGTAAAAAGATAAGTCTGAATAAATAGAAATTACAAGAGTTGTATTTTTAACTAAAACTTTGTTGTTCACTTATATCAGTTCTTTAGTACTCTGAGCTTAATCCCCAAGTTAGAACAACCTATTATTGGTACTGTATGTTGTAGGAGTAAAATCAACTGAATATTCATAACATTTTGTTGCTTTGTAGTTATTCTGTTTGCCCTCATTTTCAAATGAAACATGAACTGTAGTTAAAATTAAATCTAAGACAGGCAACATTTTCACAGAATATTCTGTAAATTTCTTCATTGATTTTTAACATGTACCAATATTCTGAAAGGTTCAGTATTCTGAGAGGTTCTTTGCATTTGGCCTGTATACCATACTTTAAAGGCTCGGTAGTGGATGTAAATCAGTGTTGGAATTCTGGTTCCTGTAATAAGGGGTGAGAAAAGATCTCATTTTTATTTAGGTGTAAGATAAACTGAGGTGTCTTCTTGAACTACTGGAACTTAGCCTGAATGGACTCAGGAAGAATTCCTGCACTGATACAAACAAACTTCTACTAAAATAAATTCCTGAGACGTCACGGTATTTCATAATCAGTTTCTTTTTTTTTTTTTTTTTTTCCCCCTTCTTCAGCCAAACCAACAAGTTTATCACTTCCTTTGACGCCGGAGTCACCAAAGTAAGTATTAAGAAACGTAAAAGTTTAAAAAAGGGAGGGGGTTTTAATACATTTTGGCTACAGCAACTCCATTTCAGCTTGTTTTTATAAATGTGCCCTGTCTTCCAGTGATCCCAAGGGTTCCCCATTTGAGAACAAGACTATTGAACAAACCTTAAGTGTGGAACTCTCTGGAACTGCAGGTGAGAGATGTGCAATGCTAATTTTTTTTTTTTTGTAAGCCTGACTCTTCTTTTAATTTTGTTTTTTTAGTAAGAAATATATTATGAGATGTTGAGATCTTCAGAGTATTAATTTTAGTGGTTTAGCATTGACTTTTTACCTAGTTGCCTGGGATAGGGTATGTTTTTAAAACTTGACTCTAAAACTACAAATGGAATTAGAGCACAATTTCTGGAAAAGTATGAATGAAAACATTTATCTGGAATGTTTCTCCATTCTCCTACAGATTTGTGTATACCTGAGCACTGTTTTTCAAATATAGACCCCACACTACACAATAATATAGGTTGCAGATGGAAACATTATGTCATTAAGTCAGTCTGGTGGTAGTATAAGGCCATTCCTCACTGCACTTGTGTTAGGTTTTGTCAGTTGAAGATTCAAATGCCACAAATGACGGGCTTTCTCCTTTTTTCCCTTTGGAGACTGTACCGCAGCCTAAAAGGAAGTGTATCATGATATTCATCTTAATACTTTCTTTTCTTAATTTTTTCATTGGATTAATCCCCTTGATTCCTCCTTAGAATTATCTTGGTCATTTCTCTCCTTGCTATCTGGTGTTTTCACTGTTCAGATATTTTTAGACTAATATTCTGTTCCTTTTACTCCATATTTCACCAAACTATACACATTTAATTCACTGGCTTTGTCCCCAAAAGTCAGTTCATAGTTCTTAGATAATTTCTGTTGCTTTCCTTTTAAATGCCCTCAATTTTGCTAATATTTTCCTGGGAATGAGGTGCCCAGAGCTGAGCACAAGTTGCACCAGAATCATTTAGTGGTAACTATTGCCTCCCTCCACAGCACTAAAGGATGGGGCACTAGAGAGGTTTTTATTCATGAACATGTACAAGGGCAGATGCTGAGATATAAATTACTGAAGCTGTAGCAGGTCATAGAACATTGTGGGCCAAACCTACAGCAGGTGTAAATCAGCAGAGCACTAGTGAAGTCATTGGCTGTTTTTATGCAAGCTGAGGTTTGTAAAGGCACTTTGGACTATTGATCTCGTGGACACAAAATCGTCCTTTTACTTCCTCAGAAGCTGCTTCATTAATTTGTCATTTAAACAGAAATGTTTTCCTTGCGGCATCCAGATAATCTGCTTTACTTTCTCCTTATTCAAGGGAGGGGAAAAAACCTCTTTTGGTTCTGTGTTTATACAGCAACTAGTACAGTAGGATCTGGGCCATTACAGGGCTACTAGGTGATAATGTAATACAAATTAATTATAATGTTTATAATAATGCCAAACTAGAATACTGTGCAGGGTTGTTGTAGCCATGTAGATCTCAGAATATTATGGCGGGTGAGGTAATATCTTTTACTGGACCAACTTCTGTTGGAGAGAGAAGATTTCAAGTTAAGCTTGGTCCAGTAAAAGATATTACCTCACCCAGCTTGTCTAAGATAGAATGGTGGTACTTAATTCCATGGGCGGAGAAGGAACATAAGTCTTTTGAGTGGCGTGCACCAGGGCAGGCACTACTAGTGGATAGGGAAGAAGAGCTCCCCGTAATGTGCTGCTGGCATCTGACTTCTGCAGGATAGCATGAAGACAGCACAGGTTATAGCACCTGGTCATCCACATAACAGCACAATCTTTTGCCATTGAACCCGTCACTGAACAAAGCTGCTATAAGCTGTCAAAAACTTCTGCCCTTCTCCAACCTTTATAATACCAGATCAGATGTCTTCGCAAAACCGGAACAACTGTGATAAACTACAGTGTATCCTCAGGGAAACCAGATGAGCATCAAAGGGATAAATGCCATGGGACTCATTATTTGTTCAGATGAGCACCAGAGTGGTTCAGGCCCAGCAGAGCCTCCCTCATTGTCACTGAAGAGCACATCAGGGCAAGATCAGCCTTTTGTGAGGCACTGCAGCAGCATTATCTTAAGGCATGGATTCTCCTGCCACCATCAGAAGGAGGTGGTGGTGTAAAGAAGTTCCAGACACTAATTGTTGAAATGACTCTACAAAGAGCAAGCTGACGTCTATTCCTGCTGAGAAAATCGGGAGCATGCATTGGCCAACTAGCCAGAAATAAGAAGTTAATGTGACTTGAGACCTTGAAATGGTACAACAGTCATGATAGTTGAATGCCCTGGAATTACAAAGTTCATTCCACTCATTCGTCTCTGGGTGTAGCAGAAAAAAGTAAAGTCTAGAGTCATGCAATACAACTATGTGTAGCAGTGACAGGAAAAAATATTGTATTTACTGATGAATAAGTGCCACCACTGGATGAGCTACATGAACAAGAACATTATAAAATACATATATCCTGCCTTTTTTTCTGGAGATGATGTAACTTCAGTTAGTTAATAGGTCAGATGAGAGAGGGGCCCAAAAAAGAAAAAGGGAATTATTGGCTTTAGGGCGTGGCTTACAGACAGCATAAAAGACTCCCTAGCAGTACTCCTGCCAGATACCATGGCATGGCTGTGTTTCTTTCTTCCAAATATACATCTTTTTTTCTGTGTTTTATGACTCAGCAGTTCTATTAATCCATCCCTGTTTGTATATGTATAATCTGAAAACAGCTGGGTGGAAGTGACCCATTTCCCAGTGCAGTATTTATTTATTTGTATTGTGGTAGTGCCTGAAACCCCAGCTCCACTTCCTTCGGTACTGTACAAGCACATACAGCAAAAACAGTCCCCGTCTTGAAGAGAGAACAGTCTAAGGGGGCAGTTTTTACAGGTCAGGGCCTCATCACTAATAAAAACAACAGTGTAATGATTAATAATACTAATTGGTGGTATACTGAAAGACCCTTGAAACTCCACATTCTATCCAAGTAATTGCATTGTTTCTTCAGGTTATATAGTACACTAGCACTGTTTATCATAACTTAAAAGGCAGTTGCCTTGATTTCATCATTGAACTGAAAAGACTGTTAATGGTGTTTTCTTGCACCCGTGAAGCAGAGTATGTTAGTAAGAAGTAGAAGCTCCCTTCATCTCTCTGTTGGGAGCAGCATTGGTTCTCTCAACAATGAATTAACTGTACATGACAATAATAAATAAATAAATACATGCCCCACTCCAGCTGTCAGTGGTCATCACACAAACATTCTGGGGACACGTATGTAAAATTGAATTAAAAACTCCAGGAAAAGTTGCTATAGAAGGGGCTGAATATTATACATCCATAAACTTTTTTCCTTTGTAAGGCTGGAAAAATGATTTCCATTTGATAATTTCATCTTTGCCTACCACTTCATAAAACTACAGGAAGTATAAAAAAGAAAAAAGTTTTTGGAGTAGACAATGGGTAAGAGGTTCTCAGCCTGGAACATACACCAAGTGGTCTCAAATTAAACAACATAGCCATTGTTGTGTAAAATCTCAGCGCTGTAGGCTGACTGCAGGTTCAAATGGTAAAATCCTTCTGCCTTCATATTACATGCATTCTACATGATAAAGTGTGAAATTGGTTCTCAAAGAAATGTGTATGTTGCAAAGTACCATGGACTCCTGGAATGCATGGAGTATATACAGGAGGTCAGAAGCTCCACTTGATGTCATCAGCCACAACTCCATTAGAATAAAATCTACTCAAGCAAAGGCTTAACTGAGTTGTTCTTTCAGAGCTGCCTATTGTGTCAGTCCACTGATCCATTTAGCAGGAGTAAGATCATGTAGATTCGCTAGTGAACTCTAGCCATCCCAGGAGCAGATGAATCCTGCTTGCCAGCTGCAGGAGTAGCAGTCGTCCTAGCAGTAGCAATACAGAGAGAATCTTGTCGCCGCTGACTGTCATCAGGATAGTACCCAGCTCAACCGCCCCATATGCAGGACAGTCCTCCTGAATGCAGTGGAACGAGTGGCAAGATTCAGCTGCCCAGCAGCAGGGCCCCTCTCGCCAGGATTCAGTCAGGAGCAGGGAAATAGGGCATGTGCCAAACAGTCCCTGCCTCTGCAGCATCCTTCACATAGGCCAGAAATCATCTGATACAGAAGGAGTTCAGTGGTGATTGGGTTCCTCTTGCTTGTGAAGTGGTCGCAGCTGACAAAAGCCCTGCACAAGCAAGTTTTGCTCCACCTTCTCAGTCTGTCTTCAGGATCTATGCGACAACTGCAAACTTGTGCGGTCCCCTGTCTACAACTCACTCCTGCCAAGCAAAAGCAAACCCAGTGGTAAACCACATCTCTCATTTGTGCTCCTCAATAGCCAAGGGACCTGTTTTTTCTGAAAAGCTCCAGTGCTTGCTCCCCTATCCCCAGTTTTTTCTGACGTTATCATGGTTGATGAATTCCTCCCTATCAACAGTCCTTTATTGCCACAGAGGTGGGAATCAAGTGGTTGCGGGGCTACATGAGGGAGTGATTGCACAGGGCAGTAGTTCCTGGGGGCTGATCTCAGTATCTGGCCACTGCTGCTCATGGTGAATGACCATCTGAAAATAGATGGCTTTCTCCCTGCCTCCTAACACTTAGGGCTGGTCTACACTGCTGGCAAAATTTGGCAGCCATTGATGGGAGTTGTGCAAGCTATTTAGAGTAAGTTGCGTAATTCCAGTTGACTTCTTAACCCCCTTTAGTGTGCCATCTTCACTGCACTGTGCCGAGGGGAAAGTATGCCTGTCAACATAGCACTATGCCACGTAAAGGCGTGGCTTTATTAAATCAGTCTCCAGGTTGACTGAGCATGTCTTAAATGACCGCTCAGTTGATCTGGGGAAGAGGAGAATAAATCAATCTGATGATGGTGAATGTGCTGCCATTAGTATAGACATACTCTTTGCCGCTCTCCCCAAAAGAGAAGTTTGGTGGCACTTTTAAAGACTAACAAATTTATTTATAGCGTGAGATTTTGTGAGAGAAAATGCCACTTTGTCAGATGATTGAAGATGGGGAACTTATAAAATGGGAGCAAAATACATTCAGGGACATGTGAGTCATAAGATCTGGTCAGACTGTAACAGCAAATCAAAGCAGTTGTTAGGATTCAAACAGTGCAGTGCAGCAGTTAGCAAGGAGATGGGAGGGGGATGGACAAGGACAGCAAAATTACCTGTTGTAATGGGGAAGGACCCATAGTCTTTATTCCGCCCTGACTTCATGGAGTCAAAGTTGCATATAAATTCTAGTTTCTCTGTTCCAGATGCATGAAGCAAATCTAAAAGGCATAGAAAAGGGTTGCTTAGTGAAGAAGTGCAGAATGACTATACTCTGTCACTCATAGATCCCTGCATGTCTGTGAACAAACACTCCACCAATTACCATGCAGACAAAAGTTGGTCACTCAAATGCTGACAGAAGAGTTGTGAACAGAGTTTGAATAGTAATTTGGGATACACAAGCATTTTTGTCATCTCCAGTTCTCATCATCTCTAGATCTAAGCAACCTTTTGGCTGTCAGAAGAAATATTTAAATTCTACCATACAAAAACTTGTCTGGTCTCAAAATAATTTTGGTACTTGAGGCAGAGAGAAATATTAGTCCAGAGGGAATAAAATCTAGTAAATTGTTAGATATTTTCAGGTTCTGTATTTATCCTCCATGGAACTGACAACAAGATTAAACTGACTGTTCAACAAGCATGTAGTTTTTATTATATGATGGCTATTTAATTTTATTGTATTTTCCTGGCTTCTGCAGCGTTGTGCCATACAAAAGCTCTCCTGATTATTTTACTGAATCAGGCTATTATCTTGCATTCAGTGCTTTAAGTGGCCTTAAATAATGTTTCTCTTGATAATCCCATTTTCAAACTCATAAGGTATAGAGGAATCCATTTTTAATAGCCCTTAGAACCTCAGTGTGCTTGCAGAAAGGTTCAGCAAGATGCATTTCCTGAAGGATGCAAAGGCCCCAAAAATATACCAACAAGCAGAAACATCATCAAACATTTAAATGCTAACAGTAACATTAGATTTTGCTGCCTATATGAAACAGCATTGTAAATGAGTCTTAAAAAGTCAAGATGTGACATTTACTGTAAATGTATTCCACTGATTTATTCTGATCAACCTCGCTGAGCTAAATGAATTACTAAGTTTTCTTTACTGCAGTTCATGGACTGCATCTAGGCGATATGAAAACCTTTTCCTGTCCTCACAGGCTTTTCTGTAAAGCTGATCACTGAGCTGACCTGTTGTACGTATGAAAGTCAGTTGTCGCACAGATATGAGAAGTGGTGCTGATTTGGCATATACACTATTTTAAAGCTGAGATCACTCTGCGAACTCATAGTATATAGATGGAGCGAGGCGAAGCTTACTTTTAGCAAAGCTATTCAATTAAAGAAAAGTCCCTACAAAGAAAATGGTTTTATGACATGTCATGAAAAAAATACTTGCCTTTATTTAAAAAAAAAAAAAAAAGACTTTAAGGGTAAAGCTTGCATTGTGCATCACTTCTAACAGATTTGCTGTGCAGAAGTACGTAAGTGTGAGTGATGTAGAGGTACTTGTTTATTATAGAGCACATTTCAATGCAGTAATCATAAATATTGCTAAGGTTGTGCTCTGTTGAAATATGACCTACATACTCTTGATTGTTTGTGTTACGTGATTTGTCTGACACCCATTACATTCTGGGTAATGGCAGCCATTTGTTGCTGTGCACAGCAGGCTCTTTTGACAAAAGAAAATAGGCAGCAATAAAAAAGCTATAGTCTGAATTACATTCTGCACAGTGCTGCACTGCTGAGAGTTTGTGCAAGTGTGTTAACAATGCTCTGAACTGCCTCTTGTCAGCCTTCAGCCTGTAATGGCCATCTGTCCTTACATAAATCTGTCAGAACCTGCTAAGTTCAAGAGAGAGCATGGAATATACCTGGTACTGTCAACACTCGAATGTATGCATTCACAGAGAAATCAACATGCATGAAATGATAAAAAGGTCAGAATATTTTAGGATTTGGGATCATTGTGTGAAATCAAGATCACACTGTAAAGATTAGTGTGAAGAAGAGCATGAATAAGTACCGAACTAATTTTCTCAAAGTTTAGCTATTTGGATGCTGATCATGGCAGCGGCTTGGAGGTGGAGAATTCAGCAGTGGCACAAACAAAACAAAAGCCATTTCCAAGCTTTGCTTCAAACTAAAACACAACCCCTTTATTTGGATGTAAAATGTCTATTTAACTTTTCAAACAATAGATTTATGCTCACTTGCACTCCTCCTGCTTGCAAGATCAGGAGGACAGGTGCCAAAATGCCATGAGGAGACTGTTCCTTAGGACATTTCCAGCAAGGTTTTGCAATTGAAAGAAACATCAACAATTTGGCTCAGCACCTGGATTTTTGGTTCTTCTTTACACTGAGTCTCGATCTCCTCTGTGATTGGCTCAGTGGCACTACTTCTGAAAGCAGTTACACTATGTGTAAAGCAAATGCTCACACAGCGTCAGTGTAACAAAGGAAGAAGGCAGACATGATTTTACCTTGTATGTTAGATTATAAATAAGTTATGTTTTAATTTAAATTAAAAATTTTTAAAAAATTCAAAAATAAGTAAATACTTCAATTGCTTACAATGGAATGCTTGTGTTTGAAAAAAGCAGCAAGTAATTATCAGAATTGATATTTTCCCAGTTCATTCTTCCTGAACTGGTTATTTTGGGGTTTTTGAAATAACTATAAAGATTCAGTAATTAATCTTAAAACCATTCTTGGGATATCCAGTTTTACAAATCAAAATGCTTTTTGTGAATTTTACTTAACAAAAGTAATAGTATCTACTAATTTGTTACTGATAAACCATCATTTTAAATGCAGAAGGGATGTAGAATCTCAAAGGGAATTATTCTCTTCAGTCTACCCAAGTGACATTAGCCTATCCAAAATATTCAGTGTGCACAACTAATTCACCAGAACACAACTAGAAAGTTTAATAGGGAGTAAGCAAGGAGGAGGAGAAAATGGAAGATGTGAACTGAAGAAGATATTTCTACTGATCAAGAATTTAAAACTTGGGCAGTTTTCTGAGGCAGCTTTAACTTGGGAGTCAGTATTTGTGTATTAAGACTCATTGACCTTAAGGGCATTAAAGGAAAACTTCAACACACAAAAATTTCATAAACATTATTTTAAAATGTTCAGAAAATATCAGGCTTTTCTTTTGTCATCAGGCATTCACATCTTTCTATTCCTATCTGCAGTGTCCCCCCCCCCCCCAGCAAATTCATTGCAGTTAACGCAGTGGGACTCCCAATCTCCATTTATATCCTAAGAGAGAACTTTTAAGAGAGGCTTTTCCTTTTTTCCTGTGAAACACTACAAAACATGTTCCATTTACATTGATTTGCCAAGGTCCATTGTGTGGTTGAAAGTACAAAACAAACAAAAAAAACCTCTCTGCCCCCTATTCGAAATAGACATTTTCTCGAACTGTAGCCACATTTCATAGTCATTCTCTCCAAGGAAGTGATGGACGGCCCATTGCTTGAGTATTTGAAAATTGGGCTGGAGGAACACATTAGAAAATCAGCTTTAGAGATGATATGAGGGATGGATGAGGTAATCCAGTAGGTCGTCTTGTCTCTCTCTCCTATATTTTCCTATCTTTAGTCCTGATTTGGGAAGACGTTTAATCATGTACTTATCTTTAAGCATATTTTTAAGTCAAAGGGAAGTCAGTGCATGCCAAGTGAGTCCTTTTTATGAAATGTGAATGTCTCCTTTTATAAAGTCTGGAGGAAAATTATAGTCTTTCTCTGCATCAAAATCTTGCAGAATTAGCTGTAAGATACAATTTCATCTCCCAGCTTTTTAAGGGTTAAGTTAGTTATGCTTAAATTTTCATCTCTGTGTAGAGATATAAAATGAAATTCTCATTCTCCTGTGGTATTTATTGACCTGACATTTATCCAGTTTTTATTTACTGAAGTTTTCATTTGCTAAACCGCAGGTAAGTTTGTCTGTCCACTTCATGACACTCCACTAATATTTAGCTCAACGTAGAATGGTTTTTGCAGCTGCAATATTTAGAATTCACTTAAGTTTCTGCTGCAGAACCACATTTTAGGCAAAATGTATTAGTTATGCTTACAAGACTGTATTATACCTACATTAGCAGTGGTTTACTAAGTTAATGAACAGTGGAGACAAAAAATCGTTGAAGTCAAGTTATATAGTTGCTGTTGTTCCTTGCATTAGTGCATGGAAGTTACCTTGGTAGCATTCATTTCATTTTTCCAGATTTGCTTTCTTCCAGTTTTCCATCTGTTAATTTCTTTGGCCTCAGGACACACTTCTTTAGTTTGAAGAGATAAAGGAACTGTGTGCATACCAGAAGTATTTTCCTCAGTATACATCTTATGCAGCATACGCTGTTGAAACCAGTGCAGGATTCTGTAAATGTACACAATACACACATGTAGCAGTAAAGTGAGCAGTAGATGTACTTGCAAAAAAAGTGACAGAAATAAGACTTTGGGGAAAGTGTTAATATTTGCTTCCGTGTTTGTGGTATTAGTATTGCTGTCCAAAACCTTAAATGCTATTGCTGGTGCATAACATCCAAGTAAAGTCAATTTATGACAACAGAGGCAGGGTTTGTCCATGGGAAGGGAATCTTGGTTTAATTTCTTCAAAGAAGAAGAATCTGTGCTTTTTGGAAAAGAAATTTTCTCTGTTAAAACTTTTTTTTTTTTTTAAAGGCCTAACTCCACCTACGACCCCTCCTCACAAAGCCAACCAAGAAAATCCTTTTAGGACTTCACCTAAGCTGAAGTCATCATGCAAGACTGTTGTACCACCCTCAAAAAAGCCCCACTACAGTGAGTCTTCCAGTTCTCAAGGAAATAACACAATCAAGAAGAGTCCAGAACAGTCTGAGCTGTATGCACAGCTCAGCAAGACAACACTACTGTCCAGCGGACATGAGGAGAGAAAGACAAAACGGCCCAGTTTGCGGCTGTTTGGTGACCATGACTACTGTCAATCTGTGAATTCAAAAACTGAAATACACCTTAAAATAACCCAGGAACTTCGGGACTCCAGACAACAAGAATTTAAAGATTCTTCACCTGGGTGGCAGTGTCAGATTTGTTCTTCTTTAGAACAAGACCAGTATTATAAGAGAGAGACTTTACAGGAAAGTAAGCAGAGTTCCCACTCTACCAGCCGAAAACAGCTCCAAGACCAGGAAATCCGGGCTGAACTGAATAAGCACTTTGGTCACCCCAGCCAAGCTGTTTTTGATGAAGAGACAGATAAGGCCAGTGAACTGAGGGACGTTGATTACAGTAATGAACAATTCTCCAAACTACCTATGTTTATAACTTCAGGGCTAGCTATGGATGGCCTCTTTGATGACAGTGAAGATGAAAGTGATAAACTATGCTACCCTTGGGATGGGACACAAGCCTATTCATTGTTTGATGCATCACCTTCTGGCTCTTCTTTTAACTCTCCATGCAGAGATTCAGTGTCTCCACCCAAATCCTTATTTTCTCCAAGATCCCAAAGGATACGCTCTAGATCAAGGTCCTTTCCTCAACACAGGTCTTGTTCCCGTTCTCCGTATTCCCGATCAAGGTCAAGGTCGCCATGTAGCAGATCCTCTTCCAGGTACTGGGTGAGAGATGCAAATGTGATTATGATAGACATGATGAAAAATAATTCCAGAAGCAGATGAATCCAGAGCAGTTCCTCTTATTGCCTTTGAAATGATTAATCTTGAAAATAATGAAATTATTATATGAAATACTTGTTGCTGTTGTCCTTTAAACTTGCCATTGTTGAACAGTCTTAGCTTCAATGAGGGGTACTACAAAATGAAACACATCACTCCAAGACTGCTGAGTTCCCTAGGAGATCATAGATTATCACTAGAAAATCTCACTGGTTGTTTGAAAGAGATTGTAGGTTCAGGTAATATGTAGCTCTCAGGAACATGGCTATCAATAGACTTGCACTCAGTGACAGAAGCAAATGGCCTTTTGTGTTCCTTCTTACAGATCTTGTTACTATTATGAGTCCAGCCACTGTAGACATCAAGCATACAGAAGTTCTCCTTTATATGCAAGATCACGATCCAGATCACCATATAGTTGTAGAGCCAGGTAGCATGTTTTGTTTGTATTTGGCTCACTTTTTATTCTGTTCTTGTGAGATTACATGCTCCAGAAATTGTATTATTCATTTTACTTTGACAAATTCAGGTAACTGATTTAATGATTAAGTTATGTTTCCTAGATATGACAGCTATGAGGAATATCAGCATGAAAGACTGAAGAGGGAAGAATACCGCAAAGAGTATGAAAAACGGGAATCTGAAAGGGCCAAACAAAGGGAGAGGCAGAGACAGAAAGCAATTGTAAGCACTGGAAGATAACTTTCATTTTGCAAAAGGATTTTTTTTGCCAGATTACAAAAACTAGAACTGAGGTTTCTGCCTCTCTTGTCTTCATAATAGAGCAAACAAAATCCATATAAAAATCTCTTCACACATTCCTTAATAATTCTGATCTCTTAGGCTAATATGTATTTTCATCACAATTTTCACTTTGACTATATAAATTTAATTTGTTGAAGTCACTTCAGATTGTGACTTTCAAATCTAGTTATAGTCAACAAACACTGAGGATTTGTTAGACAAAGCTTTGTCATGATAAAGATGCATATAAACGTATTAACCTATTAGTGAAGCAGCATCTGATGCAGTAAATCATCTACCCAACAGTTGCCAGCAATGTGATACAAGTGGATACTCCCAACATTTTTGTTACTTTTGAGAAATAATCATAGGCGTCAATATGTGCAGGTCTTAAAACTTGAATCTTCATGGTACTCAAAAATTGTACACAGAAATTTGAAATATAGTTCTGTGTGAGGAGGGCTGTGATGGGCTGGCAGCACTCACCATCAGATGGGCACTTTCTGGTTATAGGCTTGGGAACTACTCAAGTGGAATTTCTGTCTGGTGACCTGTGCACCATCTCTCCCAGTCTGTTCTCATCAGTATTAAGGGCTTCAGTCCTTCATCAGAGTACTTGCTTAGTTCTTCTCTTCCAGTTCTACTCTTCCAGGGTAGGGTCCAGTTCAGGCTGGCCCATGCTGCATTGGTGGCTGCCACTGGTCCTAATGCTACCCGCTAGTGTTCTGGGGGAGGCAGGAAAGGACTTGGGCCCACCCACTTCTCTGGGCCCTGGCCCAGGAACCCTGTGCGCCACTTCAGGGCCCTGCCTTGACCCCCCAACATATTTTAGCAGATCCCCTGGGCCACATCCTTGCCACCCCCAAGTACCTTTCTCCCCTGTGTTAGTGTCTGGGCTCTGGCTGAGTGCTGTCTGTCTGCATGGTGCTGTCACCAGTCCTGCCTCCTGTAGCAAGTCCAACGTTCTCTTTCCACCCCTCTCACTAGGGGGAAAACTGCTCAGAGCTGGGGCTACAGCCTTCTTATATACAGGCTGCTGGACCCTGGTTGGCTCTGCAGTCACTTGCTCTGATTGGCTGTTCCATTCACAGGGCTTTTAACCCCCTTCCCCACCAAGGTGGGGAAACTAGTTCCCTACATGTGCAAATTGGGCCCTTTATGACAAACACACCACCTCCGCCTTTGTTCTGTCTATAGCATTATTAATTTTTAGAGAATCTATGGAAACCATTGAAACTGGTCCATTTCTAATGAGCAAGTGCTATTTAAGGAAGTGTTTTTTCAGAGTTTTTAAAATACCTGATGAAATGGTCTTTTTGGTGTCCTAAGTGCCCCAGGCATATGGGGCAAGGGCAAAGAGTGTTGCTGGAATGAGTAGCAGTAAGGTGGTAGGAAGGATCCAGTAGGGAAGGATGGTGTCTATCTTCTTTGGTTCTATGCTGTCATTGTATGATGATCTTTATAAACAGACTGTGGGGACTGCTTTCAGCTTGGACTGTCCCCATGGCTCCCCTGTCCTCTCCTTCTGGTGATCTGTCCTATCATCACCCCATATTTGTTCTCCTGTTCTTTCTATTCTGCCTTTTCTGTATTGCTCTTCCATAGCCTCGCCTTCTGATCACTCTCCTCTATTCCACCTGCACAGTTTGAGCTACTTTTGATTTCCACAGTGCTCTTTCAGGACCTGATCAAAGCCCATTAAAGTCAATGGGAGTCTTTCCACTATTTAAAGTGGCTTTATATCAGACACTTACTCACTTGACTATTGCACTCATACATTTCTCCTCACCCTGCTGGGCAACTGAAGTATTGAGCTCAGCCTCTTTGAGAGTTAGCTGTTAATTTGTAAAGTATCAGACTTATAACTAGATTAATAGTAATGGAAAAGAGTAAAACAGCAAGGAATCCTGCGGCTCTTAAAGACTAATACATTTATTTATTGCATGAGCTTTTGTGGAAGAAAATCACACTTTGTCAGACGCTTTGAAAATGGGGAAACTTTACAGAATGGGAGGAAAATAAATGCAGGGAAGTAGAAGTCATAGGATCAGGTCACACTGTAACAGCAGATCAAAGCAGTTGTTAAGATCAAACACTGGAAACAGCACATAAAGGAGGATAAAGTCAAATCACCTGTTGTAGCCTCACTCTCCTCTATGTGCTCTATTTGACCCTCTTCAAAGCATCTGATAAAGCGGGATTTTCTCCTATGAAAGCTCATGTGATAAATAAATTTGTTAGTCTTTAAGTACCACAAGACTTGTTTGTTTTGCTGAACTAGACTAACATGGTTACCCCTTTGGAACTCAGAGTAGTAACATTCAGTAGCCGTAATTCTAATCTGAACTTTTGTTCACTGTAGAGCTCAGTTGAGACCAAATACACCTGTAATGCATCTGATGAGGTGGGTTGCAGCCCACGAAAGCTAATGCCTGAAGAAATTTGTTAGTCTTAAAGGTGCCACCTGACTTCTGTTATTTTTGCTATATACAGGCTAACACGGCTACCCTTCTGGAAAATACACCTGTGTCAGCAGTATATGATGTTACCTCAGTATCAATTAGTATACTCATTGATTGATATAAATAACACTAAATTATGCAACTGAGTTCATAGAAAAATGCGCGTAGCATAAAATCACAAACACCTTTGTTCTCTCATGAGCCAGTAGTAAAAGTGGTAAGGTTGTGGAAGGTTATACTGAGGTGGGCAAAAATAAGAATTAAAGTCTCTTCAGCAGGATTTTCTATATATTAAAAGAGTTTAACATTTCAAAACCAAAATTCCATTTTTTAAAAAGCAAGCAGCACCTAGCATATATTTATCCATAGATCAGCACTAAAATAATCTAGCAATTTTGCAAATTACGGCATGTTAAAATACCAGTAAATGCAACATATCAAAAACATAGAGCACTTGTGTATGTTGGATCAGTAGAGGATAGAGTACTATCAGTTTTTTGTTAAAAAGAAATCCTCAGCATTATTTCAGAAACTGTATGAAATAAAAGCAGGTTATTTCCTCCCCTGTGTGATTGAGCACTAGGGGTGAAATCCTGGCCCATTAAAATCAACAGCACAATGCCTATTAACTCCAGTGGGGACGGGTTTCACCCTGGGTCTCTCTGTCCGTCTCTCTAATGCTCCTCTCCTTAAAATGCTCTCCTATCCCCATTCTCTCTCTTGAACCTCTTCTCATTTTCTCTTCAACAACTATAATCCTTCCTTCATATTCTGTGGAACTCTTCCCACCTGGCCCCAAATTTAGATTGCTTTGTCTTCCACTTTGGGCAGTTTCCCCAACATCCTGTTGAGTCCCTTTTCATTTGGCAAGGACTGATCCATGTTTTCCATATAAACACAAATTGCTAAAATAATAGGTCCCTAGCCAGTATCTCATGCTACACAAGTTGGATTGGTAGGTTTCTCTTCTCTACAAGAGACAGAGTCAGGCTGGCAGGTGCTAAAAAGGCAGCTCATGGCTGCCTAGGACTGGGTAGCAGCACATGCGATTGACCTAAATCCAGGCAGGTGTTAATCGATAAATTCACAGAGTCAGCCTAAGTGGTACAGCAACATAAGTGCACCTGGGGTGGTTGTGGGGGAGAAGGTATGTGAACTAGCTAATTTAATCTGTCAAAACCAAATGAGTAAAAATTACTTCTGATTGCACATGCCCAACAGTCTGTACGTGCAGTTAACATCTTGTCAGATGCAAATATGTGTTTTAGCTACAAAATGCTGAAGATAATTTGGTTCCAAAATCTAGGTGCTGTTCATACTCTGGTGTAACCTGTACATATAAACAGTTATCCATTTGATCTTGTGATGCAGAAATAGAGAGCAGGCTGAGACACTAAAATTCTGGGCAACACGGATGCTTAAAATTTGACACTGAAATTCATATCTGACCCTCTAAATAAAAGTTGAGTAACTTTCAAAATGAGAGGCATCCTCAACTCCTGTTGTAGTTAATGGACGTCCCTTATAATTAGGCCACTTATTTAGATATCTCAGTATGGATTTAATTTTAAGCAATCAGGTATGAAAATGTTGTCCTTAGACAATGTGTTTTATTTTAAGATTAAAAGTTCAATAGTCTTTTTAATGCTCTTGTAAGAGGAGGCACGCTAGGGATGGTTAATGACATGCTAGGTGAACAAGGTTTATAAACCTGGGGGGAGCTCCTGGTCCCATTGAAGTCAATGGCAAAAGTCCCACTGACTTCAGTGGAGTCAGAATTTTTACCCTGTTCGTGTATGTGTGTATTCACAAGACAGCAGTTGAAGTCCTCTTAAGCCAACAGAATTTATCCAGATCACTTAATAATGCTAAGTGGTAGCTTTCTAAACCATCACAGTAAAGACACCTCCTTCATGACATTTGAGACACAGCACTGAAACCAGAAATGCAACTTGCGGTTCATGTAGACAGAACATGTGCTAGCTCTATTCTAGATAGATCACTAAAGAAAGCAGTGAAGACATTGCCTTGTGGGCATCTGTGCAGGCTAGCATGACAAATATGTAGCTTAGAAGTATGTTGGGGGACTCAAGTAGGTTTGTAGAGACTGTGATGAAGGCTGTGCCATGATGTCCTCACTGCTGCGTGTGGTAAGATAGCCTGAATACAGCTAGCAGCAGTTTGTCTATGCAAGCTTCGAATCGTAACTCCCCCTGCAATGCAGATGTACCCTAGGGCTGTCAATACAGGGCTCTGTAGGAACTAAGAATCCAAACCACAACAAAAAATGCGCAGTGAGGACTTAGGAGTGTCTGATTCCTCAGGCTGGTTGCAGGTTATTTCTGAGCTGCTGCAGAGGCTTTTGCTACCACAGCCTATAGACTTATGTGTCTAATAACACTCAAACTGTGGTGTCAGGTGGTTTTCATTCCTGGAATCTGCAGATGGGGAGTGATGGTTGAGTAGTGAGAGAAATTAACAGATGGGTGGACATCACAGAAGCGATACTGTATTGGCCAAAGGACTGAGTGGCAGCTCCATAGTGTGCTGTCCAGCATGTGCAGGGAGGAAGCTCTGTGTCATCAGTGAGGGGAAGATGTAGCAAAGAAGTAAAGGCTGAGAGGAGTGGCGACACAGAGGCCTAGCTATACTACAAAGAAAGATTGAAAGGACTGTGGAGCTACAGATGTGATGGATGATGGAGCCAGCCTTTAGAACATTACAACTGTAGAAGCACTGAAACTCAATGGTGTTTGAGCAGTTCTTGATTCACCACTAAAGTGATGCCTTAGAAGCAAAAGGTTAAACAATATAATTAGCAACCTAGCATTTATAAATCTGTGCCATTGTCATGCTGATTTTTGGTAGAATTCTCAGTCTAACCTCACTTGAAACCTGCACAGTCTGCTGGGAAGGAATCAGGGTAACAAAATGCCCCTTTGAAAGCTGAAACCAGAAACTTGATCTTAACATCACAACTTCTCATTTCTTAAGTGCTGACAATGGATGTGACACAAATGTCAAGAGAGTCTCTGTCCCAGAGAACTTACAGGCACAGGAAGATACATGCACTGGGAGACAACAAAGGAAAGAATAATTTAGATCAAATATATTGCTTTGCAACATGAAGGCAAGAGACAGACCTTTTTGTAAATTAATATTTGACTTCCTGAGTTCTAAAACTGAGTAAATACCCAGTGGTGAGAGGTTCACTATTCCTTTTGTCTCCATGATTTTTCCATTATACCTACTCCTGACAATTACCATTTATTATTCTGTTGCTGTAACATCTCACAGCTATCCCTCATCCTGCTAGACACTATATGAATTCAGAACAATTTACACAGTTCATGAGTTTACTGGGGTTCTCACTCACCATTCTTTGCCCACCTTTTTACCATTCACCTAAATTCATTGTTGACCATTCTAAACATGGAAATCTGAAACCATCCACGACAACTTTTTCTTTTCAGTCATCACACACTCCTTTTTGCAATGCCTGTTTCCCCACAATGGGTATGTCTATACTTAGAAGTTATTTTGAATTAAGGAGGCTTAATTCAAAATAACTTTTTACCTATCCATGAATGCATTTTAGTAATTTGAATTAAGCATTTCCTTAATTCAAAATAATAAAAGCTTCTTTTATTTTGAAATAGCACTTAATTCAAACTTTTTTTTTTCAAATTAAGCCATTCTAAGCTGCGGAGTAGGCTTAATTTGAAATAATGTCCCTATTCTTTTGCCTGCCTTCCTCTATTTCAAATTAGAGAGTCTAGGGAAGATGCTGTACTTCAAATTAATAACTCCCACCTTATTTTGAATTAGGGAGTTTTCACTGGCCCCCTAAGTTGAAATAATAAATTCAATTTAAATTCAAAGTAGCTATTTCGAATTAACTACTTCAAATTAATGTTGTAAGTGTAGACATAGCCAGTGTAATTTATTTGCTGATCCTCTTTCTAAAGCAAGGCCCCCTGCTGACCCTACTTATTTTGCTTATTTTTCCCAATCTCTTCAGCGTTTTGCCTTTTTTAATTTCTCAGTCTTGTCATTCCCCAAATACTTTAAAGTTGGGGTTTTCTTTACAGCTGTAAGGATGACTCCTTTATTTTATGCTAAAACTAGCTTGCAGATCACTTCCCAGGGAGTGCCCGGTAGTGACAGGATTGTAACCTAATTTCCACTCACTTTGGAGGAAACAGCAGATCCTTCAGACAGGCCCAGGAAATGGTTAAATAGGTCATATTTACACTTTGATCTCCAGTGGTATTGGCTGAGTTTGTGTAACACTCTTACATATACCTGATGTAGCAGTATGTGGGTTTCAGAGTACTGCATGTGGGCCACAGCCTAAAAACCAGTTTTGATTATGCGGGGCAAACATGGACCATCTTGGATGATCCTTTACCAGTGCACTGCTGCAAGCATGCGAGGAGTGCACAGAGGGGAAGGAGAAGCTGCAGGGAGAGACTTGGATGAGTGTGGCTTCCTCTAGCGCTACTGCCTTTGATAAACAGCGCCCAGAAGTCACTCAGCAGCAGCCAAGGAGGCAAAGAGAACAGTCAGTAGACAGAAGGACCTGGCATGGAGAAAGCTTTGTTTCATGCAAAGCTGACAATTGGGAATGAGGGAGAGAGTTCAGGAGTGTGGAAGAAATGTTGTGGGGGAGATTATTTGGGAGGCAAGAGGCGGCTTTGCAAAGAAAGACAAATGAGGAAGGCAAATAGGAAAAGCCTGGTCTCACCTCTTAAGCTTTTTAAATTTGAAACCATAAATTTCATTTGTAAATCCACAAGATTGTCTATCCCACACAGTCATGTAGACTAGTCTTGCAGAGAATGGTGGAAAAAAAAAAAAAGCAGGAAAGTGATTTTAAATTAAACCAAAAGAAGGACAGGCACACAGAAGAGGATTGGCAGGGCATTTCTTCATTTACAAATGAGTGAACCATACTCAGAGCTTGTGGTGCAAAGTGAATGATCTGCAGATTAGGGATGAAAAATCTCAAGTGTTTTCCAGAGTTTTCTGGACATTTTTCTTTGCTCATGTTAAGTTTGAGACAGAATTTTTCCCCTGCAATTTGCCAGTGTCCCTTTTCAAGCATTATCTCCCTTAACAAATGCAATATGGGCCCTATGGACTTGTGTGTGTGTTACCTTTTATAAAACAAAAGGAGTATGTTGTAATCTTACTCTGCTTGTGTAGCTCCTGTTCTTAAAGTTGTGTGCCTTTATGATAGGAGATTACTATTAATCTCTTTATAATCACATTTAAATCAACAAAAGCTAGCCAAGGCAATGTCAGTACTGAAATGAACCCTGTTGTTGCCGACAGACAGACACCATGCTATGGCACCCCCTTTAATCAAGCAACCATAAGAACAACTTGTTGTGCCTACATATTGAAGGACATATGGTACATTTTAGCTTTACATTTGAATTTCCCTAATTTTGTAGGTTTAGCTTATTCCCTTAATGATACTTTAGCAGGATTTTCTTAATTGTTCAGTTTTGGTGTTTTACAATTATCGTAAGGGACAAAAAAAAACCCCCAAAACCAAACAAAATAACCCTTGCACATGTCTTTACTCAGTCTCACGGAAGTGTGTGCAACAGTTATTTCCATCACATTGTTATAAACAATCTCAACGTTATTGTATGACATCTTATGATTTTTTAATTGAAATATAATATATCTGCTAAAGCGTTATCAGTCAATCTGCTATGTTATGCTATGCTCCATCTGGTTAGCCATTAGGTTCAATAGCTAGTGTCAGTGAAATTGTTTCTTATTAAGTGTTTCAATGCAGGTACACTTTTGATTTGGTAAAGCATTCTGAAAAAATAATTATTGTGCATATGCAGCCTTTACTGTTTTTACAGCCTATCGGCACTGTGCTTCCTCATGCCCAAGCATATTGAAAGTAAGCAGAGGTGAGCAGAAGGAAGTTGGGGAGCTGACAGGCACATTCGGCCTGCTTCATATTCCTCAAGTCCCTTGTAATTAACAGAGTCCCTTTCTTAACTCATCCTCACATCTGCATAAGCATGGATCTGGAGGTAGAGGTTGGAGAGGGGACAAAGATGCAGCTGCTCTTTTTAAAATGACCCCCCTCATAATCCCATGGTTATTTATGGACAATTTAATTTCATTAACTACTTCGTGCTGCATTACTGCTCAGGGTCCAAATTATCTGCTAATGTAAATTGGTGGTGCTTCATTGACCAGTGAAGTTGTGCCAATCTGTAGCAGAGAATTGGCTGTGAGAGAGGATGTTGGACACACATGTGGTTGGAAGGGAGAGACCATGGCTATTTTGCTGGGCTACTACTGTCTCCTTGTTTCTTTGTACTCCCCCCATCTATCTATACCCATCTGTTCTTCTCTCATACTTAGATAGTAAGCAGGAGCCATCTTTTCTGTTTGGACAGCATCTGGCACAATGGGTTCCTGGTCCATGACTAGATAGTAGAGCGGATCTTCATGAAACCATGCTGCCTGGGGGAGGCTGTTTTCCATATGGCTAATGCATCTTTGCCTTATGGACCTTGGGAATTGTGGAGCTTGGAGATCTCTTTCCACCAGTCATCATTTACAAATTGCTGATTCCTTCTGTATGGAAAAGCCTTCAGTCAGAAATCCCATCTAGTGAAACTCCCAGAGTTTTCCTAGGCTCCTTGGTATTCTGTCATGCATCTTAGTTTAGGGAGGTATAATACAGATCTATGTCTGGATTACTTGAAAAGTACCATTTGTTCCAAGTATCAAAGGATGACATACCAATCAGCTTTAGTGCCTGCAAAATTGCACAGTTTAATAAGAATGTTTCAATGTTTTCCTTAATAAGCCAAAAATGTAACTATAACAACAAGAAATGTTTTATTTTGCTTTCTCAAAGAAACCACCTTTGTAATTAGAGACGGCCTCGGATGAGAACAGGTCTTCCATCATTCTGAGGTTATAGACCACCAAAAACTGTAATCCTGACTATGCCTTAGTTACGTTTGCACATGTATAGAATTTATTTTTATTTTTGCTAAGATTTTTGTTTATTATTTGTATTACACTTGCCCCAACAAAAATTAGGTTCCCCTTGTGTTTGGTGTTGTACAGGGGAAACAGCTACGTAGGACTGTGTAGTTCAGAGGTAGGCAAAAATTTTCACAGGTGGGCTACTTCCCAATTTTAGTATGTCACTGGGGGCCGTACATTTCTACTCTGGCTCTGGGATGAGCAGCCACCTTGCTCCGGCCATGACCCACCCAGCACTGCAGGAGGGCAGCCACCAAGGTCCAGAAGGGCATCCCTGGCCTATGGGAGAAAGGGTTAGAACCAGGAGAGGCTGCTGTGCATCAACCAGAGCACTCCTGGGCCAGCCCCGGGGAGAAGGGGGTGGAGTTGCAAGGGGGGGAGCAGCCACTGCACCAACCAGAGTGCCACTTGGTCAGCCTCTCCAGGAGATGGGCTGGAACTGGGAGGCAGGGAACAGGCATGGCGCTCTGGCCGTGTTGCCATTGGAAGGGGAGAATGGATGTGGCAGCCATGGGCCATTGATTAGTGCATCTGGTGGGCCAGAGGAAGGGCACTGTTGGGCCATATTTGACCCATGGGCTGTATTTAGCCCACCTCTGGTCTAGTCATCGCCCTAAAGAGTATGAGTGGACAAGTAAACAGAGGACTGGAGTAGAGCGGAAGCATAGTGAGCTGTTCAGTGTTACATAACAGGGCACTTGCAGAGCCAGTAACAGAAGCACACAGGTCTTACGACTCCACGTTTGGGGCCCCGTCCCCTGGACCACACTACTTCTCAGGTGTAATACCATTTATATAGCTACTATGTCCTTCCTCAGAGAACACTATTACTCTATTATTAGAGGAGTTGCTCTAGTAGGCCTTTTCCACCTCTCACTACACTGCCATCATTACACGGTCCCAACACACCTCTGTGTACACACATATATATCATTTGTACGGCACTTATAATAAAAAAAGTTCCTCTTCCTCTTTTCTTCTTCTTAACAGGAAGAACGTCGTGTGATTTATGTGGGTAAAATCAGAGCTGACACCACCCGAACAGAACTGAGGGATCGTTTTGAAGTTTTTGGTGAAATTGAGGAGTGTACAGTAAATCTGCAGGATGATGGGTAAGAACCTTCAGGACTATTTCTTCTTTAGAAGCTGCCATATGTAAAAAAATTGACAGTAGATCACTAGTGTGGGAGTTACCAGTGTAAGTGCTGTGACAGATGACATGCTGAGTTCAAACCCTTATTTATTTTCTTTCAGCCTTATTTATGAATGTTGCTAGTTGAGATTTCCTGCCCCAGAAATAAGTATTTAGCTGCATGACAGGACAATCATGCTGATAAATGGATGCAGTAGTTTTGGCATTTGCACTACAGTAGCACCAGGAAGTTCCTGCTTGCAGGAAAGGGTTACATTGATGTGCATTAACGCTTTTTAACTTTTGTTCACAATTGTATTTTTCAATTACAGAGACAGCTATGGTTTCATCACATACCGCTATACTTGTGATGCGTTTGCTGCTCTTGAAAATGGATACACTTTACGCAGGTCAAATGAACCTGACTTTGAGTTGTACTTTTGTGGACGCAAGCAATTTTGCAAGTCTAACTATGCAGACCTAGGTAAGTATTTTCCTGTACATGAAATATGAGTATGTGATATAGAGATCAAAAGGAAACACATAATCCAGGGCTATCCAGGCTTTGTTTTTTGTTCACTAGCTAAATTAAAAGCAAATAGTTTCTGCTTATTTGACTAAAACAAGTTTAAAAGTGACAACTTTGTCTAAAAGCTGAGTGGCAAGCTTTCACAGCATTTACGTACCATTCATTTGCAATTTGTCTATATCAGGATGGAAATCAATGGCTCTTACATGTGAAGATATCACCATGTCAAAATGACTACTGTGGCAACTTTCTGCGTGCTGCTTTATTCTCTGTAATGTAGTAACTTCCTGATTCTGTTTAATGGCTTTATTTATCTCACCCATAAATAGATAATGGTAGAGTCCCCACTAAAATAAACTTGATCATGATTCTGGCCCTTTCATATGTTTAATTGCAGTTACATAGAGCCCACTGGAGACAGGATGTATAGATTATGATTCATTGATTCATAGAAAAACAAACTAGGACTCTGGTGGCACTTTTAAAGACTAACAAATTTATTTATTGGATGAGCTTCCATTGGAGAAAATCCCACTTTGTCAGACTTTTTTTTCTGCCATGAAAGCTCATGCAATAAATAGATTTGTTAGTCTTTAAGTGCCACCAGACTCCTTGTTTATTTTTTCTGAACTAGACTAACATGAATGACCCCTTTGGAACTTGTCATTGATTCATGGGGTATGTTTACACTACAGTAAAACATCCATGGCTGGCCCATGTCTCATGGGGCTGTAAAATTGCAGTGTAGATGTTTGGGCTGTGATGGAGCCTGGGCTTTCACACCCCAGCCCCAGCTCTAATGTCTATACTGCAGAATTATAGCCCCACAGCTTGAGCCCTCCAAGCCCAAATCAGCAGATCCAGGCTAGCTGTGGGTGTTTTATTGCAACATAGACATACCCATAGATTTTAAAGTCACAAAGAACCATTGTGATCATCCAATCTGACCCTTCACATCACACAGGCTAGAGATTTCACCCAGTGATTCCTGGCTTGCACCCAAGTTTGTGGTCTTTTACAAAGATATCCAATCTTGAATTAAGGAGTCCAATTTGAGAATTTATCCCCTCGCTTGATGTTCACTCTTCCAGTGACAGTCACCTAATTGCAGGCACTTAAGGCTAAATTGTTACAGCCCTTCCTGATATTGGTGCATGCTAGGTGTAAGACTTCAGCTTACTCCCCTGTTCAGACTGTGACTCGGGTCCTGATCAGAACAGGATTTGTTTATCCATTGTTGCTTCTTGAAGGTGAAACTGTGTGAAGTGTGTGTGCAGATGTTAGAATTTTTATGGTATATATGCACGTTTAGGTAGCTCTTAAATATGTTATCATACATTTATGCATCCTATTTTAAAATGCATCTTTTTCACTAAATATTAAACCATACTTAGCGCCTGTCTAATGGAATGGAGGTATAGTAGATATTCTTTTCTGATTAACATAGTAAGGGACATGTTATTACAGTACCTTCATTAATTGGTTATTGTGTTTTTCTGAATTAATGACAACAATCATTAAAATCTCTGCATAAACCTGTAACATGGGGCTAATGAAATCTTGTCTGAACTGCCCTTGGCTTTGTGTGAAGCAAGAAGTGAATACAAATATATTTTTTTCTAGCAAACTGATGTCTTCTCAGAGTAAATGATAAAAGTGATATGCATTGTTCACAATGAATATGCTATAATTCACTTCACTTCCTAAATAGATAGTGTAAAGCTGGGAAAAGGCAGCTGACTACTGAAGAGATATAGGACTGATGATGAAAATATAAAAGGTGGCAAGTCATTTGTTCAAATGTTGGCTGATAAAAACCAGCAAAGACAGATTGAAGTCTTGACTTGGTTTGATGTATCTTTTACAGTGATGAAACTAGGGGTGTATCTAGTAGCTCAAAACATCTGGAGTTTAAAATAAGCTTCCTGACAGAGACCCTCTTGAGCACTATTCATCACTGGGTGTAGATCCTTGAAGATCTTGCTATATTGAGCGGGATCCTTAAAGTATTTCTGAGCGGAGCATCCTTGTTCGGTCCTGCTGGCTTGTGCTTCTCTCCACTTCAGATTGCCCTCTCCAGATTTAATAGACTATATATCAGCCATGGGGAAATGGTGAGGTGAACTTTCAATTTCATGAGTTGGTACAAAGGCAGAGGCAATTAATTGGCCATGGGATTAGTGTCCAATACAAAGAACAACAAAAAAGTACTCGGAGCTGTCTTTGAAGTGGTCAGAACTTTTAGCATTTCTTTGATGAGGCATAATCTCAGAGTTAAGAGTTAGTCATGTGCATTCAGTACAAAAATATCTCATGATTCTGCCAAAAGGTGTTACAAATGACTTGTCAATGGAAGATGCCGAGAAACATATACTATCAATGTGCAGTCTGAACAGAAGAACCAGGAATAGTCAGTATCAAATAGTGGTAGCTAAATGAAATGCCTGTAACCTCATCAATGCACTAAGATCCCGCTACTGCAAACATGTAATCACATACACAACTTTTCCTTTATGAGAGTGACCTCGCTGAATTCACATGAATCGAGTTATGTGTTTGAGTGATTGCACATTCTTGGGTGGGTATTGTCACTTGGGTAGGTTACAGCCGAACACACACTTAACATTGTTTAATCATTGTAATCAATGTAATCATTGATGGTTGTTTAATCAATTAATTCACATTTCTTGTTTAATCATTGTAATCATTCCCCTGAGTACAGTGTGAGCCACTAAACAGCTGCCTCCCTTAACTCCCTAGCCTGGGGTGTCTTTTACATGACTTTGCTGTTAGAACATCCACTCCTGGTCTGCTCACCATACCTTCAGCATGAAAACTCACTCCTGGCTAATTCCATGAGAATGATGACTAGTCATTCATGCATTATATACAGGGTAACAACCACAAATTCTTAGTCCTAGCCTTGTTTCCCCAGAAGTGTGCTGCTTGCTGCTCAGTATCTTTCTGAACAGTGCAAAATCATTTCATCAAAGGAAAATAATAGTGTGCCAGTCTTGTATTCCCAAATGGAGTTTCCCACAAACTTTAATCCAAACACACTAGTCAAGATGAAACAATAAGATAAGTTTTTAACTACAGGACAGTAGATTTTTAAATGATTACAAATGATGCATAAAAGTCAAGACTGGGCACAAAACAAAATAAAAGAGCAAATGACAAGCTAATTCCTAAATTAACAAGCTCAGTGAATTTAATAACAGAAGGCTTTTGTCTCACCATACACTGTAGTAAATTTCACAGGCTGGGTTTCCTTTCAGCCTGGGACCCTCCCCTTTTCATCCAGTTCTTTGAGAGTCATTGATGTCATGAGCACAGATGAAGGAGGAGATAAAATGTACACTTCTTATTTACACCTTCCCATTGCTAGAGAATGGCTGGCTATGCAGATGATAACACTTTAACACCTGGACAGGGCATCAACGTTTTTTTGTCTCTGAAAAAATGGTTTGGACCTGCTTTTCATAAAGTTAGAGCATGTTACAGAAAGGGTACATAATAGATTAATAGATTCTTATAACTTCACCTAAAATATTGATGCAGAAATTTTACATGAACAGTAATGTTCAGCAGATTATGATCTTTCAAATGATACGTCATGCGGCATACTTTGTTTAAAATTGATCATAGTCTTGTAAAAGTGATGAATGTGATAGTATATGCCATCACATTATTTATCATTTGTGTTACTGGAAGTAGATCTAAAGAATCTAAAACTGAGATTGTGCTAGCTGCCAGATGCTGGGACTTGATGATTGCCTTGCTCTGTTTGTTCCCTTTGAAGCATCTGGTACTGGCCACCATCAGAAGATAGGGCACTGGGTTAGATGGACCATAGGTCTGATGCAGTGTGGCCTTTTTTATGTTTGGTACATGGCAATAGTCCCTGTATTCAACAGCTGGCTGTCTAAACAGACAAGATAAAGAGTTGGGAGTAAAACAACAAGGAGTCCTGTGGCACTTAGGCTATGTCAACACTAGCAAATCAGTTCGAATTAAGGGGTCTTAATTCAGACTAATTTGAGCCCTGTCTCCACTAGGCTTTGCCTAATTCAAACCAAAAAAAAAATTTAGTTTGAACTAACTGCTTAGTTTGAACTTATTTCAAACTTTAGTTCAAACTAGCACAATGTAGTCATGTTAGTTCGAACTAAATAAGTTAAAACTAGTGGTTAGTTCAAACTCGCCATTTTTTTTTTAGTTCGAACTAACTTCTAGTTTAAACTAGCTACCCTTTTTTAGTTCAAGTGGAAAAGTTCAAACTAAAAAAAGGACAGGTAGTTTGAACTAACAAAAGGCAGTTAGTTCGAGCTAAGTCTGAACTAAGCTTTTAGGTGTAGACATAGTCTTAAAGACTAACAAATTTATTTATTGTATGAGCTTTCATGGGGGAAAATCTGGAGGGAATAAAATACAGGGAGGTGAAGTGATTTATCACCCAGTAGGCCAGTTGCTATGTCAAAAATTGAACCACGTTTTCTGGGTTCCAGTTTATTATTCTATCCACTGCCTCTCTGCAGAGTCCTTTATCCATGATTTGAACCAGTCTTTCTTCAAGCTGTGATATTATTAGAGAGCTCCTCTGTTCACAAAGCTTCTCCACCATCCAACATCTTGCTTACAGAACCCTGTAACATTACTGGAAAATGTGAATTCACCCACTGATTCCTTGTTGTTTGTGAACTATCAGTGATTCAAACTTAGGAGCTGTTGCTGCATGCGCGCACAGCTGGGTGTGTTGGAGTGTCAGTGAAATCTGTGAGGGCTCTTTGCTCACTTCTTCGTCTCTTGGTTTTCAGACTCAAACTCAGATGATTTTGATCCTGCTTCCACTAAGAGCAAATATGACTCCATGGATTTCGATAGTTTACTTAAAGAGGCACAGCGAAGCCTGCGTAGGTAACATGCATCACAGCTGAGGATACTGGAGGGATGGCGAATACCTCACGGACATCAGGTCCTTCAATAATGGACAATTTAGAAGTCACACTTAGGAATTTCTCCTACTCTACACTCTCTGTACAAAAACACGGTTTACATGAACACAGCTGCTCAAAGAGTGAAGAGGCAAGATGGATATCCAGTAAGCACATGTATATCCATGGGTGTCAGCTTTACTTTCCTGGGGTGGTTGGTGGTGGGGGTTCTGATGTTCATAGAGAGTGCACGTGCAAACCACTTGAAATGGCAGCAGTTCCACAGAGTTACATTTAAAATGTAGAACTTCAAAATGTGTACATATCACATTTTAGCAAAACAAAAACAAAAAAACTCAAATTGCGAACTACAGCTGCTGATGTCTGGGAATCAGACACTGCATTTCTTTAAAAAGGCGCTTCTTCCCACAACACAATGATAATATGACAATCCAGAAGAAACCACAGGTCCTAGAAGCTGACTGTCTGTTTATTTTGTTTTTCTTATGGAGGAGAAAATGAAAGCCTAAACCTTCCCTAACATTTTGAAGTTTCATCTTTTAATCCTGACACCCATGTAAATGTCCAAACCATTGATCTTCCACAGCAAAATTTTCAAAGCGTTCTTAATGGTCAAATGTGCAGCTTGTTCAGTGATTTTATTCTGACGAGCGGACATAGTGTTATATTACTAACGAGGGTAGAGTATAACTACCTGGGAGAGTAATGTGTACAGATAGTTTATTTGCTACATTCTCTAATGTAGTTGAGTATTTACAGATGTGAAATGGGAGTATTTTTATTTTATGTACATACTGTATGACAACGTTCTTTTTTGTTACAGCTATGCACTGTAAATGCAGCCTTCTTTTCAAAAACTGCTAAATTTTTCTTAATCAAGAATATTCAAATGTAATTATATGAAGTGAATCAATTATTGTACACTAACATATTTAGAAAGCTGAACTTATGCTTATATATATTTGATTGTAACAAAAAGAAGAGAAAAGTGTGTGTGCGTGCGTGTGTGCACGCGTGCACACATGCGTGCGTGTGTGCGTGCGTGTGTGTGTGTGTTGAGTGCAAAAATATCAATGTTTTACACATATTCATCCCTTCCTTGGTGACCTTAACTAACTATTTTGTCAAAAATTATCCAAGCCCAAAAGGTATTAACCACTTCTGCAATATTTTTCCACATTTTTTTCTCATTGTTTGTTTTTCTTTTGCAGTTTTATACGCTGACTTTGTTAGGGGAATGAAATTTTCTCATCTAAAATTTTCTAGGAGATATCATAATTTTATGTAAAGTCTCTTAAATGAGTAATCATTAAGAAATGTTTTTATTTTATGTACCAACAGTAGTTCTGGAATTAGAAGTCAAAAATATTTTTAAAAGGCTGTTTTTGTTTTAATCTTTGTGATTTTAATTTGATTAAAAAATGCTGAGGTACTAAGCACGGTATGATTTTTGCAATAATTATGTGTGTCTAAGCATTGTTCTTGAAGCCAGTAATCCTTTCATTGGCAAGTTTATTGATGGTATTTATCTATATTTTTTACAGTTATGCATCCTGTATAAATAATGATCCTTCATTCCTTTGTTTACTGAAGAGACATATTTATCAGTTGCAGTTAACATATTTATTATAAATTATAAGATGACTAAAATAATAAAAAAGGCCAGTGGAAAGTTTGTACTTAGGATGCATGACACTTGTCAGGTTGGAGTATACTTCATTTGGAAAATTCAGCTTTTGCAGAAGCAGTATTTTTTTTGTTGTTGTTTTTTGGGGGGGTTTGTTTATTTAATCTATGCACTAGCATGGCCTCAGATGTGCCCATGACATTGTTGATGAAATTGCTTCTGCTAAATTAAATAGAAACTTTCAGGAGAAAAAGAGTACCATTCTGAATACCAGGATTTCTGAACTTGGAGCTTCTAGACTGAATCAGTAAAGTTTAGAGTCTGCTTGCAAGTTTATAAATTGGTATTCTATTACTGTTTGGCATTCATGACTTCTTTTAAAGATATAGCACACCTCCCTATTTAATCTTCCTTCCCACCCCAACTCTTAGAAAACCGATTTCACCCCCAAGCCAATGCAGCTGATTTGATAGCTGCATTCATTTTATCACCAGCATATTGTGTTCAGAGATATTCCACTGTCTGTCTTGTCGGATGCTTGCTTGATTTCTGGCTTCTTATTTCTAAATAGATAGATAGCAATAAAAAAAGAACTTTTTCACAGGTTCAGTGTTACAATTGTAACATCCTTTAAACTGCATAATTCTTGTTGTTGCTCTGTAGATTAAAATGCAGGTATTTTAACTTTGATTGTGTGAATGCCAAACTAAAGTTTACAGTTTTCCTTTCTGGATTTTGAGTCTCTTCTGTTGTAAAGAAAAGAATATTAAAAGCAATAAATTATTTTTAAGAAATCAATATTTAGTATATCATATTATGTGTTCAAGGACCAGATGCATTACCTATTTTGCCTTTAAATTTCTGTGATTAAATTTTAAATACATTCTATTTTGCCCTGGATTGCTGACATGAACAAATTGTGTGCTTTTTTTTTTCTTCCTTTTTCCCCATAAAGACATTATTCCACAGTTCAATATTTTTTCACTGGCCTGACAAATATTCTTCTCTTGAAGATGGCTTTCCTCCATGGACTTGCATATGAAATTAACGTAGAAGTAGAATCTCTCAGTAATCTGAAAAAAGCTATTTGTATCTTTTGTAGACATTGTGGTTAGCCCATCAAAATGTAAAGTTAGGGATTTCTTTTAAGAGAACATTTCAAATTAGCACACGTACCACATTGTCACTAGAGGCAAACTGCAATATCGATCTGTATGTCTTTTAGATGAAGATTGTACCATTGCTTCCATGCTGTGGTAAGTACCACATCTGCAAGACTGGTAACAGGACTGGTTTTTGGGAACTACGGTCTTTTCTAGAGATGTAACAAAGTAATTCCTATATAACACAAATTGATCTGAATTCAAACAGAAGGAGTCTAAAATTGGGGGAAAAATCTCAATCTGTGTTCAACAACTGTGAACAACAGTTGAGTTGCCATTGCTGATAACAGGACGGAGAGGAAAGTTTGTGCTAGTGGGATATAATAGTTGGGTCAGCTGAAAAATGAAAGCCTTCGTTTCATCTCTTTAGATGTAAGCTTACAGTAGGTAATGATTATGTGTCCTTTTTGATGGCTGTAATGAGAACTTCAATCACTGTAGTATAAGATCTGATCTATAAATGACCTAGAATAGCCATGTAATATAATGTGATGATTCTAAATTTGTACCTATATGACAGACATTTTCAATAATGTGAACCACTGATCTGATGGAGCTACTGTAAAATCTGTACAGTAGGTGAAAGTGCAAAGCTATTGGTTGGACTATGCTGAACAGAGAAAATGAACTATTCATTTAGCCCTAGCTGGGCTATTTTCCACCTGCCAATTCTACATGTACTGTGTGGTTTAATTCATTGTATGAAAATTCCTGTGATTTTTTTTAAATGTGCTGTACACATCAGCCTCACTGAACAAATAAAGGGAAACGAATGTTTCAAATCCATTTCTGTTTCTCTTATTTATCACATGTGAATCAATGCTCCATTTTCTAGCTCAGTTTGCAGGGGGTTTCCTTTTCCTTTTATGTGTGTTCTTAGCTGATTGCAAACAGTGGTACGACATGGATCTGGGCTATTTTTCCATGTTTTGAGTAGGAGAGTGAAAATAGTAGGTTTACAAAAGAAATCAAGGTGAAAAATTGTTCTCAGCTTTTTGCCCGATGTATTTGTCAGTTTGAAAGATCAGCATGTACCTGATGGGAAAATGGTGAAAAACTGAAGTGTTTTAGAAAGAGTTACCGACAGTTAAGCAGTTGTACGAGGGGTACAGCCTTTCTCTTCTAGGCCACTCATTGGAGTCCTGCTGAAGCTAGTACAAGAAGTTGATGTTAGTATTGGCTAATGAACTCCATATATTGCCTAATGAATAAAAAGTCTGTGTGTCTTGGAACATGCCATCACAACAGGCACTCATTAGCATCTTTATCTCATTAGAGAGGATAAAGTATCAACAAGCATGGAGATTTGGGACTCAAGCCGTCTTTGCAAATGGAAGATGTACATGGGCTTATCCATTCACATAGGCTCAGTTAACTCACAGGTAACAGCAACAAAAGGCAGGACAAAAAACAAAACAAACTGCATGCCCATCGTGGAAACCTGACCAATTACCCTTTCAGCATGACTGTACAGAAAAGGGTTGAAGGCAGAAGGGAAGAGAAATGTGTATATCTACTTCACTAACACCAACAGTCATGCACAGTACATTAATGAGTAGCCAATTACCAGTCAAACCCCATGCTATGCTGCTATGCCAGGAACCTATAAGGACAATTAGGAATAAAGCACCAGATTGAATGGCTTTCTCAGTGACCCTTCTAGGGAGCCCTGTCTGCATGGTGCCATCTTAAGATTTTAGTTACCCCCTCCACTTCACTCTTCTCCAGAAGAGAGCTGAGGGACATAAGCAGGACAGCATAGGAATGATTGCCAGTAACAATGCCAGAAATATTCTGTAGATAAAGAGAGCACTGTCTGATAGGCTTCAGGAGAACTACATTCACTTTAAAAACAATTCTGCTCATAGAGCACATTTCAGATCTGACAGCTTCCACCCTGTCCAAATTACCACTGGTTCCAAATCCTGCCATTCATTTGAACGTCTGTGCACATGGGACTCTAACTAGAGCTTAAATCCTTTCTGCTTCCAAAGCATCCAGATTAAGGTGTTGACTCAGGTATTCAAGGGCCTTCACTCCAGGCTGCCACACATAACACGAGTTTAGCAGGTAACCAACTTAGAATCTCCTTTCATTTCAACAGACAAAGAGCTGCCAACGCAGTTTAAGAGGGTACTGCTATACTGAGGAGGGTGGGAAACCTGAATCTCTGCTGGGGATTTGCTAACCCCTGGGAGTCTCCTGGACCAAGAGTTGTACAGGGAAGACAAATGTTTGTGTGGACACTGGGAGACGCCTCATTTCCTCTCACGCTGACTGGAGTGGCTCACAACTGTGAGGGCAGACTGTCAGGAACAAGGCAGATAACCGCGATGGTGGTGTGTCACCTCATTAGATTTCACCAAGCCAGTGACTCATGTAAACTATACAGTCTTACTATTAAGTCATCGACAATGGCCTTAGACTCTCCAGTCTATCTTGCCACCCAGAAGAACTGGATTTAGTGATAAATGGTCATTTGCAACCAAAAATCACATGAGACTGGGGTAGCTTCCGCTCCCAAGAGACCAGTCACTTACCTCAGATCAGTTTGTCCTGCAGATGTTACACTGCAATGGCTGGAGTAAGCCCTGTTAGAAACTTTGTAAAAGTTATTTACAAGCTAAAACAAGTGAATTTATACATGCAAATGCGTTGCCACCTAAGCATGACAGAGTTGTAATGATCTGGCAATTCAAAATGGCTTTCAAAACAGACCCAAGAGGCAGCTCCTGGGCTCTCTGTCTTCAGTTTAACACAGTGGTGCCCAAATTTGTCTGGTTATATCCCTCCTTTCCCCCCCCCCAAACACCTCTCACTGGTAATGGAATCTGTCTGGACCCCGATTCCATTAAAGCACAGTTGGTTCAGCAGAGGAGTACGGCTGAAGGTGGAGCTGGGAGCAGAACTAAGGATGGGGATGTGAGCAAAGCTGGCCTAGGAGGGGTGGAGCAGGGAGCCAAGCTAGAAGCTGAACTGTTGTCAGGAGACAAAGTTGTGGAGAGCCAAGCCAGGACTGGGAACACTGTAGGGCTGGGTGGCACTCTCTCCCTGCTTCCTGTGGGGGCTGGCCCAGGCCCAGGCCCAGCCCTGCCTTCACCAACATTCGTCCGTACCTCCCACAGGTTTTGGATCTTTGGTCCTCCAGAGTTCAAATGGTGAAGCTTCTGCTTGTCAGACCTTGTTTTTCATTGATGTCCCCCAGAGTTCAAGATGATGGAATGAGTTCATGTGTGTGTCTCGTCTTCCTGGATTGGAAGGGGCGGGGAGGGGGAGTGCTCACCAAAGTCTTGTGTCTTCTGATGTTCTGCAATGGTTTCTCTGATGGCTCTGGGCTGTTTTTTGTTGGGCAAGAGATAATGTCTTCTGTGGCAAATTAGTATTTCACACGTGTACTGTTGGGTGGGTGGGTGTGTACAACTTCAGAGAAAACCCTTAAATATTACCTTATAACATGGTCTATAGATATTACAGCTGCACTTAATCCCTGCAACATGTGAGTAGCCCTGCAAATAGTGTAGTAGCTAGTACCTCTGCTTAATATGCAGAAGGTCTTGGGTTCAAGCCCCAGGGGGTTGGAGTTGATGATCTCATAAGGTCCCTTCTAACCCTATGATTATTTCATAGTGTCTAAGCATGAAATACATTGTTTTAAGCGTAACCCCTCTTCTGAGCAGAACTAACATAAAGAGGCCCTGGTCTGGTCTTCAGCTATGATGATGTCAGTTCTTAGCTAATACCTGAAGCCTGGACAAGCACTGGCATCTGGCCTGTCAGTATCGCATCTTCCTCTCACCATGTGGCCAAGCAGCAAGATACTACATAGGGGGAACCAGCTGGCGACTGAAGCAAACACACCAGCTTCAGCAGCGGTTCAAGCAGGTTCTCTTTTGGCCAGTTGATAATGGCATTAGACTGCTTTTTGTCACTCTGGACACTCTTCTCAGTGCTGACTGGCTCATCCCCAACCTCTCCATCATCCCTTTGGTTGTCTAGCCAGTGAAGCAATCCTATTTTACCAACACAGGTTTAAAGCAAATGCTACCCAAACAAAAAGCCATGGCACAGACACAAAGTTTGAAAAAAACCTGCACTCTGCTGTGTGTTCTAGACCTTTCCCTCTGCCTTTCTCATCTATTTAAGCACTTTGGCATTAGGACTTTCTTCTACTCTACATGTATACATATACGCTTGTCTCTGGCCCATAGGGCACTACTGTAATAAAACATACTATTGGTGTATCTACTATTTACAACTCCTAAATATTCACTTACATTGCTCTTGGAATGAAATTCTTCATTGTGTGGGATTGACATTGCCTCATTCTTCCAGTTCAAGTTAATGCCTAAAACTTAGCAGGCCAAATCCATCTTTGATGTAATTAATCAATGTCAGTGGAGTTGTACCAAGAATGAATTTAGAGCAATATTTCTCTAGTTACTGTGCTATTTAATTTAATTTGTTTATTCATGTCATGGTTTTTGTAAAGCACTTTAATGCTCACAAAAAGCACTCTATTAAATTTGCAATAAACTAAAGTATGTCTTTCTTTTCCTATTCCATCATTTGATATTATAAAGGTTTAGCAAAATCAGGACTTCATTTATTAAGAAATCATCTCATCTATTGCCTAGTCTCCACCCAAAGTCATAGGCTAATTACTGAATGTTAGGTTCCTGTGGTCAGTTTAGGCATTTAAATACGTTGCCACTTTTTTAAAAATGCTGCCCCCTCTCGACCTGGCAGCACCCCCCACTGATTTCACTTAGGGCTGCAGACCTTGATTCGGCCAGATTGTTAGAGCTGCAGCTCAACAAACCAGTTAAATGTGCTTAAATCCATAGTGAATCAGCAAAGCACGTAAGAATGTACTTAAGTGTCATTAAAGTCAGGTACTTTAAATGCTCCAGCCCTAGCCACCAACTTATTTAACTGAAGGCAATATGCCTAAATATGGATTCAGACACCTGATTGTTTAAGCACCCATTTTTTTTAAAGCTTTGGCCTTTATTATAACCTTTAATCTGAGACCCAAAGGGGTTGCTGTATTAGTCTAGTTAAGCAAAAAAGAACAAGGAGTCCTGTGGCACCTTTAAAGACTAACAAATTTATTTATCCCATGAACTTTCATGGGAGAAAGAACCCACTTCATCAGACATGTTGATATTTTTGTCCCACTAAAAATATGGGCTAAATAAATTTGTTAGTCTTTAAACGTGCCGCAGGACGCCTTGTTTGTTTTGCCTTAATCTGAGTATCTCTAGAAAAAGTCCTGTTTTTAATATGAATTTTTCAGTATTACAATAAAAGTGAATGAGAAATGACTCACAATTGTTCTGAAATAGACTAGCTTTAAGTTGTGTACACTAAGCATGATATTTTGGCAAGCTATTTTGCTCTCTGATCATTCTGCATTACATTACTAGATATAACTCATTGAACATCAATTGGCTTTATTATCATTTTGCATTACACCACTAGATATAACTCATTGAACGCTGTTATTCAATTGTAATTCAGCATTAAGCAATTAATAAACCACCAAATAAAAGTTTAAGGAATGTAACTTTTCCCTATTTTTGCAGTCACCCACTCAACATTGAGATTCCATGTTCACAAGAAAAATAAACCATAAATCAATTTTCTCTACTTTGTACACCAGCAGAAAGTAATAAATAAGGTCACAAACAGTGCAGTGGTTCCTTGGAGGTTTGTAACATCATGATGTAAAGCTTAGAAAGATTGAATCAAAAGTTGAATTAATCCCTAAGGGAAAAGAGTCTATATAGATTCTATTGATAGATACAGGCCAGACCATCTTCATTGGAATGTAGCATAATCGTTAATATGGTGGGACAAAGGACAATAATCTCCACAAGAGCCAGTGACAAGAATTAAATGATGTTCAAGGGGCGGCAGTACAACTATCCAGGACAAGCCCACCACTTCATGTCGATGTGCTTGTCATCCTTTCTGTTAGAAAAGCACCCCTTCCACAACCCACTTTTCTGACTGCATAGTACATGGCCTTTGCTTAGTAGTTCTGATGACATTTATCCTCCCCAACAGCTCATGAACCAATTTAAACATACTGAGTCACATGCATTAAATCCTAGATGAACGTAAGTGTGGTCAGAGCTAGGGGGTGGGCAAGTGACTTTCTAGTTGGCCAGCAGGCCCACCCACCACAGCATCCAGTAGTGGCACAAGCTTGGCTGCCATGACCGTGGACCAGTCAGCAGTGGGCAGTCTCAAGCAGTGGGTGCTGCAATGGGCAGACAGCTTGGGGATGGAGCGCGCTCTCTACTCACAGATATAGCCTCTTAGCAGCAGGGGCTGGGCCGCCTCCCCCCCGACACCCTGGTTGCAGGTCTGGGTCACCTGAGCAAAAGGAGGACTGGTTGAGTCCACCCCAGAGAGTCCAGGGCCTGGCCAGAAAGAGGGGGTTTGCTATGCCGCTGGATGTAAGTAAATTCCGATGATGTGTCCGCTAAACCTTAGCAGCATATGAGCTACAAGCATATGGAAGACTTGCTCTTCATGTACAGGTTCAAATGTCAACACACACTTTGCAGGGTAGTTTTTCACGTTTTTTTTTCCTAATCCCATGGACATAGGCTTCGAGCTGTATTGGCCCCATCAACGCTTTTGTGGCTGCTTGACTTTAAGACAGTTGTGACGCCGTTCACAGTAATTAAAAAAAAAAATCTTGCCACCACAACTGGAATAGGTGAGGCAACAATGCCATCAAAATTTAAATGGAAATATTAAAGAAAAATGAAGTCAGGGTAAAGAAAAACCTATTAGAATAGTTTCAATAAGAATATCTGTACACAAGAAAAATTGCAGTGCTGACTGCTGATATAGCTTTTGCAACTGCATATCTTTGTAAATGTGTCAGGAAAGCAGGGTTTCAACCTCCACACTGCACAGTTTTATAGTATTTGCTAACAGAAAGTAACCTACCCATGACAGTGGTAAGTGGACAAAATGCTTGGGTGAAGGCTTAGGCCCTTCGAAGGCAGTGACAAAACTGTCAATTTGCTTTAGCAATGCTCAGAGCTCCCCTACCATATCCCTCCACCTCCGTGTTTACACCATTGGGGAAAATAGTGGTCACTTAGCAATCTTAAACGAGCCTATGTACTTTGGCTGCTCCATAATGGACTGTCAACTCAATTCAGGCCAAATGAAAGCCACAAAATTAAGTGCAAGGGAAAACTATGTTCTAAATGGGGAAATGGCTAAATGATTATGAGGCCTGTTAATTGAATAAAATGAGCTCTGAAATTTATTCTTTACACTGTACACTCCAATCGCAATTAAATTAATACTTGATAAAGTCATAAAATTGTTACAGCCATAAAGTTATAGCCCTGTGCCCCAAGGCAAGGCATTTAAGAGCGCTCCTCCATGTCTTCATAATATTGACTTTGGCATTGTGAAAAACATGTACTGCACAGTAATGGTTGCCTAACTCAGTTTTAGGCATAGCATGTGACAGCAAGCATCTTATTTAAAGGGAAAAAAAAAAACCCACCTATTCCTGCACATGAAAAATGATGGAGTGCTTGCTCTCTTTTAACCAGTTACTGGGCCCATGGCAGTGTAACTATTTTTTTTTAATGGTATGAATAATATATCATATTACCAGACATGCCCTAAGTTACAAACTCCCACCAGCTAGTAGTGGATAGCAAGTGCGATAGCTGAATAATGATTAATTGCTTACCCGTCTAAAGGAGCCTACTTTTGTTAACTGGTCACACAGCATGTTATGTGGACTGTGTCAGCTTCACATGAGATTTCTTGCAATCACATAATGAGACATAATGAGGCACATCACAACGATGCTTTGGTACACATCTTTGCACAATGGGAGCAGAGCTGGCAATCCATTTATTTACTTATCTCATTTGCCAGTGTGTACAAAAGCTTTGCGCAGTGGTACTGGTGCTACCGCCGCAATGCTGAGATTTCCCATAAAACAACAGAACAATGTCTTTAGGCTTCCAGAGCATCATATTCAGTATTTTTGCTTTAGCTAGCATGGGCTACAAGCTGTGGTGGCAAAGCCCAAAATGGATGAAGGCTGTGTGGATTTGGCTACATATGTACCATGCAGCCAAACCTCTGGTGCACCGGAAATCTACTGGACAGCTGAGAGTAGGATTTTGCACATGCTTTTTTTTTTTTTTTAGTATACCCAGATGGTGTCTAGTCTGAGAATATACTACAAACAGGCTTTTTTGCAAAAATTGTTTTTGGGCCATGTGCTTCTTGAATATCAACGTCACAGTCTATTTTACCCAAACAAGTTTGCCTAATCCTAGTATTTTCTTGGCACAATGAGGCAATCGTACACAAACAATAATGCATTATAATGACTCCAGTAGAGCTTTATGTGTCATGTAAAAAATAGTTTCCTTAAAGTGAGCTGGACTGTATACATTCAGAATGAATTACGAAGTATGGTTCATTCAGAGATGGCTAGCATTCTACTAGACATATTTACAGGCTGGGCCCTCCCTGGCACACAGTGTTGAAGGTGAGTCACATTTTTGCATTGATAACTGGCTCAGTGTGGGTATTCTTCTACACCAGGCAGAATGAATGACTTACTCCCTGGCCAGTCTAGAGACCATCAGTGGTTGATATTTGTTTTCTTTATTCTCAGTGAAAGGCTACTATAGTAAGGCTAGCTACTTGGACTGTTAAAGTGCTTCCATTTCCATGTAGTAGAGTCGGTATTGAGCCTGACATTTCTCAAAGGCTCACACCTGCCCTCTAGCAAGGTCATCACCTCAGCTTGCAGTTCACCCTCCTATAAATGCAAGTAATGCTAGATTGCTATGTTCCCTTTTTCACAGAGCAAAGGCAGCCATGGGATTCCTTCATGTGATACCAGAACAGAGGAGGAAATCCATCCGTGTGCTGTGTACTGGACCTCAGAAAGGGCACCTTAAGAGGCGTGCTGGCTTTTATAATATGGTGGTGACTAGCTAGCCTAATCCTACACATAGGTAATAGATACTTTCTTTTTGTAGACCTGGTAGAAGCCTGTTTTGGGGCTGCCCCTTGTCGGTGGTTTATTACATGTGGCCTAATAGCTGTGGTATAAGAGACTAATGTGAGCTCAACGTGTATTCAAGCATGGTGCCATGCGTACTGGGCAGCTGAACTCAAATCTATGTATAGCCAATAAGGAATAGGGACAGGGCTGAGCATGCAGCACTGAGCTAGTAGGCTGTGCTCTGTTTTTTTCTGCTACTTTTACAAAGGCACAGTGGACGGAAATCTGCCTTAATCCTGCTATCTGGCAGGGCTAGAATTCAACCAGGGTAGCTGAGTGGCATTAAAGCAAGGCCAGCCCAACCACATAGGCTAACTACATGGTCTCCTGGGGTACCAGCCATTAAGGGGCACCAAATTAGATGTAAGGGGGGGCTTTCTATTGTAAAAAATATATTTATGTCGTAATCTCTTATAAACAAAAGAATTGCCTCCTGATGGAGGCGTTAAAAATCATAGTTCGCATAGGGCACCAAAAACCATTGGGCCAGACTTGGTTACAAGTAGTCATTAACAAAAGAAGAACAGTTTTAGGGTGTGTTTAGACTTATAATTTAGTTCAAATTAACAAGGATTAATTTGAACTAAATTAATGCCTGGCTACACTGGCTTTCTTTACTTACGACTAAGGAATTCCTTAGTTTGAAGTAATGAATGCTTACTTCAAAGTTATAATAACTAGCTTAATGTCAAAGTAACAGTTAATTTGAATTTATTAGCTTGAATTAACCCAATGAAGCTGCTGTTATTCGAGCTGACCATTAGTTGAATTAACACGGTTTGACCTTCTTCGTCCCAGGGTGCCTTCCTCTTTCTGTATATTGGATGGGGGTGTGGCCCTTCTTGGAGGCCATGGTGCCACACGTCCCATGCTGCGCCCCCCCCCCCCATCGAACTAGCAAGTTCTGTCCATGGACGTGCTAGTTCAATTTGGGTTTCTAGTGGGGACATGTTAGTTCAAACTAGCTTAGTTTGAATAAACCATTATTAGTTTGAATTAATTAGTTTGAACTAAGTTAATTCAAACTAACTTCTTCAGTGTAGACATAGTCTTAGGTACTGTCATGTATGTTTTTTTATGCACTGTAAGCACTTGTCGTTGACAATCACTTAAGAATTTGACGCTCTTGCCAGATTTTGCCCACCATCACATTGCTCATTCTCTGATTAGTTGTTTTGGGGCACATTTGGGTTTTCTTTTGACAAAAAGTTACCAGAAATTTATTTTGTAAGACATCACTTAAACCCCCAAACCAAATGGCTTTACTAATAATCAGAGAATGGGCAATCTGGCGGCCGGGGCGGGGGGGGGGGGTATGGAGAAGGAGCCTGGAGAGCAAAAGCCATTTTTCAGTATTTTATAGATTTTTCACCAGAATTTTGGCTATAGACATCTGGATGGACCCCCTTGTTCTCAGATCCTCTCTGCAAAAATAACCAAGCCACCATTAGTAAAACAGAAACAATGGAGGAAGGAGTATAAGGAAATGGTGTCTTCACCTTCTCTATCTCTTCTGTTTCTGAGCCCACCCAGGAAGGAGAGGCGGTACTTCCATCACAGGGCAGACCCCTATTATTTACCAACGAAACTGCAAAGTTTCTTTTTGGCATCAAGTTTTTACACTTTTTATAATAAACACTGAGAAATTCATGAGAAATTTTAAAGAAATAAAAACCAAAAATGAAGGGCCTTGATTATTAGGAAGCCAATGTGTTTTCTGAAAACTACTCTTTGTACATTGTACAAATAACATGATGCGACAAAGATAATAATGCAGTAAACTGTCTGGGGGGCGGTACTAAATACTTCGCAATAATAGACTGGAGATTATTCTGACCCATCTGTGTTTGCTACTACTGGCCTCGATAACACTTCAGACTGCTCTACACTACAGAGTTTTGTCAACAAACATCAACTTTTTGTGCCAAAACAGTGGTGTTGTACACCAGCAAAGCTCCCCTGCTTTGCTGACAAAATAATCCACCTCAAGAAGAGGTATTGAGCTTTTTTGCAACAAAATTAAAGCGACAAAGCGTCAGTGTAGGTGCTGTGTGCCAGACGTGGCAATCATCTCACCGTACTCACCCTAACTATGTTGCTCACTGTTTGGAACGCTGCTGCATCCCAACTATGCAGGCATGTGTCTTCCCCTTTCAAAGCCCCAGAAAGTTAGGAACACGTGAAGAGCTCACATAGCTACTGCCCAGTCAAGCATGCCAGCACCTAGCAGCAAGTGGGCTTCTGCCTGGACGTGCATGCATGCACGCACTGAGCAGGTGAGGGCTGATGTGTGTGGGGGGGTCTCCCCTGCTTGCCCGTGCATAAATCACTGCTGAGATGGTGGCAGAGGGAAGGCGGTTAGCACCAACCACATGTATATCATGTCTGTCTCAGAACTGGTTGCTTGTGGCTGGTGGCTGAACTTAAAGCAACAGTGTGCAGACACAGTCACTGTCCCCCAACACACACACACACACACACACGCTGGGCAGGTCTACATCTCTTGCTGTTTCTGGAGATACACAAGTTACTTAAGATAAATTATGCATCCCTGTTTGCCTGCCTAATGCCCTGTTCATCCACTGTGCTGGACAGAAGAGAGGAGCCTCTATTCGTCTCAGTGCTACCCCAGGTGCCAGGGTAGTGTTAATAGATCGCTTTCCTGAACAGGTTTTTCACAGCCACCCTCAGTTGACCAGGAAGGTCGTGCTGACTGTGGCTATTTTGTCACCGTCATTGAAGACTAGTCTGCTGTCTCACACCAACAGAGTGCTAAGTAGCCTTGTGGTAGTTTAGTTTTTGGACAGCACAGCAAATAGGAAAAGTGTGGGTTTTGTACAATAGAGCGAAGTGTTAGTTTACAATGCAATATAAATAAATAACAATAAAAGTTTTGTATTTTATATTAAGAGGCAGTCTTTAACTTTTACATTTAATTTTTTTCCCTTAAATTATTTGGGTAAAAACATAACTGTATAGTTATAAATAATGATGTATATAACAGTTAAAAAAAAAAAAGGTCACAAAAAGAAATACTTTAAAAAATTGCTGTTTACAAAAAATTATAAAACTCACCAGCCAGGCAAGGGAACCACAGCATCACCAGCTGATTCTTCAGGGGAGCCTGCTGGCCTGATCCCCTGCAGAGCCCCTCAAGCAAGCTATTCCTATATACAGCCATGTGAGTGAATATTTAACTTTTTTGGGTCTAGTAAGTGTAATATAATGCCAGGGCATAGCCAGATAGGGTTTTCTGGCCAGGCCCCCTCTCTCTAGAGTGGGCCAGGCAGCTTCTGATCACATGACCAGAAGCTGAGATAAGGGCCACCTATTGCAGCACCTGGCAGCAGCACAAATTTCTCCTCTGCGGCTGTTCCGACTAATAGCTGGCGGCACAGTGGCATGTGGAGCAGCACCAGTGCCTCTCTTCCACTCACAGCTGGGCCCACCACCTGCTGGCTGGGCCCTGCAGCCAGAGGGAGGAAAGTTGTGCCACGGCTAGGCCTGATTCATGCTAGTGGGCAGGCCTGATCTTCAGGTGGGTGGGCCCCAGCCCAGCCATGCTATAGCCCTGGCATGATGTAGTTAATTTTTGGCTAACTTGTTGGCATAAATTTAAAAGCTAGCGTAAATCCTGGTTGCGTATTGTATTTTTGACCAGCACTAAACAAGCTCCACCTACCAGCAGGAATTGTATCTTTATGCACGGTTCCAGCAGCTCAATAAGGGGTTGCTTGACAGAAGAATTCTTAAATCACTCTCGTATAAGTAGGAAGTAATGATCTCAGCAGTAGGCTATTCTTTCACTTGCATTGAGTTACATTTTATTCAATTTATAGTGAGTTGCTGCATAAGTGCCTGCAGTTCCTGTAGTGTGGGATTTCAGAGCTCCTTCTGCCATTCTGACCTTTTGGTCCAGCATACAAGGATCAATAGGGGTATGAGCCTCTCATCCCTGGTCGCTCACTGAGCAAACATTATTCAGGAAACTTATCAAAGTTACTCAAGGAGAGGAAAATATGCAATTTTTTAAATATCCAAGAAAAGTAGTCAACTGCCATCAAGTACTTCTATCTAGTTAGCTCACAAGTGTTTGGCTTTTCTCTTTTACAGAAGCCTGTCTGGCAAGTGAGTAATTTTTAATGGTTTCTTAAGCTGGATATGCTTGGTTTCTTGACAAAACTCATGCTTGGCTATAGTCGTTTGAATGCCATTCCCAATCCCTAGTTGTAAAACAGACGACTTGGCTCATGTAGTACATTCCCGTCACAGTGTTGACACCATCAGGATTTACTCCAGCTTTTAGACTGATGTAAAGAATTTATTTATATATCACAGACATTTATTTGGCTTTCATCACCAGCTTATCTGGGCACAAATGGTTTAGATGATACAAAACAACATTTAGCAGGGCCAATATAGGTGCCAGACTCCCAGGACTTCACATATACCTGCAACTTCAACTGACAGTGATGGGAAAACCTTGCCAGTAGGCAGAGTTCTAGAGGGAAGCAATACCAACAATTACGTGTACATCTCCATATTCTGCAGTGCTCACTTCTGTCAACATATAAAAAAAATCCAGATGTTGGAGTGCCAGTATTAAAAAAAAGGCAGGGATTTACCAAGAAAGATTGAACTTGCAAGGCTAAGCAGAGCACCTAACTTTTAGATGCCCAGAAAATCCGTAGGAACGACACTGCAATTCACAAAACCAAGTTAGGAACTTACAGTAGGCTCTCTGTACAATGAATGGGGAGTGACTCATAAGAATGAGATCCACAGAAGCCAGCATGGTAAGCACTAAGCAGAGAGCAGCCAAAACAAGCCAAGGGGAATTGCCGCTAACAGTGTCTAAAGCCCCTGTCTTGGATACAGCTGCCTAAGTCCCAGTTTCAGGGGACACCTATCTCTGCAAGCGATCTGTGAATGGGACCCTACCTATTGGAGTGAAACCTAAAAGCTGTGTCTTGAGGCAATGAATTAGGTGCTTGCCTCATGTCACACAAGATGACTGGTGGAAGAGCAGAAGGGGCATGTAACACTTGCCTAGGATGTGGGACACCCAGGTTCATTTGCACCCTTGCTGTCAGAAGTGGAAGACAGGTCTCCCATTTCTAAGATGAGTGCCCTAACAACGGAAATATGGGCTAGGCTGATATAGGCTCCTCCAGTTTCTCTGTTGAAGCAGTGGATAAATAATGAAAGAATGAAGTGGGGGATAGAACGCAGGGCTTCCCACCTCTGGAGGCTAGTGCCCTAATTGCTAAACTACACAATTATTCTCTTTCTCTCGTCTGCCCCATCCACTGTCCCCTCTTCAGCCTTGACCATCTGTGTAGTAGTCTAATCCATGTTTATAGTGGCAATGCCTCCCAATTTAGTCATATGAGGACATTTCATTTACTCACTCTTACTCTGTGTGCCAAGCTCATTAATACCCATGTTGAACAAGTCTGACTCCAAGCTCAAGTCTTGAGGAACTCCACTAGAACCCGCCTTGCAGTTCTATCGTTCCCGTTCAGCACAACCGGGTGATTGTTCCCTTTCATGAGGAAACTCCCAACTGTTCTCACACAAACAGAATACATGGGGTGGAAATAGCTTCATACCCATGCAGATAGCCAGATGATGCCCTGAAGCATCAGATTTTATAAATATACTACATAAACTGGAAGAGAGCCCCAGGGATGCTTGGGCCTGGCCCTCTATCCTATCACAAGCATCCCAATCATACAACAGCACTCAACAATTTGTCCAGTTGTCTCAAACCTAATTAACTTGTTTGCCTCAGCTCTTAGGAAAAGGCTGTTCCAGAACCTCGTCTCACCTTCCTTCAGACTCCCTCTTCGAGTTTCCAGCCTGCATTTGTTCATGGCTAATTTATATCCATTTGATCCATTTGGTGTTGTGCCAATGTCATCCTTCAGGTTAAATAGTTCTTCACCCTCCTTTGTGGTTATCCTTTGTGGCTATATCCACACCTAAATGCTTATTTCAAAATAAGTTAATTATGAAATAAGCAAATTCAAAATAAAACCCTTAAATCAATTTAACTTAAATTGAATTGAAATTGGGACGAAAAAACCCCATGTACTGCTACAGGCTGGGGAGTGATCAGCTAAATAGCAGCACTGGAGAAAAGGACCTGGGAGTCATGGTGGATGGGAAGCTGGACATGAGTCAGCAGTGTGCTCTTGCTGCCAAAAAGGCCAATGGCATACTGGGCTGCATCAGAAGAAGTGTTACCAGCAGATCAAGGGATGTGACCATTCCCCTCTATTCTGCACTAGTGAGGCCACATCTGGAATACTGTGTCCAGTTTTGGGCTCCCCACTACAAAAAGGACATGGACAAATTAGAGAGAGTCCAGAGGAGGGCAACCAAAATGATCAAAGGGCTGGAGCACAAGCCCTACGAAGAAAGACTGAAGGAACTAGGCTTAGTTAGCCTGCAGAAGAGACGACTGAGGGGGGATTTGATAGCAACCTTCAACTATTTGAAGGGTTGCTCCAAGGAGGAGGGAGCTCGACTGTTCTCGGTAGTAACAGAGGGCAGAACGAGAAGCAATGGTTTCAAGTTACAGCTGGGGCGGTCCAGGCTGGATATTAGGAAAAACTTCCTTACTAGGCGAGTGGTGAAGCATTGGAATAAGCTGCCTAGGGAGGTGGTGGAATCTCCATCTCTGGAGGTGTTCAAGTCCCAGCTGGACAAAACACTGACTGGGATGATCTAATGGGAGTGGTCCTGCTTTTTTTGGCAGGGGGTTGGACTAGATGACCTTGTGGGGTCCCTTCCAACCCTATGATTCTATGATTCTATGAATTAAGGAAAAATGCCAAATTGAAATAGCAAGTCCAGACACAGAACTTGCTATCTTGATTCAGGAGAGGGGCAACCTTGGAGATGCGGCAACACGGCTCCCTGGCAGGGCCATGTTGCCACCCAATCCCCTGCCTGGCTCTCACCTGGAGAGCCAGGCAGGGGAAAAAGCACCCAGGGCAGGGATCCCTCTGCCCTGCCTCCCCCACTGCTGGTGTGGCAGCTGGGGACGGTCCCTGGGGCACCCCTACTGCCACCCAGGGGGAACAGGTCCCCCAGCCAGGTGGCCCTGCAAGGGGGGGCTTGCCAGCAGCGGGGGGGGGGGGTGACCAGTCCCAAGCCAGCTTACTTCCGCTGCCCCGGCAAGCCGGTGGGGGGGGCAGCGGTCCCCGAGCTGGCTTGCCCACTGCTAGCCAGGTGGCGGGTCCCTGAGCTGGCTCCCCCGGCTTGCCTGGTGCATCTCTGGCCTCTTGGAAGCAGCTCGGGGGGGGGGGGGTGCAGGCTCACCCAGCTTGCAGGCAGCCAGGGTCTGGGGGACAGGGGCACCCTGATAGCTCCCGCGAGTGGCAGGTTTGCAGGGCACCCTGCAAGCCCTGCCCAGGTTGCCACCAAGTGGCAGCCTCCACTGCTGCTGGCCTGGGTGGTGGGTGCTCGACCGGTGCCTGCCCTGGGGGGGCTGCAGCCCTGGTGGGGTGGCCGGTGCCGGACCAGCTCACCCCACTGCTGGCTCTGGGCAGCTGCAGCCTCAGCAGAGTGGCATGTGCCTGACTGGCTTGCCCCGCCATCACGGGCAGCGAGATGAGCCAGTCAGGCACCCACCGCCCCACTGGGGCTGCAGCCCCCAGAGTGGGTGGGGGGGGGAGCCAGTCAGATACCCGCCACCTCACCACACCGCCAGTTCCCCCCCCCCACACCACCGCCCCGGCCTGCTGCACCCCCCTACACCTCCCCTCAGCACCCGGCCAGGGTGCTGAGGGGGGGTGGGCCTTCCTCCTAGGGTGCCATGTACCCTGGGGGGGGAGGTCAATTGTTATATTGATATGTGGGGCATAGCAATATAACAGAGCCAGACGGGTTATTTTGATATATAACTAGGTTTTATTGTATCGAAATGACTTTCCTTATTTCAAAATAAGGAAACATCAGCTGGACGTAACTTTTTTTAAATTGAAACAACAGTCATTGTTTCAGTTTAAAAGCAATGTGGGGACACAGCGTGTATGTATTTATAGACAGCCCATCTCAGCCTTGTTTTGGCTAGACTGAAGAAGTCAACTCTTTCAGGCTCTCCGCATAAGACAGACCCTCTATTTCCCTGCTTATCTTAGTAGTGCTTCTTTGACTCTGTTTCAGTCTGAATTAATCCTTCTGCAACATGGGTGACCAGAATTGTACAACATATTCAGGATGAGGGCTTACCAGTGCTTTGTACAACAGCATTGATGCTTTACTAGCTCTACTGGAAATGCTAAAGCTGATAAATCCTAGGATGGCATTGTCTTTTTCACAGATGTAGCAGATAGGTGACTCATTCAGTCTGTGATCAGCCCCCAAACCCAGGTCTCTCTGCTTTGGTGTTGCTTCTGACTGATGAAGCGCCAGCTCGTAGCAGAAATTCCTATTAATAGACCTAAGTGGATGGCTTTACACTTTGTACTGTTGTATTTTTTCCTGTGTAATATTCTGCTCCACCTTGTAGTGATGATGCCTCTCAACTTTGTCACATGAGGAAATTTCACTAGCATCCTCCTACTTTTTGTGCCAGAGTCATTAAGAAATACATTGAGTAAGACTGGCTGCAAGATCAATCCTTGAGGACCCCATTAATGACCTGTTTCCAGTTCTACATTTCCCTTTTAGCACAGCCTGCCGCCTTCTCCCCTTTAGCAAGATCCCTATTCACCTTATTAGTCTTGTACTAATCTCCTTCGTCTCTAATTTAACTAACAACTTCCAGTGTGGTATTTATGATGTTACCCAGCATCCAATCTGGATGGATGGACAGCTGTGTCCCCTCAATTCTACAATCTCGGGTGCCTTTTACACAACTTTGCCACTTGCACAGAGCCTCTAGCATGCAAATTACTCCCAGCTGAGTTATTATATTGCAGAGTGGAGTGATCTCAGCAAATTCCCAGCCCCAGACTTTTCCCCAGAAATGTGCATCTTGTATTAGTCAGTACCTTCCTTGACAACATAAGCCCACAAACAGTCTACCATTTCATTAATTAAAAAAAAAATGCTATGCACAATCTTTGTTATCTAAAATGGAGCTTCCCAAACACGCCAAGCCAAAAACGCACAGACTTAGATAAAGCAATAAACCCTATTTAATAACTACAGGAAGATAGATTTTAAGTTATTACAAATAATGAGGCATAAAAATCAGACGTGCTTACAGAAAAAAAGAAAAATGCAAACTAATACATAATGTAAACAGCTAAGTGAATTCAAAATGAAAAGGGTTTATTTCACTACATACTTACAGCAGTTTGACTGAATCCCTTCAGCCGGGACCCCGTCCCCTCAGTTCAATGATATTATCCTTCGCTTTCGAATGCTATTGATGCCATGAATCAAGCTCAGGGGAGATAGGTGATTTGGGGCCACTGTTCCTCAGCTGTATAGCTTTCCCACCTCTTTAAGAATCATCTCCAGTCGGGTTTGGCTGACAGCCAGTTTATTTATATAGGAACCACCAGGTGTTCCATTGCCAAGACGTAAATTTCTCAGTCACATCCTTCTTCCTGCCAAAGAATGATTGCTTAATTAGGTGATAGCTTTACATACCATGTTGCCACCCATAGTTTACCAGGACAATTATGTTCAGAAGATTATGAGTTTTCAAATAATACTCCACAGGGCATACTTTGTACAAAATATATCCTAGTCTTGTAAAAAAGGATGAACAGAATGGTAGAGCCTGTTATGTGCTTTGCTGATGTCCAGGTACATACTGTGCATTATGTAATATCTTGGAAAGGCAGAGCCCATGTTGCGTCTTTCAGACGGGTCTGATGGAACTGGATTGCTGCTGGCACCATGCTATTGGAGACATGGACTACTTTGCCATAAAATCATGTGGTTAGTCAGCACTGAATTGGTGCAGGCCTGGCATTAGCTAAGAAGCCCAGCTGGTTTGGTATGTGACTTAAAAAGCAGACACAGAACTGTCTAGTTCTATGATCAGCTGCAATAATGTTGCTATGTATCATACAAGTTGTTCTGCATAGTAGAGAGTGGAAGGATAAAAAAAATCAATTCCAATCTAAGGACAGCGGTAATAATGAATTATTGCTTATATGAATTCAAATTTAGATGAGTAGGCATCATAGCATGTGACACTGGGTCTTCTCCCTTCATTTATGTCAGGTTAGCAGCATTAACTTCAGTGGAGTTATGCCTGATTTACACCGTTACATGTATTAGAGAAGAATCTGTTTGTCCTATACACAGTGTAAATTTGCTTTCTATTAGTGAGTTGAGCATGGCCATCCAATAGAGTGCTTGCAGCCTTTCATGTGACATTTGTTCGCTTAGCTTCTCTTTCTGCTTAATGCTCCTGTTTCTGTCATAACATCTTTCTTTTTGACATGGTTTCCCAGGACTTGTTCTTATTCACTCTTCATCTCAATGTAGATTTAGCTATAAGGACATGACTTCTGATCTTTACTGTGTGTTTTAGAGCTTGATTTACTCCTAAACCTTCACCACAAAGCTTCTTCTTGACCCTCCCTAATATTTAATATGGCATCATTTGGGGGGGGGGCGGGGAGATAGACCACTAGCCTAAACAACAGGTTTGCACAGCAGAGCAACCTCAGTGTGATCAGATCTTCTGGATTTCTTTTGTATGTTAATAAGTTAACTGATATTGCTGATCATTATTTCTATTTCACTGTGGGTTCTCAGCTTTGGTGCTTGCACATTTGACATTGCAATGTTTTGTTATGCAACTCTGAGAGATAGAACTAAGAACAATAAAAGAACCCACTGAAGATCCATACCTTCCTTTCTAGTCACACTGAGGTTCAGGAAACTCCCTGTTAATGCAGCCAAGGTACATGACACCATGGCATATGCAAACCATTTCCTTTTATTTCTTCATAATCGTAGCAACAGTGCACAGAACTATCCTACCCTATGCACTACCACCTTTCAAAAGACATGGGGTGAGGGCAGGGATGTGTTTGTACAAAAGGCTTTTAAAGAGTATGGCCAAAAAAGGAGATTTGCTGCTGGTGGTAAAGAAATAAGAGTCAGACTTCCAGAAGAAAAGCAGATGTTTCCCTGAACTAATTAAAAACAAACAAACAAACAAAAAAACCCACAAAAACATTTCCTTCTGTGTATAGCCATATGAACAGCCCTCAATAACAGTTGTTTTACAATGCTCCTATTATTTACTTTTTCCTCATATTTGTCAATCAGACTCAAGTTTAAGTGTTATATAATAACTGTTAAAGTCTTCTGCCCTTGTTGCACTCTACTACTTGAGTCACAATAAAAGTGCTTGGAGGAGATGGGTGGTTGTAAAAATAACAATGTCATATAAAAGCAGTTGCTGGGTAGGCCAGTTCTGTTTAGGATATGTGTGCTTATTTCACCGAAGAGCATGCCAGTAATATGACCTGAAGGCTAACTGTTTGCCGTTTCTTCCCTCCTCCGCCACGTGTTTGTTCAGGGACATGCATTCTTAAAGTGGGCTTTAGTTAGTCACTGGCTTTTTGAGCAAGCCATTAAAATATGTTCTTGCACTAGTAACAGATTAAACAAATTAGTGAGCAAGAAGCATGTTTCAGCACTTAAGTTAATTGAACTGTTACAAATTAAATATGATTCTAAATTGTTTCTGTATTTCAAATCTTTTCATGCATGCAGATAAAGGAAAATGAAAAAATTACTAAATCGTTTTGAAATGTGCAAATCAGGCATACAATACTGACATTTAGATCTGTGACCTGATCACAATGTTGTACGTACCTTTAAAAACATCGCAGATTTTAAAGCTGTCATACAAAGCCTTTGAACCACTGCTTGATGTGGCAGTCAATAAGTGGAAGGCAGACTGCAATCAAATTGTGGAACTGTCTGCATCAGAGTTTTACTACCAATTTACCCAGAAAATAATCTTTCCCTGATTCATTTCACGCGCCAAGTAAGAAAGAGATTGTTGAAAGGAGGAATGACTTAATGTATAAAATACCATGCTTTAGTCTACGGGACTCTGGTCTGAGTTCAATTTGTGGTCCTAACTATAATGAGCAGCTCATTCCTCAATGACTAGTAGTCCATATCGTTGAACTACCACACACAATTAGGTACAATAGGCTCTCTCTGCCTACGAGAAGCTGAAGACTGATTTAGCATGGAGACTACATCATGTCATTCAACCATAAAGTGGGATGGCCCTTTCTGGAACTTTGTGACAAATAATAATAAAAAAAAAACATATTGTTTCTTAGTTTCGGCATTTCTCTGGGACAAGGAAAACAAGGGATGGGAAAGGCTCATTCTCTTATAATGAAAGCCAGATGGCAGCCCTAATTTGCAGCTATTCTTTTTTATTAAGAATCTAGCAACTACTATAACTGGCAATGTGTTGGTGAACATATTGGTACAGAGAACAAATGCAAAAAAAATTATACTAGATAGGCTGAAAAATCTTATTCTTCAGTGTGATGGGTGTACAGGGCCTGCAGTGGTGTGGTGGTGGGTTAACCACACTGTGCGGGCTGAAGAGGCCATGCCACCTCACTGTAATGGATACGCTCCACTTGGAGCCTCAGTATAAAGGGAAAGACGAAGCACCTTGCAGGCTCTGGCCCTAGAACAGCTGAAGCCTCAAACCATACTGGCCAAAAACACCACAACCCAGGTGGATGCCTCACCACCCGAAGAAGGTCCAGAGGGAACAAAGTCATCAGGAGCTGCAGCAGCAAATGACCCCAGAGACCTGGGAGAGCTACAGACTTTACTGCTCAGCAAAGGGGTAGGCAGGAGCTCGAGGGACTTAAACTTTGAACCATTCGGAGTATGGTGGAAGAATCCTTGCGATTTGGTGGTGAGCACCCCACCACCACCACCACCAGAGCACTTGGCTGGGGCTTGGAGGGTCTGAGCCTCACCATCTTGACTGCCACACACCCCTAGGTAGCGCCCCACTCCTCCACTGTTCCAAAAGACATAGTACCCCACAGAGCTGGGTGACTTGAATAACTCCAGCCTTGAGCCCCGGCTACCCTGCTAAGAAGGGTTGCTTTATTAACTCTGGCTCTAAGGCTCCATTGCCCTGCAAACCAGGACCACCCTGCTGAAGCTGGTCATTAGACCAAACAGCCCAGACTGCAAGGGCAACCACATTGACCCAGGCTCCTAGGCCAGCCTACGCTGAACTGCCGGATGGGAAGTTAGACTCAACTGTGGGATCACAACCCTTCCCCACCCCCACAACCCAAAATGGTGCAAGGCATACAAGCACCATGGCACTCAGGAGCCTAGGATGTAGGCATGTTCACTGGGTAAGATTGCTACCTGTCTTACTGCATGTCTTCCATGACCAGCATATCTAAGGGTTTATCTACACTGATATTTTAGCACATTTCAGCTCTGGGATAAGGCACAATTCACACTACAATGGTGTAAGCCAACTCATCAGGTAGGGGTTGCTTTGGTACAGCAGCTACATTAGCAATGATGGTCTAGTATAGATAAGGCTTGAGAAGAAGACCCAGGAACATATCATGAGGAAAGGAGATGATAAGCATTGTAAGTCAGAGTGGGCTAAGAAAAGCCATAAAACTGAACTGCTAGTCAGAGGAGCTAGTGAGGATCCTAATGTGGCATTAAGTATGAAACAGTTTAAGTCACTGAACTATTTCATTAGACTTCAGTGGAGGATATGATCCATGATGTAGGAAAAAGACTCAGTGGTAGTTAGCCATCGATACCTCCAAATGCATGTTGTTATTACAAAAGAGACATAGTAAGTTGTTGAAGAAAGCGATTAACATATTACACCTTAAGGCAAACAAGGAGTCCTGTGGCACTTTTAAAGACTAACAAATTTATTTATCAAGTCAGTTTTCATCTGACAAAGTGGGATTTTCTCCCACAAAAGCATGTGATAAATAAATATGTTAGGCTTTAAAAGTGCCACAAGACTCCGTGTTTGTTTTGCTGAACTCAGCTGACGTGGCTACCCCTGTGCATATTATACCTTGTACTGCAAACTATTATTCTGTTATATTTACCAACATTAGACCCTGAAGGGAGTTTACAGCTTTTTTTTTTTTTTTTTGCAAATTTTTGGCCCTTCACAGGGAATCCATTAATTTTCAATACTTGCTATACTTGTCTCTTTCATCTTAGGAAGAAAAGTCAGCCCTTGGTTGCAGACTGCAGTGCTGCTTTTTAACTATTGGAAATGAGTTAATAAATGCATTTACAATAGAGGGTACCATTCTCTTTCCTTACTGATATCAACCATACTCTAACAATGAATTTCTAAGTGCTGCTGATGTAAACTCTACCTGAAGCCTGTTTGATCTCAGATAAGTATCTTCATCCCATTCTTCATTTCAAGAAAAGAAAATCTTACTGCACAGCAACATATATATCTGCTTTGGGTTCAGTGTGAGATAAGCCATGCTTTGCAGAAAACCTAATTAATATCAATCACATGGAAAACAGAAATTGGAAGGAATTGTGCTTTCATTTCTTCATAAACAGATCACCCATGATATGTGCGCAAAAGGATATACCAATTTGCTTTATTGTGGAAGTTCCAGAAAGACACAGTCTCGTTATTGAAGAGTGTAGTAGTGTATGTGTCCCTAATTGTGCTCTCATTTTCACTGGTGTAAATAAATCAGTAACTCCATTGCAGACAACAGATTTACCACAGTGTAAGTCAGAGAAGAATTAGATCCTGAGCCTGAAGATTTTGCTGCAATTACAACAATGTATAGTCAGAAGTGAGACCTTGGATAATAATAAAATAGTACTCTTAATGGCTATGTCTATGCTTGAAAAATTAAGTCGACTCTGCTAAGTTGAATTTGGATGCGTGGATGTGGGAAGCCCCAGGGACCTACAGCTCCCTTCTCACTGGGACCAGGAGTCCTGGCAAGAAGGAAGCCTGTGCTCTCTTCTCCATGGGAGCCATGGCTCCCTTGTCCCTGGGGGAAGCCAGGGCTCCCTTCTCCACTGGGGGAGCTGGCAAAGAGACCTGCGTCTCCCCTGGCAGAGATGGGAGCCGTGGCTGCCCATGGGGACAAGGGAGCCACGGCTCCCATGTAGAAGGGAGCTGCGGCTCCCCCTGGGGACAAGGGAGCCCCAGCTCCCTTCTAGGCATGGAGCCGGGGCTCACTGACATGGGGCTCCCTGGTCCTGGCTGCAGGGACAAGGAATTCCTTGTAACCCCCCGTGGAGCTGCAGTGGTGAGGGACTCCCTTGCTGCCCTGCCAGGGACTTGCTTCTCTAGGGCTCTGCTGACCTCGGAGCCCTGGCAGCTGTCTTTCCCAGGGCTCCCCTGTCCCAGGAGCCTCAGTGGCTCACTTCTCTGGGTTCCTGGGACAGGGGAGCCCAGGCAGCTGGCTTCTCCAGGGAGCCCCTGCACTCCCTTGTGAATGGGAGCCCCAGGGCCCCCCCCCTAGTCCCCAAGCCATGGCTCCCTGAGCCACAGCTCCCTTTCCCCAGCCAGGGCTGCCCCTAGCCCTGGCACTATTCTCTGCACCCCTAGGTCAACTACATCGACCTAGGTGTCCACATTAATTTAGGTCGACTTAGACCCTAAGTCGACCTAAACACTGGGCGCTATTAAGTTGACTTAAGGATGCCCTTAAGTCGACGTAAAGAAAGCCCAGCGTGGACTGGCATTAATTTAGGTCGATTTAAGGGCCCCTATATTGAGCTAAATTGATAGTGTAGCCATACCCATTATGGTATGTTCTTTAGAGAAAAAGAAAATAAGAAGAAATGGTCTCTGTCCTAAAAGACCTTACAATCTAGTTTGGGGATGAATATTCATATGCCAAAGAAGTGGTGACAAAGCAGGACAATTCATCCCTGTCACTAACCCAAATCCAAGCATAACCCACATCTTTACCCTCATCCCCAGATTTTTGTACTGATTACCTTTCCAATCTCCTAAAAGAATGACTGAAAGGCCAGTAACTAATATCTAGGCAATACAACAATTTGAGAAACACTTTCTCTAATAAAAGCAAGAGGAGTTCAACAAGTACTGAGGAGGACAAATATATATTGCGTATAGATGAGGTTACAGACCTAGGGTCAAATACAGACCTGGTAAGTGAGCCTCAGGTGACTTTCCCTATCTCCTTCTGAATTTATCTTGTTCTGTATTCTAACATATTGAGCTGTAAATAATGTGAGGTATATAGCCAGATGGAATTTATATTGCAGTTCTGCAAGTAACAGTGGCTTTGTAGCACAGGAAGTGTGTTTGACAAAATAATAGTCCTCCACAGTTAACTATTTACAAATTATTAAAGATTAACTTCTAGTAAAACCCTCACTCTGATAATTTTAGATTTTTACTGAGTGTTGTAAGAATAGTCTGTATAAATTGTGTGTGTGAAGGAATTCCTCGAGGTCTGGTATAGTGCATTCAAATGTGGACATCAGAGACAGATAAACCTGCCCAGATAAAATCATTTCTCACATATTAACTCATTGCAGAAGGTGAAATTTTGAACTAAACCTTTACTGAAAATCAGGCATTATAGTAATAATCTGATTTTTCATTCTGGTTTTCAGAAAGTGTCAAAAGTGTTTAAATAATACGAGTGAATTTCTCCATACATCTCATAGACCTTCCAGGTAAGACCAAAAATAAAAGTGGGACAAATTCCATGAAAAAAAAATCTGTTCAAGAGATTTCCAACCCAATTTTGCCAGATTAAAAAAAATTACAGATTGTTCATAATACCAGTAGCTAAAATTCTGGCTTACCTAAACAAAATGTGATTACTGCATTTTTGTGTGTGTTTCCTTTCTTATATGGAAATACAACAATGACTTTTTTTGTAATTGCAGCACTTGCTGTTTTGTGTGAGGTAGAGCAGAGACTAGCTGACAGTGGTGGCATTAGGGGGCCGGCAAAGCAGGCAGCTGCCTAGGACCCTGAGAACTAAGGGGCCCTGTCCTCAGTTTGGTGGACAGAAATGAAAATATAGAAAAATAGAGAAATTGTTCCCATCTAGCAGAGCCAGTGAGCTGGAAGCCTCAGCACTTTTCAGTCTTGGCTCATCAAGGCAAATGATCATTAGGATCTGTGCTGTATCTGAATCACAGATTTTACAATTAGATGCCCATCACCTTCACATCAACATGCTAAAAAAGCAGGAGCAAGCTCTTTGTGATGCCAATAGACAGCACAATAGCAGAAACTTTTCCAAGGGTCTCATCTTTTAGTTCCTCAGTGTGGCTGTTTATTCTGCCATTTTTTAATTCCACATGTGAAATTTTGCCTTTCATTTTCTTTTTTACCTGTTTTTCTTTTGACTTTTCCTTTGCCTTTGTGACAATTTTTCCTTTGGCTTTGGTTAGCTCAGGTTACCAGTAGGTCCATATAGGCTGCTACATATAAATACAGTGCTGCCTTCAAGCAATCATTACAACTGTGTGTGATATCTGTGCTGTATTGTCTTTCTTTTGGTAAGTAATTTTTAAACTTCTTTTGTATTTACTATTTAATATTTTTGAGGGGGCCAGAGTCTTATAAACATGAGTACTTCCGAGACTTTCATTGAAATTTGGTGTTTTTCATTTATAGAAACCTTCTTTTCACTTATTTTTATTTATCGAAATTCTTTGTATTAAACATCTAGCGCACATCAAAAATTGTAGGATATAACTGCCAAAATTTTAAATGTAGTATTTTAGTTATTTTGAGTCATCATTAATTTTACCATTTTTTATTTGTTAATTAATGCACATACTTAAAAAAATTAAATGTTCATTTTAACTTTGTAGTTCAGCATTAGCTCACTTACGGTAAGTGAAGGATGATCAACTTACAAGCTTCATGATGGGAAGATCTTTAAAAATATCTTACCTGAGAATAATTTACAAGTTCAAGAGATAGGCATGTTAGTCTGCTTCAGCAGAACAAACAAGGAGTCCTGTAAAGGGGGTGTAGGGCTGCAGTGGGGACTGGGGTGATGGGGAAGGTGGCCATGGGGGCCCCACAATGGGCCTTCAAATAGGGCCCCCAATTACCTAAGGCTGCCTCTGCTAGCTGGTAACAGATCTGCCATATAGTTGCTGTCTAATTTAGCTACACATAAACATACATTATCCAATGAACAACAACTGAGATTTGCTAACATGGAAATGGAGATACCACTCAATGCTCCTGGAGTCCCACTTATACCAGTACAAGAAACAAGCAACTCCAACTGATTTTGTGGCCTGCAAGGGGGAAAATGAGGCACACGCTAAGGAAAGGCATGTTCTTAACGGTCATCCATGCTGTCCTTTTTGAAATTACTCCAGCTAATGCCAAATATGTGGCAGGGGAGCAACAGAAATAAAAAAATAGAGGGAAATTAGTTTTAAATTGCTCATTTAGAATTGGTAGTTTCAATCAATGACAATTTTGAGACATTAAACACATTCCAGAGTAACTTGTCAAAAAAAATCCTGCAGTTGCTGACATTCTCAGAGGTTTTTAATAAGATCAGGGTCAGTGATGGGAAATAAGCAGGAAGATGAATAGGATGTCAGAATTAAATTGAGTTCCAGAAGAGTTATCTCAAATTCCCCAGCAAAAGGAGCTCATGAAACTTTGTCTCAAACTAGATTGTTAGTGCGTGATTCAGCTTAGATGGCACTGAGAAGGCTGATGCGCGTCTCTAGCGGTATTAGCAACCCGGGTTTTTTTATCAGCTTAAAAAAACACCTCATTCCTCTGAATTCTGGGAGAAAGAACATTGTACTCATGTTAAATCCTAATGATTTCTGTTGCGCCAAGCTCTTTCATTTTTATACTAGAAACCCAGACTAATAGTCTCTATCACCTGACTATCCATTACAATCACAGGATGTACATCATGTTAAAATTTCAGAATTGTTGAAGAAAATACAATTTTTAACAACCCATCTGTTCCGAGATTTTTGTTTCATTTTGTTTTATCTATTTTGTTAAATATTGTAGCACTTTCTCTTGTAGCTTTTGATCTACTCTATAAATCTGCTATTGACCAGTCTTGGCAATAATCATCCCTGTTATCAATACTCAAACACTCAGTGGCACTTAGGATTGTGGGCTAATTATGATTTCTGAATAATAACATTTATGGCTTATTTCCTAACAGAGTTGATAATATGAATGTATCAACTCTTTATGGTAATTAACTATAGTATAACTGGTGGCTAAAACCCTACTGACACAGTGCTACAGATATCTAATAGATTGCTTTCTTAGTGGCCCACATCTTCCACATTATACTAGAGCTGGGTTCTTCTGAAGTAGTTTGGGTTTCATCAGTTACTTTCACCATACAGATGCTAAGGTAAATGTCAATTCACACCATCTGGGTTCTCAGCTACTCTGACCTTAATGTTCTCTGAAGTTCCTCAGTGCAGTCTCCTGCCACAGTCAAGGAGCATTATTAGTTTTCGACAGTTAGACATGGAAGTAATCTGTAAGAATTAAGGCCAGCTCTATAAAGTAGCTTAGGTGTTGTGACACTGACAACTGCAGTACCTTATTCTGAAAAACTTAGGCCCAGACAACACTTCTGGTGAAATTTGGTGACAGTTGATGGTAGGTTCGCAAGCTACGGAGAGTAGCTTGTGTAACTCCCATCAAGTTCATAACTTCCGTTCAGTGCACTGTCTCCCCTGTGCTGTATTGACAGGAAATGGGTTCCTGTTGTTGTAGCACTACACCACCTGAGGAGGTGGTTTTAGTAGACTGACTTCCAGTCCAATTGAGCTTGTCTTTACTGCCACTCAATCGAACTGACAGGCATAATAACGGTGATTCATGAAGCCTGAGTTAGGTACGTAGGCTCCCTGTTTACAATGAATAGGGAGAGACAGGTGTCTAAGAATGTGCTCCATTAAAGACAGCATATTATTTAGGGGGCTGCCTAAACTAGGCAAGGGGAGATGCTGACAAGAGGTGTATCTCCTAAGCCCCACCCCTTCTTGAAGGTTGAAAATGAAATCCAAGCTGCAGGGACACCCCATCTCTTCTAGACAGCCATAGCCACGAACCCGTCTCCCAGAATCTGCCAGTTTTTGGAAGCTCAGTAATTTTTTTGTGAGAATGAGTGAGGCACCTTCATCACTCCACAGGCAGCAGGCTGGAAGTGAGGGAACAAAGACAGTTGTAAAGCCACACGTCTGTTATAATTTTAAATTTTGCCACGTGAAGCGTGGCAGCATGGCACCAGTATTAATACACACACGACTGCAGTAGCTCAGAAGGAAAGGAATACGAAAATAAGAGTCCAAAAATCTTTTTATTTTGCACTTGCAATTTTCATTTTAACTGAGAAAATTTGAGGAAGAGACAGTGTTCTGCCACTGGAATAAATGCAATGTATAGTGCATGCATGATTTCAGGTCTTTGTGAGAGCAGAGATCTGCATGATCAAATAGAGGACCTGAGTGATTTTCCAGGCGTATACTTATGCCCTTCACACTTACATGCAAACTTACATCATTATCAAAAGAGATAAAGCAGCTGCAAAGGAAACAGGATTAACCATGAAAGTCATTAGATTTCAAATTACTGAAGTAAATAACAAATTTCCTGAGCAGCCACCCAGACTATCTGACTTTTCTTTAAAACCTGTTAACACAGAAAAATGTATCAGCAGTTGCTATCAACAGGCTGATACCTAGGGCTCTGGTTCAGGGACTCATATAATTGCATAATGGCATTGCCACGATGTCATTGCACACAGGCTGCAGCAGGAAACAGCTTGTATGAAGCAGCCTGAGGGAGGAGCAGATGCTTTGGGGAAGATGGGATGACAGGAGGCTACCACAGCACCTCACAGTAACCCTGACATGGGTGGGAAGGATGAGAATAGAGTGGTTTAAGATGCTGCCACACCAGCTTTGGCCAACAAGCTGCTATATGACCAATGGTTCCAACTCTGCTGGTGGCCTATGAAGAACTGTTAACTGAGACAATTCGAATCTTGACCTGAGAGAATGAGTCTGGTGCTGCCAAAGCCTGAGACACTACAGGTACGGTAGGAAGTGGTTGTGGCCAAAGGGAGAACCTTGGTCAGCAAGAGGCTGGTATGGCCAGTACACACATGCATGCACTCTCTCTCTCCTATCTCGCTCCCCTGCACATCTTTCTTTGTGGCTTGGAAGAGGCTTTGCCATTTTTGAGGAATATTTCATTTTCTGACCACTGCATGGGTTCAAAAGGCACAAATTTTCCCTATGCGAGCTTGGATTCAGCAGAGCCTATTGAGTTTTGGCTCAAGACTGAGGCACAAATCAGTCATGGTGTGGAGTTAATAAGAAAAGCAGACAAACTGGTACAGATAAGGGGTGCAGGGTATGGGGGAATCAGACATGGGGGGGGGCCAGCGACTGGCCCTACACTCCTGCCCCTCTCCGAGCCAGTCACTCTGTCCCTGGGGGTGGAGTGGGCTGGTCCAGGGGCTGGGCTGTGGTCTTCTGCTCCATCTCTGGGCCAGCCCTCCCCACCCCAGGGAGGAACAGCCGGCCCAGAGGAGGGGTGAGAGGGTGGAGCCTGGCTTCTGGGCTACCCTGCCTCAGCCCTGGGTTGGCTGTTCCCTGCCCTGGGGGTGGGGCAAGCCAGCCCTGAGCAGAGACCATTTCGACACTCGCCCTTTGCTTCCCAGCAGCCTTCAGCATGGAGGGGGGAGGGGACAGGGGACAGTGCAGCTGTTGGGGGGCAGTAGTGCGGGTCCCACACTGCCCTGTTCACAGCAGGCCAGCATGGGGTCCATGGCACCATGAGGCCAGGGGCAATTGCCTCTCTGACTCCCCCGTCCCTGGCCTGTGCTGGGTACAGAAAGGAAACCTGTCAACTTTCACAAAAAAAATTGATTTTGGCCCCTATTGTAGGCAGTTGCACAAAGACAAGCTGAAGAAAGTGCTAGTCTCATGATCTGCGAGAAACAAAATAAAAAAGTAAAACCTACATAATGTCTGTAGTCTAGAAGAAGGGCCACTAAACTGCAAGCCTTGACTCTAGCTCTTCCACTGATTCCTGGTATTGGTTCTGTGTGCCCCCCCCCCCACTATAACCATCAAGGCCTACTATTGTAAACGTGAGGTGTGACAGTCTTTCACCTTTGCAGAAAAGATGACTGAGCAATTATACAAGGTTACTTGGAGCAGAGCGAGGGATAAAAATCTGTATTTTCAATATAGAAAGCTACTTTGTCAGGTTTCCATTCAGAAGAACCATGCTGCATGAGATGCTTTTTCTAAACCATGTTACTACAGTGTTTGTCACCTTCTACAGGCTCCCACATACAGCATTTTCAGCAGAAATGCTTCCCTGCTAAGAGGTTCTACAGCTACAGTGGAAGCAACTCATGATTTCTGTAACCTGGGCCTCCTGGGTAAACCTCCTGAATGTGCAAAAAAATCAAGGCAAGCTGCACAACTGAGATCCAAACTCTCCAAACACTGACAGGTAGTACTTGAACCAGTCTCCCAAGCGGTCACAAAACACGCTTCTGATCCCTCACACCGATCATCATGAAGCATAACAAAATAGAAACAACCTTCTTTATTGCACATAAGCTTCTCTGGTCCCCACCTAGCCACTGGGTCTCTTAAAGATATAGGTTCTCCAGACCCCCGAAAGGTCAGACACATTACACAGAACAATATAGGCTTGGATCTTACCCAAAATATCATGCTGCCAGCCAATCCTTCAGTAGCTACAGCTAAAGGTTTAATATAGAAAGAAAAGAAACAAAGTATGAGAGATGTTAAAGGGTCAAAATGAATCCCATACATACAAATGACTTAGAGTCCATGTAAAGCACATTCTTGGGAGAAATTGGAATTTGCAGGCTTGTTCGGTTCCTCTGGCAGAAACCTAGTATCTAGGTGTGCCTCAGTCCTTTGTCCTGTTGCAGAGGAATAGTTCCAGAAGACTGAAGGCTAAAGATAGCAAAATGGAGTTGGGGCTGCTACCTTTTACAGCCTTTTACCTTGGGCCTTCCTCATGTTGTGTGGAGCTTTTTGCAAATTAAAATGGAGTTGTCACATGGGCAAGTCCTAGGGCCTCAACAGGTTTCCCCCTGGGGCTCACTGTACCTGACAGCTTCCTGAATGGGCAATTAAGGAGACAATGGTTTGCAGACATCCAGTCTGGGTGCCACCTACATATAAACCATAGACTCATTCCCAGCAGATTACAACCTTTCTATTGGCATCAAATATGTCATATCACATATGGATTATTGTAAATATGAAATATTAATATGAAAACATAATTATAAATGAGCGCCTCAATCCAGATAGCAGCACAGTTTCATAGGCAGAATTCTATGTTCAAGCTCAGAGATAAGCTAAATATTTGGCTATGGCATCTGTACTCAGTAGGCAATCTGTTCCCGATGCCACAAATAGAGAGCCACTGTTTTAATTCTCCCCAATAGTTGTGTTTCAATGTTCTCTACCTTGACATTGGTATGACACCAGAATTGCTGCTGTATTGTTAAGCAGGGTAGTTGGTGAGAAAGTATAGTATTTCAGTAAAACAAACAAGGAGTCCTGTGGCACTTAAAGACTAAGAAATGTATTTATTACATGAGCTTTCATGGGAGAAAATCCCAGTTCATCAGATGCTTTGATGATGGGGAAACTAACAGCATGGGGAAAAAATACAAGCAGGGAATGTAAAATACATGCATGTAAATCATGGGAACAGGTCACACTTAACAGCAAATCGAAACAGCTGTAAAGATTCAAACTCTGGGGAACAGCATATAGAGGAAGATGAGGTCAAATTACCAGTTATAATGAGAGAAAAATTCAAAGTCCCTAATAAGCCCTGAAGCAATGCAATCAAATTTTTTAATAAATTCAATCTCAGCAGCTTCTCTTTGAAGCCTTGATCTGGTAGTTGTCTGTCTGAGCACTCCAATTAGTAAAGTGTTAATGGAGTGAGCAGGAAGCTTGAAATGCTGACCCACTGGTTTTAGAGTGTTGTGATTGCTGATGTCAAATTTGTGCCCATTTATTCTTTTGTGCAGACTGTCCTGTTTGTTCAATATATAAAGCAGAGGGGCATTTCTGGCACATGACATAAATCCCATTGGTGGAGGTGCAGGTGAATGAGTTTTTGATGGTGTAGCTGGTTTTATCAGGTCCTGTAATAGTGTCTTTTTTGCAGACATGTGGGCAAAGTTGGCAGCATGGTTTGTTGCATGGATATGTGCCTGCTTTAATGGCTCTGTTGTTACATCTGTAGTTGCTGGTAAGTATCTGCTTAAGGTTGGAGGGCAGGCTGTCTGTAAGCAAGGAGAGGTCTGTCTCCCAAGGCTTGAGAGGGTGAGGTATCATCTAGTAGCATAGGCTGTAGATCCCTGATGATTTGCTGTAGAGGTCTCACTTGGGGGCTGTAGGTGATGCCTAGCCGTGTTCTGTTGTTCAGTATTTCATTAACTGTACCAGCAGGCAGCTCAAACTGCTGTAGTTTGTGGAGACTTCAGACCTCAAGTGAGTAACACTTGATTTATACAGATTCTCACTGGGTATTCTCAAAAGCTTAACAGAGGTATTACAGTAGTCATTTTCAGCTTAGAAAGATGATACCTTACACCTCAACCTCTAGCTCCTGCTTACTTCTTGCTCCCTGTGTGTCTATGAAAGCATCAGTAATAATAATGCTTAGACTAAGATTCACAAAAACACATAGATTCCAAAAAATGCAAGGTTTATGTGCCTAAGTCCCAATTTAAGGAAATGAGCTCTACAAAACCATCACTCTGCTCCCACCTTACCATGTAGGTTCCTAAAATTCCACTGGAAAAAGTCTCCAAGTGCCTAAAATTCTGCCACTGGGCATGTGCACTGCTGCCTTCCTCCAGGCCTCCTGATGCTTGTCTCTCACGTAAGCCCAGTACAATCCACAAACCAAGGAAAGATGGACACTAGATGAGCACCCTGGGGCCAGTTTGGTAGGTGTGCTCAGAGGCTACCTAACTGATTAGGTCCCATGCAAAATTTCGCGGGCAGCAGTGATAGTGGTTTGCTGTTACTGCATGATCTGATCCTATGTTTTACACCCCCTTGCATTTATTTTCATTCTATTCTGTAAGTTCACCCATCTTTGAAGCATCTGACGAAGTGGGATTTTCTCCCACGAAAGCTCATGCGAAAAATAAATCTGTTAGTCTTTAAGGGTATGTCCACACACACTTCTTATTTCGAAACAACAGAGGTTGTTTCGAAATAAGAAGTGCCATGGCCACATGACGCACGGCCATTTCAAAACCAGCAAACCGCTTGTTTCGAAATGGCCGCGGTTGTTTCGGAACAGTTTAAACCTCCTTTGGTTTCAAAACAGGGCTGAAACAGAGGTTTCGAAACAGCCCTGTTCGGACATGTTGTTTCGGAACAAAGTGTTCCAAAACAACATGTGACCTTCCTCCCAGGGTGCTAAGCACCCTGGGAGGAAGGGCTGACCCCTCAGCACCCTGGCCAGGGTGCTGAGGGGTGTCCGCGGGGGGGGTGTGGGGCTGCACCACGCTCCGCGGGTGCCTGCAGGGGACTGCAGGCACTCGCGGAGTGATGCGCAGTGGGGCGCCTCACCCCAGGGGCTTTAAAGCCCCGGCTGCCACCAAACCTGGCGGCGCAGCCCCGGCGTGCGACTGGAGCCCACTGCTGCCTGGGCCGGAGTAAGCCGGGTACCCCGGCCACGCCTCCGGCAGGGGCGGCAGCGCTGGAGAATCCCGGGGACGTGGCCAGGGGTACCCCGGCCACGCCTCCAGCAGGGGCGGCGGCGCCAGGGATTCCAGTCCGGCGCTTACTCCGGCCCAGGGAGCAGCGGGCTCCAGCTGCGCGCTGGGGCCGCGCCGCCAGGTTTGGGGGCAGCCGGGGCTTTAAAGCCCCTGGGGTGAGGCACCCTGCTGCGCCTCTCCTGGCGGGTGCCTGCAGGGGACTGCATGCACACTCCAGGTGAGGCGCAGTGCCTGCAGTCCCCTGCAGGCACGGGTGGAGTGAGGTGCAGCCCTGCACCTGACTCCGCCGGTGCCTGGCACCTCTGGGGTGCAGCGCCCCTCTGCGCTGCACCTTGCGAGTGCCTGCACTCCCCTCCGTAAGCAAAATAGCAGGTTCACACTGTGGACCTGCTATTTCGCTCCCTTATTTCGCGGACAAAGTTTTTGTCCTACGAAATAAGGTGTTTCGAAATAACATGTTATTTCAAAACAGCTTGTTTCGAAACGTCTTGTTTTGAAACAAGCCTGCCCTGTGTGAACATAGCCTAAGTGCCATACGACTCCTTGGTTTTTTTTGCTGAACTAGACTAACACAGCTATCCCTTTGGAAATTAAGAAGTGGTAGTGCATATCTTAAACTTCAGTTAGATCATTAACCTGGGATTTGTGAGGCACCCAGGTTCATTTTCTTCCTCTGTCTGAGGTAAAGGATTTGAACAGACACCTCTCCAGTTAGTGCTCTAACTGCTGAGGTATCGGATATTTTGATGTGGTTCTCACTAAGTTTTGCCTGACAAAACTGTTCTACTATGGATTGAATACCAGAAGAATCATTGGGTCAACACATGAAACTGATTCTTTATAGCTTGCTGATGAGGACACCTATACATTTTCTTCCTGAAACAAAGGGTTGACTTGAACTTCGGGCTCCCATGTCATTATCACCATCTGGATCACCAGAGATCCATCTCCCTGAGGATCTGAGCCCTAGTCCATTGAAATCAAATTCCTGCAGATTTCAGCAGGAGCCAGATTTCACTGTAACTATCTGATGTCAGCTTTCAGAGACTGGGAGTGGCCAGTTTTTCCAGAAAGGCAGTCCCAACAGCCAAAACTTCTTAATAGAAATTTTAAAAGCAAGTTCCACAGCAGTAGAAAACCACCCAGCAATCTGAAATTTTCGAAAGCCAAGATTTTACAGAGTTCACAAGTTTTTTTCAATGAAAGACAGACCAGGTGAAGGTTTTTCCTATATTATATACACAGCCATTCTTACTAAATATTTGAATATCAAGGTCAGTTTGAGAGCAGTTTTGGTTTTACTGGAATTGGGCTGACCTCAGAAATAGCTGAGACTATATGGCAAAGTTATGACACATTTCTCCACTCGAGCAGAGTTGAGAAAGGATAGTGGAGCAGCATAGATAACACTAGCTCACAAAATAGATCACTGCTTCAGTAAGAGATTGCTCTCTAAACAAAGTGGATATTATGTGAGCAAAATTCAGAATCTCTGAGGAAAGCAAGATTGTGGTAGCAAGTTATATAAATATAGCAAAATAGAAATTTCTATGGAAAGCTGCAATTTAAAGGAAAAGAAGAATAATTTCCCAACCACTTAATAACTAGCATGTAAATGAATAGAAGTCCATTTTTTCATATTGTATTGCTTTTCTATTGAATTAAATCTTTGTCCAATTTAAAAGACCCATTTTCTTCTGTCAATCTCCTGAGCAGCTATTCAGTAGTGTATCAACACAACAGAATTTCTGTACATTGAACATTCTTCTTCATTCTTACATTGTATCTCAAGCATTTATTATAATGGTGCTGCTAGCACAGCTATAGACAACAGTGTGTCAATATTTCCATGTTAAACCTATTTTATTATTAGATGTTTATACCCAGAGCACTCTCATTTGTTTAATCATGATGAAGCTAAATACAATTGTCCTGAATCCTGACACCAGTTTTTCTCCATGTTAAATTTGTGGCCATTATTTTAAAAATATTTTTTAAACAATGGTCAAGAAGAAGAGTGTGATGACTTTTACTGGCTCAACCTTTAACGTACAAGTTTTAATACAAAAGATTTGTGGACCAGAAAGTTCCTACTAATGCCTGAAAGGAAAGGTTCTTTTGGCCTCAGAATTTAAATATTAAGGCTTGCACTGGTCTAGAACAAGATACCTGACTATTAGGGAAGTGGAGCTATTTTTTTTCATCATTCCTTTGCATTACTGTTGTCAAAGTTCTCTAAGTAAATGTGTTCTTCGTACCACACACAAGCAGTTGTTTCATAAGTAAAGCAAATATAAATGCTATTTATGTTTATAGCCCATCAGCTGCTGGGTGTTTGGTACTGAGCACTGGCAATGTGTATGATGGGAGAAGATAAGCACTAAGAAGGTGCTGCCTCATTTACATGCTATTTTTAGTAGGAAGGCAAAGCTTTCATCTTCATTAGGACAGTGTTTCTTATGAAATTACATGGAAATGAGCCACATGGCAGTTTAATATTCATCCCCATGACCACCCCTCAATTCTGCTTTTCTTTCTGCGTTTTACAAGAGGCCCAAGGCTGGTGACCTTTACAGACCTTGCAGGCCCAATCTCTCATTTAAGTAACCCATTAAAAGTTAAAAAGTCAATTGGGTGAATGGGATGAGGATATTTTGCATATTTTTTTAATACCTAACATCACAAACCCTTCAGTTTCTCTGTTTGATATTAACCTGCTGGGTGTTAAATCAAAGGAGGCTATTATGGGAAAAAACATCAGGAAATGCAACTAAGGCCTGAATATAGAATATTCAAACAAATATAATAGTCATGTTTGCAGCTGCAAAAAAAGAAGAATCCTGAAACCCAATCTGGTGAAATTATTGCTGTGTCAAGGATTAGAAGAGAGAACTCAGAGATGAGCCCATGGACTAGAAAAGTTTGCAGGAAGTGCTATGTGAGTGGCCAGAAAGATAGCCCAGGGAATGTCAGTGAAAGCTGGCAATAGGACACTCTCCCCCACAAAGAACCTACTGTGAGTAGGAGAGTCAGTTTCTCCCAGCCAGAGATGGAAGTTAACAAACTATACTAAAGTGATCTTACAAAAGCTGGCAAGGCTTTTGTAAATAAGATCCATGCATACAAGCCTTGAGTTGTTTTTATTTTTTGCTGTACACACTTTGTACCTTTGGGGATATAAATTATATGTTACTTTGTTTTGAAGATGCTGCTTTTGAGTCACTTTAATCAGCTATTGACACAGGCCCCTAGAGAAAAAGGAGAGATGGGTTCCAAACACAGTTGGACTAGCTGTGTTAATAAGTTGATAGCTGGTGGGAGGGGGTATCTAGTTTTGAAGCAGTTGGATCATGTGTTTGTATTCCATCCAGTGTGAGGTGAGGCAAAGCAGCCTGCCACTGCAGAAGGACCAAAAGGCATCTCAGATGATCCTCACTGTGTAACCATGGCAGGGTAGCCTCAAAGCTGCCTAAATTCTGGCTTGTACTGTATATTTTTATAGAGCTAACTCTTTCTTCCATGCAGGGATCTCATAACACGTTACAAATGAATACATTCAGGCTCAGCAATACTTCTCTGAGGTAAGTCTTAACCGCATTTCAAGAGGTTAAATAACTTGCTTAAGATCACACAACAGGACTATGGCGAAGTTGAGAGTAAGACCAAATCTCTTGAATACCTAATTCTGTGCTTTAACCACAAGACCAACTTTTTCCGTATAAAGCTCCTTTAAGTCTTACTCTTCTCAACAGCAGAATGTGTTCCCAAGATGTCCTTGCCACTACCAAAAATACCTTCTCTTTGGGCCTACCTCCTACTACCCCTAGAGTGGTGTTATGCTCAAATAAATAAATAGTGCCTTGCCTCCTGCCTTTGGAAATGGGCTTGCTGCCTTGGCATCTCTCTGCATTTGATCAATCTGGCAGTTGCGCTGGAGGGCAATCACTGCCATTCCCACTGGTCACAAGGACAGAATTCAAGCTCAATAATCTTTAGTTAAAAAAGTGTTGGTAGCTGCTTTTGTTAAATAAAGTTGTTGATGGTTGGAGCCTGCCCCTCTGGCTTATAAGAATGATATACTGAGTTCTTCTTAGGGAAATTTTGAGCCCATTAGGTGAATACTGTCATAGTTCAACACATCTGCACCTGTTCTCCTCCTCTATGGTCCAGCACGAGTGTCCACTCTAGCGCCTTGCTCTTCAGCCATCACCACTCTTGGGTAGAGACCCACATTTCTCCTCATCCTGACTGGGGTATTTTCAGATTGCATGGCTCCATGATTATATTACATAACTGAAGCAAAAGAGAGGCTGCATAAGCAGGCATGCTTCACTTCTCTCCATGAAGAACGTAAGCAGTGTACTTGCTCACAGTTAAGCTGCCACACAGCTTTTTCTAAGTGAACATATTTATTTTTAAAGTAAAACCATTACAGCAAAAACTTACTAAAAACAATAAAAGAAACTATGCCCATGCTAATGGCTATGTCTCTTTTAGCAAAAGTTAGTTCGGACTTGTTAGTCTGAACTAAGAAGTTTGAGGTTAGTTTGAACCAACCTTGGGTTAGTTTGAATTAACCTTGAGCCTATTAGTTCAAACTAACAAAGTGTTAGTTTGAACTAACTGCCTGAGTTTGAGCGCTTAGTTTGAACTAAGTGCTTAGTCTGAACTAAGAGCCAGTACTTGCTAGTTCAAGCTAAGTGTTCCGTAGCTCAAACTAAGGAATTTATTAGTTTGAACTAAGGAAAGTCTAGTGTGGCCATGGGCTAAATTAGTCTGGATTAAGCCTCTTTAATACAGACTAATTTGCCAGTGAAGACATAGCCATAAGCTTGCCAGAGGTCACCTCCTTTCTCCAGAAGGGTTTTGGTTGGTGGTTAGTTCTTCAAAGTTTCATGCAAGTTCAACATAGTATTAGTTGATACCAAGCACCCTCAATATTATGGGGAAGTACCTACAACCCTTACCTAAAGATTAGACCCCCCCCCCCTTGGGTTTGGCGGTCCGGTCCATTGGCCGGGCCAGAGAGCAGGCCCTGAATCAGTTTAAATTCAGACTCTTTGTATATTAGTCCCCGAAGAATCCAGTTTGAACCAGTACGATATACTCTCTCCAGGCAAAATATGCAAGGAATCGTGTGGCACTTGAAGACTAACAAATTTATTTATCTCAGGGGCTTTCATGGGAGAAAATCCCACTTTGTCAGATGCTTTGAAGACAGGAGAAACCTCTGTACCGGGAAAAACAAGGGAACAGATAATTAAGGACTCGATTTTCAAACATCTAGAAGTTTACGTCTACACTTTGAATGTTACTTCGAATTAACTTACTTCAAACTAATTAAATTGAACTAATAATGGTTAATTTGAAGTAAATTAATTCGAACTAACATGGCCCCACTAGAAACCCAAATTGAGCAGGACTTGCTAGTTCCAATTAGGATGGGGTCACTATGGGGAGTGCGGCAACATGGCCACCCAGGAAGGGCCATACCACCACCCAATATATAGAAAGAGGAAGGCATCCTGGGACAGAGAAGGTCAAAATGCATTAATTCAAACTAACAGTTAGTTTGAATTAACGTAGATCCATTGGGTTAATTCAAAATAATAAGTTTGAATTAACTGTTACTTCGAAGTTAAGGGAGAATTTATAACTTTGAAGTAAGGGTTCATTACTTCGAACTAAGGAATTACTTACTTTCAAGTAATGAAAGCCAATGTGGCCATGCAGAAATTTAGCTTGAATTAATCCTCATTAATTTGAACTAAATTCCAAGTGTAGACACAGTCGAAGAGACTAAGGTGCTTAGGGCTAGTCAGCATGCATTTGTCAAAAACAAATCATTTCACACCAATTTGATAGCTTTCTATGATGTGGTAACGAGACTTGTGGATAGAGGGGAAACAGTAGATATGGTATTTCTCGACTTTAGTAAGGCATTTGATATGGTCTCTCATCACATTCTTATTAATAAACTGGGGAGGAACCAACTAGATGGAGCTACTATAAGATGGGTGAAAAATTGGTTGAATAACCACTCCAAGAGGATAGGTATCAACGGTTCACATTCAGGGTGGAAGGACATAACGAGCAGGGTGCCATAGGGATTTATCCTGGGTCCAGTTTTGTTCAATATTTTTATCAATGACTTAGATGACGGCATAGAGAACAAACATAAAGTTTGCAGATGATACCAAGCTGGGAGGGGCTGTGAATGCTTTAAAGGCTAGGATCACAATTCAAAATGATTTGGACAAACTGGTGAAATGATCAGAGATAAATAGAATGGTATTCAATAAAGATAAGTGCCAAGTACTTCACTTAGGGTTGAACAACCCATTGCATACATATAAAACAGGCAATGATTGCTTAGGAAGGAGTACTGCAGAAAGGGATCTGGGTGTAATGGTGAATCACAAGCTAAATATGAGTCAGAAGTGTAATACTGTTGCAAAAAAAAAAAAGCAAATTCAATTCTGGGGTGTATTAACAGGAATATTGCGACTAAGACATGAGAAGTGATCTTCCACTCAACTCTGCACTGATTAGGCCTCAACTTGAGTACTGTGTCCAGTTTTGGGTGCCTCATTTCAAAAAGGATGTGGAAAACGGGAGAAAGTCGAGAGAAGGACAACAAAAATGATTAGAGGTCTGAAACATTTGACCTATGAGGGAAGATTGAAAGAGCTGGGTTTGTTTAGTCTAGAAAAAAGGACATGGAGAGGGGATATGATAACAGTTTTCAAATACCTACAAGGTTGTTACAAGGAAGAAGGAGAAAAATTATTCGCCTTAATCATTGAAGATAAGACAAGAAGCAATTGGCTTAAATTACAGCAAGGGAGGTTCAGCCTAAACATTAGGAAAAAATTCCTAACTATCAGAGTGATTAAACACTGGAATAAGTTGCCTCAGCAGGTTGTGGAATCTCCTACATTGGAGGGTTTTAAAAGCAGGTTAGACAAATACCTATCACGGATGGTTTAATAGTGATACTTGTTTCTGCCATGAGTGCAGGGAACTGGACTCAATGACCTGTCATGGTCCCTTCCAATTTCTGTGATTCTATGATTCTCTAGGGGAACTTACAGAATGGGAGAAAAATAAATGGAGGAGAGTGTAAGTCATGAGTTCAGGCCATACTGTAATCTCTTCAGGCAGTGGAACTCTCCAGAGTTGTTGCAAATGCAGTGAATTTGCCAAGCCACGGCTCATCACTCTTAGGCTATGTCCACACACAAGCCCTTGTTTCAAAACAAGCCGTTTCGTAATAACGCCTTATTTTGAAACGTCTTATTTTGAAATAACAAAAAGATATTTCTAAATAAAAAAGTGGGAATCGAAATCGCATGTCCACATAGTGGACATGCTATTTTGAGACAGGGGAGGGGAGGGGCGGGGAGGCTTGTGCGGGCTGGGGCTGCCCCACCCCAGGATTCCCGGTGCCCCCCCGCTGCTGCTTCTGCCGGGGCGGGGGTCTTCCCCAGCCTGGCAGAAGTGGCGGGGGGGGCCAGGGAAGCCCCCCTGCCCACGGCAGAAGCGGCAGGGGGCCAGGGAAGCCACCCTGCCCCAGCGGGGGGGGGGCGCCAGGGAACCCTGGTGGCAGGGCGCCCCGGGCTTGGGGGCAGCCCCAGTGGCTGCAGCCCTCCTGACCGGGCTGTGGGGCCAGCAGCTCCCCCACAATCCGGGCAGGGGGCAGAGCCCTGGGGGTGCCCCAACCAGCTTCCCCCTGCTTCCCCTTGCCAGGGGTAGGGGGGGCAAAGGGGGCTGAGGCACCCATCTCCCCCTGCTCCCAGCAAGGGGAAGAGGGGGAAAGCCAGCTGGGGCACCCTCTGACCCGCTGCACTCCACTCAGCACCCTGGCCAGGGTGCTGATTCCTGGCAAGGGTGCTGGGGGGGTGGCTATGCACCCTGGGAGGAAGGTCCTTGTTATTTTGAAACAATCCTTGTTTCGAAATAACATGTCCAAACGGTGTTATTTCAGAACAACTGGTTTTGAAATAACCCTTCTTTCGAAAGCAAAGTGGTTTAAGCTGTTTCAAAAGGAGGGCTCTGGTTTCAAAACGAGGAGCTCCCTCCTTTCGAAACAAGAAAACGTCATGTAGACATAGGGACTTTTATTTTGAAACAACCAGTGTTGTTTCGAAATAAAAGCCCTGTGTGGACATACCCTTAGTTCCTATAAGATTGTGGTTACTCACCATTATGAAATCACAGACTAGCCTTGGCCCAGAATGATACATAAATTAAACCTTATTGAATGACAAAAGCATCTCATGTTGGGTGGAGCATTATCACAGCTCCCTAAGTGACCCCCCACACCAGCTGCCACTTGTTTTGGCAGTCACTGTGGTTTCAAAGTAAGACATTTGTACTGACTTGCAATTGGATGAAGAGAAGTACCCCAGCTGGAAACTGAAAAACAGAGGCACAACTGGTCCTAAAATAATTGCTTCAGCACTGCTAAAATGTGCTGTTGACCCTGTAGTGGAATCATTTCTGGTCAGCTTTCACCGTCACCTTCTGTGGAGAACTGAAACTTTTCCAACCACTTGGAAAAATAGTATAGTGCTCTCACTTTGTAAGGGCAAGAGACCACATTATGAATATAAGAGCAACAGGCTAATCACCTTGCTGTCTGTGCCAGGAAAGGTGCTTGTAGGTATGTACTGCTGGTGCATTTGAAACCTCTTCTACAAAGAGAGCATTGCCTCCAACAGCCAGGCTGTACCAGGAACAGGTCCACGTGAGACACCATTTTAGCCTGCTGCTTGTTGTCAGAGATACACCATGAATACAAGAAGTCCCTGTACACAGCATATGTTGAGCTGAAGACTGCATTTGCTTCAGTTGATTGAATCATGCTATGGAAGGTCTTAAAGGGTATTGGTGTCCCCATCACTCTGCTGGACTTGATAAGCCAGCTGTACAATGGAAGCACTGCCCATATATGTCTTGAGAATCAGTTATTGGCACCTTTTAAATCACTATCTGATGTCAGGTAGGACTCCATCTTGGCTCCTGCACTTTTTTGTCAGGGAATGGACTTCATTAATGCAGCATTCTGTCAGGCCTGTAAGCATTCAGATTGGTTATTGCCTCATGCTCAGACCTTGGCTATACTGATCACATTATTCTTCTAGTTCAGAGTCCTGACAGAATTCATGAGGCACTCCAGCAAATGGAGGAGTTGGCAGCAAAGGCTGGCCTCCATGTTTTATGATTAAAGATAAAGCTGTAAACTCTAGAACAGACTAGGGTTCATGTGTGACTCCAAGCTTGCTGAATAATGAAACTATCAAAGCAGTCTCTAGCTTTTGCTATTTGGTTCTATGCTCACCAGTTCCTCGAACTCTCCCATGGAGGTTCTTCATCAGACTGGCATTGCAGTCTCTGCCATAAGTAATTTACAATGAACATGGAATCAACATCATCTCAGCATGACAACCAATTTCAGGATCTATTTGCACTGTAGACTCTCTGTATTGTCATATGGTTGTAAAGCATGGACACTATGCTGCTCAGACTGGAAGCTTACCACACAAACTGCCAACTTTGTATATTATGCATAAAGTAGAATGACTTCATTTGTAATGTAGATATGTATGGTTGTGCAAGTCCACAGCTCACTGGGGCCATTGTCTACATATGGTGTTCTATGTTTTTCGAATATGTTGTGAGAATACCACAAGACATTCTGGTAAATGCTGTTCTCCAGGTGGCTTGTAACATCCAGGATAAAATGAAGGTGATCCAGAGGCAGACTCCCCAGTACATGAGTTCATCAAGTTTGTTTCGATGTTGGACTCTTGGCCTGTTAAATTCTTGTGGCTGGTCAGGAATGGATCAAATGGCAAATGATCACTACAGTCAAGTGCCTGTTGAAGAAGAATAAAGTTTATCCATAATACTGCAGGAAATTGTCATATCTGTCACAAACACCACATGATGAATTTTGGGTGATATGCAAAGTGATGGTGCTAAGGATAAGAATGTCAAATGCTGCCCTAATTGGATTCTCATGCTGATCATTACAATAGTTTTAAGATCTCCTATAGACATTTTGGTATAATTGCTTTCCCTTCTCCCCTTCTACGCCCCTATCCTGAAAGACTGTTCAGATCCATGAGTGAGGGGAGCACATCAAACCTACCAGACTAAAAACTTTACATATTTTTTTCAGTGGGCAGAGGGGGAGGGGGCTTATGCATTAAATTTCATCCATGGATAAAGGCACACCAGACAAAATTTGCATTTATTCATATTTTTATCTGAATTTTGCACTAAAAGTCCCCAAATGAATATGAATGTCAGCCTCTTTTCACAGCTTTGCTCTTTATGCTTTCCCTTGGTAGTAAATTTGACTCCTACTAACAGCAGGTGAAACTGCTGTGCACAGAATAAAAGAAATTGTTTAAAAATCTTTAACTCTTTTTTTGGTGGATTGGTGTAATCCTTTATGACTGTATATATATAAGCGTTTATTTAAAAGTTTAATTAATCAATCCATGGGATTTTTCTTTATCCATTTATGTAAAATTTGGTCATGTTTTACAAACATAAACATGCACCATTGTCCATCAAAACAGACAACAGTCCATCCATTTAAATGAGGCCCCATAGTATTCTAAGTGTCACCAGTGACATCTGACATGGGCAGACAAAATAAGTCAGCGCTCATAGCAGGGAAAGCAGCTTCCATGTTCATCCCTTTGTGTGAACAGCGTCTGATGGTGGAAGCAAAGCCAGCTAACACCTCCCCACTAGAAGTGGATCCAGTTACTTGCAATAGGGTACAATAGATAAGAAAAGACTACAGCTGGCTATTTCTCTCCCAGAAGTTGCCCCAGCATTCTCCCTCCTCCATTGAATACTTACCTTTCCCTAAAAGGCTGCAATCACCTATGAGAGTGAAGAGATGGCTCTGGCATATACCGTGTTTCTCATAAGACTACTTTTACTAAAATGGAGAGTCACAAGCTTTGCCTCAGTGGGTAATCTAGTATCTCAGGTTGAATTAAATACATACCCATGCTCCTGTGGGCAACAGTAGTCAAAACAATTTCCCTCTGTAGTTTTTCATAGTCTGATATTCCACAGTCTCAGTTATTATTAACTCTTAAATGAGCCTCTGGACCAACTGTGTATGTGCCTAATGAGTGGCCCAGATCCTCCCTGGGGCCAGAGCGCCACTTGACAAATCTGAGGAGTAGGAAGTAAAGATGGCCTTGAACCAGCTTAGTTCTCCCTTGATCCCTATGGGTTGGTTCAGCCACCAGTATTAAAGTAGCCTCATAACTTATTCTTAATGCCTTTGGTTTTCAATAGCTCCCAAGAGCTGATGAACTAGCCAGGAATTATTGGAACACAGCATAACCACACATCATCTCACTTCTGTCATGCTCCTATTTGACCATTTTACTAGGCCCTTTGCACTGCTGGAAGCTCATGAGCAAGCCAACTCTTGCAAGCAGCTGACCTGTTTTTAACTGGTTCAAATAGTTTGGCTGTGCTTTAGTTCAGTATCTGTATTTTGGATATTTCTCTGAACCTGAACTATGAGGGAGAGATTGCAAACCTCTCACTTCAGTTTGTGAGTAGTTAATCCTGAGTATGTGAATACTCAAATGAGGTCAGGAGGGCCACATTCTGCTACCTTTACTCATGTTGGATAGTATTGTGCTCTAGGTGAGATTATGATTTAAAATGGGAATGTTCCTGGGATTACTAGCCTGCCTCTGGATATTACACAGCTTTAGAGAGGGTATCATGGTCTGGCCCTCTACAAGCCATTCCACTGAAATTGCAGAGTAAGGTACTATTCAGTGTAAACTGGGATTCTATGTCCTGTGACTCAAAATATCAAATATTATGTTTTAGTGCCACATCTGATACACTGTTGTTAACTATTTATTTTTACATTTATCATCATTTCCAGTCTTTGTCACTGAACCATTTTTATGCTCATTGTGACAAAGAATACCATGGCTTTCAAAGAGCTACATTTTCTATTTTAAGTGAATATCCAGTACTGAGTTGCATTCAATGTGTATGCTACTTGTGACTTAGTAATACTAATCAATCAAGAGTTGTCTGTACATTCCACCTTTGTACTTGATGCCAGCAGAAAACTTTAAGAATGTCAAGCTCACCTGCTCTTTCAGAACAAAAAAAATCGAAAGTGTGAACTCTGCAATCTGAGCTAATTGACTGATGTGATGGCATGCTGTGTAAGCTATGAGTTTTTTCAGCAAAATTTTTAATCTTAAAGTCACCAAAATACACATTTTTCCCAAAAATGAGATATAGTGGAGTTAAGTTAATTATACTACAATTAAAGTAATGGAAAAGAAAAACCTAATCAAACGTGAACAGCTTGTATAACCATTAACCAGACTATGGTGAACCATTACTTAACTCTGACTTACATGATCCATCATGGGATCATAGGCAGCCAGTTAACTAATGCTTAAATAATTCTACAGTCATTTAAAGCTGAGGTGAATAACAGCACGCAACCATGCCTTCACATTTAGTGTTTGTAGTTATTTTTAACTGGTATGAAGTTACACTAACCCCCCTCTAAAGTTGCAATAATGTGTAGGGATTTGACTTTTAAAGAGATCTCCAGTCAAGTTTCTATATAAGACCTTTCTAAGTTTTAAAGGCTTATGTTCATTCCCCACCACCCTATTTTCAGGTACTGCAGCTCTTTTTAGGCCAATATGTCATATGGGATCCAATCAACCAGTGCTGCAAGGTGAACTGTTTAATATATAGCTGATTATACATAACATCAGTAAAATTATCCAATAGCTCTGTGTATTGCACATTACATTGATTTGTATTTTGTCCAAAAACAGTAGGGAGTTCAGAGAAACTAGAAGAGAAGGCAGTTAAATTAACTTCCCATACAACGGTGGAGACAGAACAAAAAAAGCTTACACAGAGAAAACAAGACCCATCATACCACTGCTGACATTTCCCAATAAATCTACCACTGAGCTCTAACTAGTGACCAGCATCAGTGCTAATGAGGAGGAGGTGGCAAGGCGCTTCTGTTGTAGCTGCTATTGCTTCATGTACCACCACAGATGACCTCCCCAGAGTACATCTCAGAATAAGCAAGCTGTAGTGTGGAATCACCCACCTCATATAACAACAGTATGAAACTCATTATGTTCATTTCCTCAGACACCAGTGCTTCTGCTAACTAGAAGGAAACAAATAGATTCAATATATACTGCAGGATAGAAAAGAAGAGAGAGAGAAAAACAGTGCTACTGTTATTCCAAGAGGAACTGGAAACTTGTGTTTTAGCATCTATAGAACTTGTATATTCTAAAATATTTAAGAATGAAAATTAGTTTAGGATCAGATAATGAGTAGGAAGCTGTGAATGAAAGGATAGTCTGTATGGACCAAAAGAGGAGTGCTGAAGAACAAGCTTTTTGGTGGCATATGAGGATGATTAGGAGGGAACATCTGAAGTCAGGTCAAGTGTGCCAATCCAAAAACAGCTGGCATATCCTGTAATGGATAATAAAAATAATACATATATAATAATAATAACTAAGAAATGAGTGGACTTTGGGAAGGAAAAACGCTTGAAGCAAAGGGAATGAATCTAATGTAACCTTTCTGCTAGCTGGAGCTGGCAGCAACAAGGGCTGGGTTCACTATTGCAAGATTTAGGAACTTCTTTTAACAATACAATGTTTAAAAGAACAAACACTTCACAGAGTTTACATCAAGAGTTGCTGGACATCCGGGTACAGCTTACAGATTTTTGAATAAATATCAAGAACAAATCTTGTCAAACCATCCTGGTAGCTTTTTATGATAGAGTAACAAGCTTTATTAGTAGAGAGGAAGCAGTAGATATGGTATATCTAGACTTTAGGAAGGCTTTTGCTACAGTCTCATATCACCTTCTTATTAAAAAAATTGGAAAGTACAATCTAGATGGACCTACTATAAGATGGGTCCATAACTGCTTGAATTAGCAGTCCCAGAGAGTAGTTATAAATGATTCATAGCTATGCTGGAAGGGCATAACAAGCAGGGTACTTTAGGGGTCAGTTTTGGGACTGGTTCCGTTCAATATTTTCATCAGTGATTTAGATGATGGAATAGAGAATACATGTGCAGAGTTTATGGATGATACCAATCTGGGAGGGATTGCAAGTGCTTTGGAGGATAGGATCACAGTTCAAAATAATTTGGACAAACTGATGAAATGGTCTGAGGTAAACAGAATGAAATTCAGTAAAGACAAATGCAAAGTACTCCACTTGGAAAGAACAATCAATTGCATATATACAAAATTGGCTGTGACTGTCTAGGAAGGAGTACTGTGGAAAGGGATCTGGGTGTCATAGTGGACCACAAGCGAAATATGAGTCAGCAGTGTAATTCTGTTGCAAAAAAAAAGCAAATGCTGTTCTGGATATATTAATAGTAGCAGTGTAATCAAGAAATGAAAAGCAATTCTTCCACTCTACTCCACACTGATTAGCCTCAGCTGGAGCATTGTCTCCAGTTCTGGATGCCTCATTTCAAGAAAGATGTGGACAAACTGGAGAAAGTCCAGCGACATGCAACATGAATGATTAAAGGTCTGGAACACTTTGACTTATGAGGGAAGAATGAAAGAATTGGGTCTGTTTAATTTAGAAAAAGGGACACTGAGAGGGGACCTGATAACAGTCTTGAAGTATCAAAAAGTCTGTTATGAGGAGGAGAGAGAAAAATTATTTTTCTTAACAGTGGATGATAGGACAAGAAGCAATAGGCTTAAATTACACCAAGGGAGGTTTAGGCTGGATAGTAGGAAAAATTTCCTGTCAGGGTGATTAACCACTGGAATAAGTTGCCTAGGGAGGTTGTAGAATCCCTACTGTTAGAAATATTTTAAGAGCAGGTTAGATAAACCTGTCAGGGATGTTTTAAGATGGAACTTGGTCGTGTTATGAGTGCAGGTGACTAGACTTGATGGCATGTCATTGTCCCTTCCAGTTTCTATGATTCTATGAGTATGGAGTTTGGTTAGAAGTTAACAAGTACCATGAATTCATAATCTATAGTATCACCGATCAAGGGTTGAGGGTCCAATGGTTTAAAGAATAAGTGGTCAGTAATTTGGGAACATCAGTTATTACAGAAGTTACGTCAGATGTGATTTATGGGGAGTAGATACGTCAATAATAGTGGATTGTCCCTCACTGAGTCAGAGATATGGTGCAGATTGTTTTTTAGGCTATATATTTCTGTCAGTGGAGAGGAAAGTCTTGGAATCTTCCTGACACCAATTCATTATAATAAAAAACAAGACAGTTACACACAACCCCTTGGTGTGTAATGGCCCCCCTGTGGAGGCAATACTACTTCCTCTCTCACAAGCACATAGACTTAGTGCAGAAAAGAGACTTTTAACAAAAAGAGTAAAAGTAACCCAGAATTAACTTGCTGCAAGCAGGATTCACATGCATAAAACCATGAACAAAACATCCACCCCATGCATGTTTGGCAGTTTTCTTTTGTCTCAGCTTCTTAAGTACAGCAAAAAGAAGTTTCTTTAACTCACCCCTCTCTTCACAGCACCCCAGTCATAGGTTTTGTTTTTAGTAAGGGCAGATCCTGGATCTACAGATGAAGCTGCAGAGTTCACCCCCCACCCTGGTTTGGGAGAGAGGGAACGAAGACATCTTGCTTGCTCTGCTGTCTGGTCACGATGTTCCAGCCACTTCCTGCCCCACTGGCCACCCTGCTGGCTGCTTGCTTCTCTGCTGGCCAACCAATCCTTTGCCAGCTGCTCCTTTGCCCAGCAATATCTTCTGTTGCTATTTGCTTCTTCAACCTCAGCTTGACCTCTGTCCGTCCGTCCACCTCTTATGTTCCACGTAGCTCTCTGATTCTCACTTCAGCACTGAAACTGGGCAGGAGCATTGGTCCACAATAAATGATTTTAGCTCTAGCAAGCACTTAGCAAAAGACTCCTAAATAGAACCTTAATTAGCTTTATCTTTGAATGGGTGTGGGGGAGCTGTTAAGCCATGCCTACGGATCTTAGGCATCCACATCTTCAGGAAGGAATATTTCACCCCCTACGCCCCAACCTTTATGAGGCTCTGGCATTCAAGATTATAGGGATTGTTTTTTAATCACAGCAGGCTAAGCACAGTTCTGCTGGCCTTTGCTCATGCAATAAGGGGAACAACAATTCATCACCCTTGCATTTAACACTAACATGATTTGTAAACCAACACCAGCCAAAGGGATCATTAGGGCAAAGCAGGCCCATCATGGTAAGCAATGAAGCAGGGTGGGTGTGCTGATGCAAATATTGTCTGACCCCATCACCTGTCCTCCTCCCACCAGCCCTGGTTAAACTAAGTCACCTGAGAAGAAAATAAAGACTTTCCAATGACTTTGCAGGATAAAATAAACAACAGAGGTACATGATACCCTGTGAGTGGGAATACACTAAAAATAATCCTTAACCTCTATGGATATGTCTACACTGTAAAGATTTTTTTTTTTAAAGCAGGCTTTTTTCAGAAAAACTTTATTTCCTGTCACTGCAGTCATTTGCATTTTGAAATAGCGCTCCTTTTTTTCTGAAGAAATGGAGCACTATTTTGAAAAAATAAAACCTAGCTCTATTTCAAAATAGTCATTATTTCAAAATAGGTATTTCGAAAAAAGCCAATCCAAGCCACAGGATTGGCTTTTTTCAAAATAGTAGCCCTATACTTTGTATTGGCTGCCCATGTTTTCAAAATAGAGAGTCCAGAGAGGACTCTCTATTTCAAAATAAAAACACTGACTTATTTTGAAATAGAGAGTCCTCCCTGGACTCTCTATTTCAAAATAACAATTTTGAAATAATTTTATTTCAAAATAATTATTTCAAGAAAAAACTCAAAGTAATTATTTAAAAAAATATTTTAAAATATCTGTGGCTGTATAGACATAGCCTATATTTGTGCTGTTGTTATATGCCAGAAGAATTTAGTGGAACAGTTATTGTGGGCATCCAAACAGTGCACAGTATAAATTATTGCCAACCAACAAGACCTGGACGTTTTACTCTGCACACCGACTGCTTCCACAATGCTAAAAATGAACCTTCATTACTTTGGAATATATTTAAATTTTTCATTCACACTCTTACTCAGAACATCTTTCTTTACGAAACACAGCCACAAACATTTCTGCCTGAGACTCATGCCTTCAACACATATTTTGGAGAGAGCCTGAGTCTAATCTCACATACATGATTTTGACACAGTTTCCTTGAAATTACTCCTTATTTGCATTGCTGTGAGGAATGATCAGGATCAGGCACTACCTTGCATAGTCTGTTGGTTGCAGATACATGAAGCCAGACAGAAATGCACTAGCATGATACCTAACTCCAAGTTAGGCAGACTGCTCCTTTTCCCCAACTGAACTTCTTCAGTGGCAGCTCTTGCTCCAACAAAATTGCTGACAGGGATTTACTGAATTAACCTTTAAGCTCCAATTCATGCTGGTGCAGTGCGTTTATATCAGAGGTATGCACTAGTGTAACTAATTGATTTAGCTACAGCAATGAATATTTTCTAGCTTTCTTGTTTGCAAGTAATCTTCCTCAGTCTGTCTTTAGTATAAATCTGTCCTATTTAGCATTCCCATTTAGCTCATTTGCACATGAGTCACACAGTAGTATGATATACTTTCCTAGTTCCATTTACATGGGTGGTATGCATGTCTACAAAAGTACCATGTCTTCAGAATCAGGACTCTTCTGTATATTGTGTGAGACAGTTCATATGAAATCTGAACTACTTTAATTGGACACACAAGACACATTTCTGATCCCTGATTGGATGACCATAATTCTTAGGCTCAAGTTTATTGTGTGAATGGTTGTATTTTATCAATCTGCATACAAATTGCTTTCTGAGAATATTATGCAATATTTACTTAAAATCTGCTGTTGCTATTCCCAACAACAAGCCCATTTGCTATAATATACACAACTGAACACAAAAGATGTTGACATAATTATATCAAGTATGAAAAACTGGTGCTAGTATTTGTAGAAAATAGGTTGCATTATTGGCTCAGCTTCAGACCTAGGGGCTGGATACAAATCCCCACCCCTCCCTTTAGGTGAGTCGTCCGATTGATTTCATTGGGAGTACTCATCTGAGTAAAACGAAGAGAATTTTGTCCTTGATTCATAACTAAGGGCTTGGTTCAGGTTTAAGTCATAAACTGTCAGCGGCTTGGACAGTATTTTTGTTATATGCATACAAAACTGCGTCTAATCTCTGATTGTAGTTTTTAGTCACTACTGCAACATGTGTCATAAATAATCATTGTCATAGCAATGAGTACCTGGTTCTCATAATGTGCGAACTAGTGACCAACTGATGAAATTAATACTTAGCAGAAGAAACATGAAGTACTTCTTCAAACAATGCACAGTCAGCTAGTGGAACTACTGCCAGGGGATATTGTGAAGGTCAATACCTTAACAGGGTTAAAAAAAAGAATTAGAGATGTTCATGGAGCATAGGTCTCACAATGACTATTAGCCAAAAGTTGGGGGTGCTGCTCCATGTTCTTGAAGTCCCTAAACCTCCAGTTTCTAGAATCTGGAAGTAGACTTAAGGGAATGGATCACTCAAAATTTCCCTAATCTGTTCATTCCCTCTGAAGCCTCTGGCACCAGCTACTGTCAGAAGACAGGATACTGGTTTAGATGGACCACTAACTAGGTATCATGTTGCCTCATTCTCTTGTCTGCAGGACTCATTTCAGAAAGAGTTTTCAGATGCTGCTTACTAGAACTGGCCTCCCTCAAAAACCCTAACCTAACTCTTCCCCCTTTTTTTTTTTTTCAGAGAAAAGGCTTTGGTGCCTAACTGCAGAAGAAGTTTTATAGTTGTGCATCCCAAGCAAAGGAAGGGGCCTTTCTGCGGCCTGGGGTTAGGTACCTAAGTCTCCCTGTGGGGCAGGGCTTAGCATTTCCTCACCTATTTTTCATTTGGTGCCTCACTCAGCTTGCTGATTTTTGTGCTTCCCATTCTTATTTGAACCTCTCATCCCTGCATGCATTGTAGTGGCCGCCCAAGTGCCTAACTTTGGGTTGTTGTTCCACTGGGACACCTAAATGTTAGGCATTGCAAAAAAGTCTAAATTCCCTTTTTGGATCTCATGCCAAGAGTCTAGGAACCAGTGCGGGTTTCCAGATGACAAATTTAAATGAGCCAAGGATTCCTGATGTCTCATTTACCCATCAAAAACTTTATTTAGATATTTCTTGTATGGGGGGGACATTGCTTCTAATAATTAATTCCAGTTCAGTTTCGTTAGATACTTAAAAGACTCTTTTCATGTTATTTGCTTTAATACTACTAGTTCCTAGTCTCCTACACTGTTCCAATAACTGTGAAATGGAACATACACTAAAAGGGAATAAGTGAACTGGTTCAATAGCTCTTATTAATGAACTATTATTGCATTGCAACCTTTATCAGAGTAAGAATCATGTTTTTATGAAGAGCATATATTTGAACAACACCCATTTTGCAATCTAATCTTGTAAAGAAATGGTTCTGAAATGGTGCTTTGCAGAAGCAGATAAAGAGAAATTCTTAGGTGAGTACTTCTTAGTAGTTTTTGATTTGCCTAAATCAGAAATTTGGAATTCTGTATGGTTTTAAACTGTTCATATCCATGGAAAAAAGAAAATAACAGAAAACAGAGAACAACAGAAAATAAACATAGATGAGTTAATTTTATTTTATTTTTTGTTATTTTTACTATATGAAGTAATTTGATACTGCAGCCATGGACTAATAGAAAACACTATTTTCCCTAAAGTGAATAATCCCATTCCCTTAAATATATGTCTGCAGCCAAATACTTTTCTTCATTTTGACCTATTGTAAAAGACAAAAATCAATAACATAATTTTCAGGAAATATTTTGTAGTCCAGAAATGTGAACTTTATCATACAGTTTTATGAACTGCAAGGAGTGCTGAAACATAGCTACAACAGTGTTCGATAATCCAGGGGTTAAACTATAATTTGGTAGGCCCCGGAACGTATTTGGGATAGGCTCCCCAAATGCCAGTCCCCACCTGCCTACCCCACACCCCAGTTCCTGTCCCCCAATATCCATTCCCCAGCATCCCATACCCACCCCCAAAATCCACCCCAGCCCCCAATACCAACCCCCAAAATCCACAGCCATCCCCTAATACCTACCCCCAGCTCAGGTGCCCCAAATACTTTCCCACAGTGTGAGCTCAGGTGCCCCAAATACTCCTTCCCAGCTTGAGCTGGGGCGCCCCAGTACTTACTGGCAGCTGTGCGCTGGGTCAGGAGATAATGCAATCTGCACATGTGCAGGGGAGCTAGGCAGGGGTTTGGGCCCCTAAAAATAGAAAATGGAACTGGAACACTGCATTCTGGAGCCTGCTATTTTTATATGGTGGGGCCCAGAACGCAGCTTTCTGGCTACATTTTCTATTTTTAGGGGGCTCGGAACGCTGAGCCCCTAAAAATAGTGGCCCCACAATGGCATTCCGCCATGTTCTGGCCTACTTTAACTCCTGCGATAATCAAAGATGCCATCAACATTGATCTTGGGGAATCTACCAATTTGTGAAAAAGAGACAGCCATATCTTTCTTAGACCTGGATTTCACATTGCTGTTCAGTTCATACAGTGTTTTTCTGAAGTAAATTTTACAAATTGTGCCTAAGAAGTAGATGTAACAGTTCCAATACTTATTCATGTTCCAATGAGCAATTTAATAATACAGCTCAGTATTAAAATTCACTTTTTAGCAGGGCCATTGAAAAATGGCAGAAATCACCCTCTTTAAGCATTGTGGTTTATATATCTATAAATTGCAGAAAAAATATTCTACCATTCCTAACAATTTTTCTATATTAACAAATCATTGTAAAATACTTGACTCTGGTTTTGTTTTGTTTTGTTTTTTTTAAAATCCTGTGTAGGTTTTGGGGATCTGTAAGGTTGGTAACCAGACCTCAGGTTAAGTGCCTCTAACTAAAAAGGACGGCTGAATCCACAAAGGTATTGAGGTGCTTAACTGTCACTTTAGGCACCTAAATCCAATATTTAGATCCTCAAAATCCCAGGTCAACAGCCACCTACCTTGTAGGCACCCAAAGTCTCCAGTAATTTGAGTTTCCAGTGATAAAGTCCCATGGTACCTAAAAATCTACAAGCCACCTAAATTTTGATGCCAGATGCCTAATTCACATCTAAGCCCTAAGAGCCTCAGAGTGTGTTTCTCTGCTGGCTGGATCAGGTATTACACAAACCAGTTGGAGGAGATGGTGGCAATTTCCCTCCTTGCTTATGATCTTTAGTTCAGTGGTCTGAGCACCCACACAGAAAATGGAAGAATCAGGCTGGAGTTCCCCTTTGACTGGTGTGGTGCATAACTTTAAGTCCAGGCCTCTCTAATCACTGGACTATAGCTTTCTCAGTCTTTCCTGTTGAAGCTATTTCACTTTGTGTAAATGGTCACCGGACCCAGGATTTCATCTTCTACATGCAAGATGACAGCACTGGTTTATATAAGCACTCGTTCTCCCTCTGACCCAGTATTTCATTCAAGGTATATCACTCAGTATTTCATTCTGAGTGGAACAGCTTCAACAGATGAGACTAGGAAAGACCCACACGAGAATATGGGATTTAGCTCTAGGAATGGACACTACACTTAACCATGGGGCAATACCATTAACAGAGAAGGGGCAAGCCCTCAGTTAATAATTGGTCCTCACTGGCCCATGCACTTGGCAGTGGTCATGGTTGGAGGACAGAATATTGGGCTAGCTAGACTATGGGCCTTACTAAGTATGGCTGTTCTTAAGTTCTTAACAAGTATGGCCCCAGCAGTGAACTTCTAAAGGGAGTTACACATATGTCTTCCCCAGCAATAGGGCAATGAGCACAGTCCCCAGTGCCTACATATACAGATGAATGGTCTCAATCAAGTGCCCAAATAGCCAACTCTCAGCCCCTTAGTCCTGGATGGAGGTACCTTCTAGTTCCTTCTGTGATGCTTTTAAAGGGCTGAGTCTTTGGTTCTGCTGCACTGACTGACTCTGGTCCTCTTGGTGCTGAGTTTGTCTCCGCTTTCCAGTTGCATTTTGCTTCCTCTTTCAGCTGCACTGGCTTACCCTGCTGGGCTGCTGCTCTTTCCAGCTGCACTCCTTTCTGCTCTCCTGGTTCCTCTCCCTGCACAAAGTGAAAGTCCAGGTGCATGCCTCCCGCCAGCCCACCAGTTTTGGGCCAGCTGATTGGACAAAAATCAATCAAAATCAACCCCTGCCCCCAATTAACTCAGTCCTTTGCAAGCAGCTGCGTCTTTGCTGCTGAGTGACACTTCTCCCTTCCCCAATAAAAGTCAGGAAGCCAGGTGGTCTGTTAGCCAGTAGCTTGCTGCTGCCCCTGCAACAGGAGGCAGATGTGGTGGGAAAACTTCTCTGCTCCTGATCAGTTAGGATTCTGTTGGGAAGGACTGTACAGTTCCACACCCATAAATAATAAGCACATAGAAGCATTATGCTGCTCTTGAAATTTCATGTTGGGCTCTAAGAAAAATATGGTGAAACATAGCAACCTCCTCATGAGTTCACATCCATCTTGGTTTGACTATCTGCATTTCTGATGCTGTAAATCCTGGGAGTCAGAGATAATAAGGATGCCATAAATACACACTGGGTATTTATATTAAGTTTATAGATTTGATAGTTAGACTTTGCTTTTTAAACTGTCACTATACTTTTAAAGGGAGAGAGAGCCTAACAGGATGACAATATACATTTTTATAAAGTTTCATGGGAGATTGGAAGAATGCAGGGAGTATTATGAAAAATAAATTGATCATATGTTTGTCACTTATGGTCCTATCCAAAGTGCACTGAAGTCAATGGAAAAACACCCATTTCTTTTGAAGTTCCAAAGGGGCAGCCATGTTAATCTAGTAAAGCAAAAAAAGCAAGGAGTCTTGTGGCACTTAAAGATGAAGAGATTTATTTAGAATAGAATCATAGGGTTAGAAGGAACCTCATGAGATCATCAAGGCCAGCCCCCTGGGGCTTGAACGCATGATCTTCTGCATACTAAGCAGCAGTGCTAGCAACCACACTATTTGCAGGGAGCATTCACAGGAGAATATCCCAAGCTGGCCAAAAGTGGCAGAACAGGAGTGCTGGGTCTGGTTTCTCAGCAGCCCTTAAGCCAGTGGTTCTGACCCCTCTGCCATGCAGTGACCCTACACTGAAAAAAACCAGCTGCTGCCAGAAAATTGAACAGTGACCATGGCTGTGGGGGTGGGGAGCAGTCCCTCATGGCTTTGATCCTTTCTCTTGAGGCTTATATTGCATCTCTGAAATCTACACATCTAATTTGAGATCACCTATGTGGAACATGCAGAGGGTGATCCCACATGCCATACTCCTGTCTCAAATCAGGCTGTATGTCAAGTCTCTAAAATTGCATGTAGTAGCCTGGAGTGTGCGTATGGGAGCTCCTTGCAAATGGCAGGGGCAGGGGGTGGGGGGAATGGGTGGAGAAATGAGATAGAAGTACTGAGACAGAGGAAGGAGAAGAGAACAAATACTAGGCTGAAAAGAAAGGTCCTGGAAGATCCTGTCTGCTGCTGAGCCTGTCCAAGTCCCTCCAGATCCTGCTCCCTTCTCCACTGCCAAATCCCAGGAACTGAAGCAGCCCCTCTGGGTTAGGGTTACCAGATACCAAAGCATGGAAGGAGGACAGGGAAGTATGAAAAGGAGGACATTGGAGGATGCATGGAGAAAATGTACTATTAATGTAATATTCTGTTTTTAGGGGGCCCTGGAATGCTTCCCCCTAAAAATAGGGTGTTCTGGGGCATTCCAGCATACTTTTACCCCTGTAAGTAAAAAGCCAGACAAAATCCTGCATTTTTAAAATGCCTGCCAGATGGATGACGTGAAGGTAAAAAGGAGGAGATGTCCTCCTTTTGCCTGACGTCTGGTAACCCTACTCTGGGTTCCACTTTCACCTCTGCATTTCATCTGTTCCCTGAGCCTGCATGAGTTTCCATGAACACACAGTATTGTGCACAGTATTGTGATCGGAGGGGTGCTAGCCATCTTTGCTTGGTCTGATGACCCCTGGCAGTGTGTATAAGGCAGCAACACAATGGGGCTACCCACTCCACCCTTCAGATTAGGACCTTGTTATAACTTCTCCTTCCAGCAGATCCATCCCTGAGTTGGATTTTATTGTTACTTAGGCTTTCTAGTTGTAGAAAAAATACCATACTTTGTAACACAGGCTCCTACTGGAACAATTCGCTTTTCTCTTCTCTTTTTAATTATCGGTCAAAAAAAAATCCTTGGGGTTTTTATTAAAATCTACAATTTATAACTTTTGCTGCAAGCAAGGGAATTCTCAACCCACTGAAAAAAGAGGCAAGTCCTAATTTGCAAAAAAAAAAATTGCAATACCCATATCTCAGCAATGGTGGAATAAGGTTTGGTGGTCACAGTTTTTTCTTTTCTTCATGGGGTCTATTGATTAAAAAAACCACAAAGTTTGCTTGCCAGTGACCTCACTCCTTTTCATATGAATGAGAGAAGCCCAAAGAGATACTGACTCAGAGAGGAGGCTGTCTGAACAGCAATTAGCACCTCATTGTTAGTCCTAATGACTCATCTTTGTTGAAACCCTGATCTACTGCGTTAAGCAACTTTCACCCCACTCCTTTGGCCTCACAGTAGAACCAGCCCTGTGAACCAGGCTACTACTTTTGGCCAACTCACCCAGTCACTGGTTTGGGGGAGACAGTGGTGCAGCCCGCGGGGGCCCCCCAAAGCACAGGGGCCTGGGCTTGTGCCCCTCTCACCCTACCCTAAGGATGGCCCTGATTAAAATAACAAATTGTAGATGAGCAAATAATTTTTTTCACATATATATATATCTATAAAGACTTGAACAGGGAAATACATAGGTACATGCTTAACTTCAAGTAAATGAGTAGCCCTGTTGACGTCAGTAACAATCCTTATATGCTTAAAGTTAGTTCTTTGCATGACTGAGATCTAAATATTTAATTATACAGCATGGAAACATAACACAGGATCATATGTTCCAAAACCACTGGTCTCTGACACTTGAATTGAAGAGAATTCTTTTGCTGTCATTCAGGCTCATATTCTTCTTTCATTCCAGCCCATTACTGGGCAACATAACCACAAATGCTCGAGTGTTATTAATAATTTCTATATCATCATCCAATGCATGCAAGTGTAAATGTATGAACTGGAAGAGAGAATGTCATTGTACTCAAATCACCACTGACTTGCTGACGCAAGTGGCAAATATTGCACTTCATGGAAAAGGCACAGGCAAAGAAAGCTTTTGGTTATTTTACATTTACTCTTTTCATGCGTGAAATGACCCACATAGATATTGGCTAATACTTCCCTAACTAGTTTAATCAGCAAGGAATTTGTAAAAAAGATCTGAAATCTCCATGCACTTCACCATTTTAGAGCTGCAGTATTACTCATAGTTAATTTTGCCAAAACATCCCCTAGAAAAACCAGTTTGCATTTCCAAATGAGAGACCTCTATCTGACCAAAGATTAAAGATCGAGGGTTGGACTTTGTAATATGCCTCTTGCAGGGAGAAGGAGAGATGCACAGCATCTGTTCAGTGTGCACCATGCCTTCTCCTGCATCTAGTCCTTGCTTCAGCCCCATTTCAGCCAGGGCTGTCCCTAGGGTAGGGCAAGTGGGGCAATCACCCAGGGCCCTGAGCTTCTGGGGACCTTGAATTGCCCTGCCCCCCCCATGGCCAGCTGTTCCATCCAGTAGTTCCCTTCCTCGCCATGTGCACTGCCTTCGGCTCCATGCTGGAGGCAGAGCACGTGATGGGGGAGGAGACCACGAGTGCTAAACCCAGCTGCCGCTTTTCACCAGCTTGCCAAGTCCCCTGTATGGGGAAGACCCAGCCAAGGGTTGAAGGGGCATGCCTCTCCCCTTAGCCGGCCAGCCTCGCCCCCCCAGTGCTGGGGGTGGGGGGTCTGAGTGGGGGCCCTGCAGAGTGTGATTCGCCCGGGGTCTCACACCCCCCCAGGAACAGCCCTGATTCCAGCCTTTCCTCCTGACTGCTCCAGGCTACCGTTTGCCTCCCTGCTCTGCTCCCCATCCTGACTCTGGTTCCGGATTTTGGCTTTACTTATCGACTCTGACTTTAGCTTACCCTTCAGTTTGCTATCCTGATCCTGATCCCAATGCTCACTTTTGACATGGCTCCTCAACTTTGACTCTGGCTTCACCCTCAGTCTGCTACCTGGTTCCTGGATCTCTGCTCGCCAGTACTCTGAACCTCCATGGCAATTACTGGGCCAGGGCATACTCCACCCACCAGATAGTCTGCACATACTCTGGTAGCTTGCAGTTGGTTGGATAGTTCCAACAAAATACATTTTCAAAGAGAAACAGATATGAAAAGTTTCACAATTTCCATCCCTCCTCTCCTCACAACCCAGCAGTTTGGACCTCTTTAAGATTTCTCCCTGCAAGATACCTGTATCAGCCTGTAGGTCCCTCTGCCTCAGAGGCATACACCAAGTCTTTTTCGCCATTCGAGGCTGGAGGTAGTAGGGATCTCCTAGTCTAACTACCAGGATGAGTCAGCAGAATATTCTGTGTCTCTATCTAGAATGCAGAGTCCTGACTCCTTATCTGAGGCCAACCGAATTAAATGCCCTATAAAGGCAACTAGAAGAGAACTAATGGCCAAGGGATTGAGGAAGACTTGCCTCCAAACTTGTTCTGATTAAACGCTCAGATCAAGAGCAGATCTGCCTCTGCTGATCATAGCTGTTAAAATATGTGGCTATCATATTTAAACCCTGGTATTAAAAAACAAAAACACATCTGGCCTGAAAAATGCATGTACCATGTCTGAGCTTGATGAAATTTTGTGTAAGTGGTTAAACACTGAAAATCAGGGTTCCTGAGGGAAATGCCTACTCAGCTGATTCTAGTACAACTAGTGCAGCTATAATAGGCTCCAGACACTCCTTGAATAGCAGCTATCTGTGCACGGTTACAGGGACACAGACAGGAAAGAAAAGCCAGATGGTGTACTTAACTGCATTTAAAATCTGATTGCCAGTGTCAATAATGAATTCCCAAATTGGGTTCTTCCATAAAAACTAAATATCTGTTCACAATAGTAGAACAAATCCCAACCCATTTATTTGTTTGTCCTAAGCTTCTAAGGTCTTAAACATTAAATACTCTAACAACATGATAAATACAATTGGCCAAATCATGTGAACAATGTAATAGAATTCTGACAAATAGAAAAGTAATACAACCATTTAAAATCAGTTTTTGTCAGAAAGGCTCTGTCACTCAGATCTCTAGAGGGAATTGCTTTGTAGACGCCACAGGCTTAAAATATCTACTCCCACTAGAACAGGAGGATCAAATCCTGGCAGGGTCATTTGAGTTCTTTGTCCTTTCAACGTAAAGTAAACTGCATATCCAGGATGAAAGCCTGGCCCCATTAAGGTCAAAGAGTCCTTGCTATGAAGTTCAGTGGAGCCAAGATTGAATCCAAATGTGGGTATTTCACGTAAGCCCTTACAAGCAGAAGTCCTGCACGGTAAACACGTTAAAGATCTCACAGCAACTCTAGTATAATAGCAAGGATTTCCTTCACTGTACAGTTTAAATAAGTATAATTAACACATAAACCTGAGATTAAAGAATAAATGTAACTGAGATTCTTCAGAATGTTCCTTCTTCTAGTTATTAATGCAAAAGTCCTCCATTTCACACAACTGTTCTGCAACTAGTACCATTGCCTCCAATGGAAATGCTTGTACCAACCGACATGAGTAAGGATTTCAAAAGCAGACCCTAAATAATGGCCACATTCTGCCAAGCTTACTCAAACAGAATAATATTAGTCCACTATCAATGGGACACGTTGTGGAGTAAATGCTCCTCATTGCTCCTAAGACAAGTTATTATTTCATGAGGCTGAATCAAACTGGTGGTTTATGAAACAAAATTGGGATTATTAAAGGATATCTATATCAGTGTGTTAACACACAACCAGTATTAGATCTCCCTCTTCCTAACTTCAGCATGCTTAACTTTCCCACCCTAATAATGTTCTTTTAATGTATGTTCTTGCATGTAATTATATCTCATTTGTAAAGTGTTTTGAGATCCTTCATACATTTCATATTTTTATACGCTTTTAAGATTATATATACATTGTAATACTATTATAGATGTATAAAATTATTAAAAAAAGAGCATACATGTCCTAAAATTTAAATGTGCTGGTAAAGTTTGCCTGGTTCATCTAAGAAAGAAAAATAACTGACTGCCATGTCTCTGGTTTTCACTAGAAGTGGAAAGCAGTTTTGCAAAACCAATACCCAGTTAACTTTTAATAAAACCCAGCAATTTTGGTGCACAATTTCATGATGTCAGATCTTCCACAAATATTTTCAGTTGCTTTGTTGAAATTACACAAAACCAAAACCTGAAAATGTGGTGGTGAATTCTACTAAACTGACAGCAGCTAGAGAAATGCTAATATTTTAGTTGCATACAGGGTTATCATGGGATTAGGCAAAACATAATCCAAAACTGAGTTTACTTTGAAAGAGAAAGTAGACATAAATCAGCAGCCATAAGTAAATTGAATTTGAAGCTTTAAGTGCCTTAAACATTAGATGTTAAACCCTAAATAGTAACCTGATTCTTAAAGGAAGTCAGTAAATTGCTCACTGAACAAATAGATGACATAATCAAAATGAGTAAGGCTGCTGAATCTTGAATAGACTTTGCTACCTGAGTGCAAGAATTTGGAAGACTAGACATGAGTGGATTGTCAATTTCCAAATTAGCATTACAAGAACCCAAATCTGCAATGACAATATGATTATAAATTCCAAAGGGGTAGCCATGTTAGTCTAATTCAGGGGAAAAAAAAGAAAAACAAGGAGTCCTGTGGCACTTTTAAAGACTAACCAATTTATTTATCGCATGAACTTTTATGGGAAAAAATCCCAATTTGATTTTCACCCCTGGAAGCTCATGTGATAAATAAATTGGTTGGTCTTTAAAAGTGCCACAGGGCTCCTTGTTTGTTATGATTATAAGGTTACACTTTGTCACACCCGCAGGTCTTAGTTTGGTTTAATAAACACTACTGCAATCCTCACCAACATGCCTCACCTAGATGTTGCTGTTATGAATGGAATTCATCTTCTTATTTCATTTGTTCCTCACTACTTGACAAGAAAAAACAAAAACAAACCCAACTTCTCCCACCAAAAATATACTACCCACACACACACAGAGAAGAAATTAAATTGGGGGCATGTTCCTTTAAAAGAATCTGTCCTTATTGTCTTCAGTGAGTTTTTGTAATAGTGAAATGAATGATAAGAGGGTTCTAGATGAAAAGGAAAGCCTTTTAATTTACTAAGGAAAAAAAAAACAGAAGGCTGCTGTGACTAGCATTATTAAACTCGCTCCTCTGTAATTGACTTCCCTCCCATCAAACGTATTTTTTCAGCATTAGCATTGGCCATGACAGTAAGGCTACATTACTCAAACCACCAAAATAAAACCAAAAAAAAAAACCCCCTCACAAACCAACAGTGAAGAGCTGACTTGTCTAGAAATGAATTGGAGAACGAGGAGGTGGAGGCATCATCATTGACAGTGATAAGTTTTGCTCACCCTAGCTTTCTTAACAACGGTAAATCAGGATAAAACCTGTTGTTGTAAGTGAAGGTATTTAAAAGAAAAGAAATACACCCACATGCCAGAAATGTAGCTCCTGATTACAACAAGGCTTTGCTGCAATGGGCTAGGAAGCTCATAATTACAAGCAGAAACATCTGTCCCTCACATTTATCAAGAATGTGCAGGTTTGGATTCACTGTGACTATGGTGGAATATTCATCAGATTGATTTAGAAGATGCTAGCTGGTGGGTACGTGTGTAGCACAATGGGAACACAGCTATTGAGTCAAGGACAATTTCAAAGGAAATTTAGATAGTCAGATATTTTTATTTCTTATTAAGACTTAGAATAAGCTCCTATTGAACTCATGAGGCTTTTTGAATGCAATAGCCAGTACAGCCCTATTTTATGAACTAATTAAGTATTGAGAAGTTGCTAAAACTGAATGTCTCAAATTACACTAGTTATGGTGCATGCATGAGAATAATTTCAGCAGGAGACACTGAAGGAGACATCCATCAGGCTCCAACATAGATGTCTAGGAAACTTGCTGCAAAAATTTAGGTGTCAAGTGAGTTTAGTGAATAATATTCATTATTCAGTGATGGCAACATAACAAATGGTAACAAATATATGCAGTTAGCATATTAGAGTCTTGGAAATAGATCACACTGTGTCAAACGTACATCAATATGCTGTATTGTCCCTGTAGCCTCTGGTAAAATGAAATCCCTGATTTTTCTTCAGTTGCAAATCATGTATTTCATTACACCAAGCTCCTATGGAAAGTTAGTTGCTGTTTCATTGTGTCCAATCTTTCAATGATCTCTACTGTGCATGAAAAAATGAGCACAGTTTGCTTACATTTCTTAATCACTGTTAAAAAAGAATACTGAAGAATAGAGGGATACCTCATCTAGACCCTTTAGAAGACTTAACTCATCTGATGCTAAGGTGCTTTCACCAGGGTGGGGAAAAGTCCCACATTCTGAGCATGTGTGATCTCTGCTCACTGCTCAAGTTCATACACAGGTATCTTGTTGACTGAGGGATTAAAAATGGTTCAGTTAACTGGTCATTCATAAGATCAGTTCCCAAAACTGGATTCTACTGTACTTTAAGTGAAATTCTCAGTCTGCCTGGATAAAATAAACTCAAGAAATTACTGTTGCTATTCATCAATCTAATCTAATCAAACCTAATCTAATCTAGGTCTATCTTTTAACATCACACCCATCACTATGACATTTGCTAAATTTGCAGAATGACCATACTTTGTCATATTTGTTTAGACTTTCCATTGACTTCCATTGTAATTTGAGCATATACTTCCATAGGCTGGGATCAAAGCTGATTCCCAGCTTTAGATGCCTGAATCCCATTTTTAGGTAGCACTGTGATCTGCACAGCTCCTGGTTAGTTGCTGCATAAAGTTGTAGTTGCCTAAACTCATTTGACACCTAAATTTTTGCAATAAGGTTCCTCGGCATCTATGTTGGAACCTGATGGATGTCTCCTTCGGTGGCTCCTGCTGAAATTATTCTACTTTAATTAAAATAATTGAATCATTAAATGGGCCAGAGAATTCGTCTACAGCCAATGGTTAGAAAATTCACCTGACTGTTGGAAGAGCCCTGTTCAAAATCCTAATCCTCATCAAACAGGGGGATCTGAACAAGTAGTTTTCCATATCTTGCGTGAGTACCCTAATCATTGGGCTAAAAGTTACAAAAGAGGGTCTTTCTTCTCCAGCTGTATTGTGTGCAGTGAGGCAGTCTTTGAGAAGCCTACCAGACTGTGATCTGCACATCATTTATCCAGAGGTGTGCCCATCTTCCCCTACTTCACAGATTGCTAGGAAAGATAGATGCCTTCCTGAAACCTAGAATGAGGATCTTGTTGGCATCTCCCATTGGTTAGTTTAGGTAGCTCCCCACTTAGCATGCTGGGTTTTGTGGATCATATATTAAGGCTCCTATCTCTTTTCATTAATTGTAGAGGGAGCCTAGGTGCCTAAATTGGATCTATAGATCAGTGTTGTCCAGGTAATTTTCTAGAGGTTTCAATGTAAGTAAAGTGGTAGATGTGATAATAATAGATGGGAAAATAACACTGCAAGGCAGAGATTATCCAACAAGTTCTTGGAATGTATTGGAGACAATTTTTTTATTTCAAAAGGTGGAGAAAGCTACTAGGGGAGAAGCTATTTGTGACATGATTTTCACAAAACAAGAGGAACTGGTTGAAAATTTGAAAGTGGAAGGCAACAGGTGAAAGTGATCATGAAATAGTAGAGTTCATGATTCTAAGGATGGTAGGAGAGGGAACACCAAAGAAAGACAATGGATTTCAAGAAGGCAGACTTTAGCACACTCAGGGAATTGGTAGGTAGGATCCCATGGGAAGCAAGTCTAAGAGGAGAAATGACTGAAGACAGCTGGCAGTTTTATAAAGAGATATTCTTAAGGTCACAAGAGCAAACTATTCCATTGGATATGAAGGATAGGAAGTGTGGCAGGAAACCACCCTGTCTTAACCATGAGATTTTCAATAATAAAAATAAAGAATCCTAAAAAAGTGGAAACTAGGTAAAATTACAAAGGTTGATGATAAACAAATAACACAATTATGTTGGGGAAAAATCAGAAAGGCCAAGGCACAAACAGAAACAAAAGTAGCTGAAGGTATAAAAGATAACAAGAAAACATTTTTCAAATACATTAGAAACGAGGAAAACCAAGGACAGTGTAGACTGTTACTCAACAAAGAGGGAAAAACAATATGAGAAAATATGGAAATGGCAGAGGAACTAAATGATTTCTTTGTTTTGGTCTTCACCGAGAAGGTTGTTGGTAACTGGATTTGTGATATAGGGGAGGGCAGCAAAAATGGGACGGGATCAGAGGCTAAAATAAGGAAAGAACAAGCTAAAAATTACCTAAACAAGTTAGATGTCTTCAAGTCACTAGGGCCTTATCGTATTCACCCTAGAATACTCAAGGAGATGACTCAGGAGATATCTGAGCCATTGGCTACTATCTTTGAAAAATCATGGAAGACTGGAGAGGTCTCAGAGGACTGGAAAAGAGCAAATATAGTGCCCACCTATAAAAAGGGAAATAAGGACAATCCAGGGAATTATAGATCAGTCAGTTTAACCTCTGTACCAGGAAAAATAATGGAACAAATAATTAAGGAATCCATTAGCAAACACCTAGAAGAGAATAAGGTGTTAAGTGATAGTCAGCATGGATTTGTTAAGAGCAAATTGAGTTAAACTAACCTGATAGCTTTCTATGATGGGGTAACACGCCATGTGGATAGAGGAGAAGTGGTAGAGGTGGTGTATCTAGACTTTAGTAAGGCTTTTAATACGGTCGCACAACACCTTCTTATTAACAAACTACGGAAGTACAGCCTGAATGGAGCTACTGTAAGATGAATGAAAAATTGGTTGGATAACCACTCCCAGAGAGTAGTTTTCAATGATTCACAGTCATGCTGGAAGGACATAATGAGCGCAGTGCCTCAGAGATCGGTTCTAGGTCACCTTCTGTTCAGTATTTTCATCAGTGATTGAGATGATGGCATAGAGAATACACTTATAAAGTTTGCCAATGATACCAAGCTGGGAGGATTTGCAAGTGCTTTGGAGGATAGGCTCAAAGTCAAAATGGTTTGGACAAACTGGTGAAATGGTCTGAGGTAAACAGAATGCAATTCAATAAAGATAAGTGCAAGGTACTCCACTTAGGAAAAAACAATCCATTGCACACATACAAAATGGGCAACAACTGCCGAGGAAGGAGTACTGCAGAAAGGGATCTGAGTGTTATAGTGTACCACGAGCCAAATATGCATCAACAGTGTAAAGCTGTCGCAAAAAAAGCAAACACCATCTTGGGATGTATTAACATGAGTATTGTAAGACATGAGAAGTAATTCTTCCACTCTACTTGGCCCTGATTAGGCTTCCACTGGAATACTGTGTCCAATTCTGGGTGCCTCATTTCAGGAAAGATGTGGACAAACTGGAGAAAGTCCAGAGAAGAGCAACAAGAATAATTAGAGGTCTGGAACACTTGACTTATGAAGGAGGATTGAAAGAGCTGGGTTTGTTTAGTCTGGAAAAGAAGAGACTTAAGGTAACATAACAGTTTCAAATATCTAAAAAGTTGTCATAAGGAGGAAAAAGAAAAATTGTTCTCCTTAACTGCCAGTGATAGGACAAAAAGCAGTGGGCTTAAATTATGGCAAGGGAGTTATAGGTTGGACATTAGGAAAAAATTCATAACTGTCAGGCTGAGTAACCACTGAAATAAGTTGCCTAGGCAGGTTGTGGAATCTCTATCATTGGAAGCTGAGCTAGGGATGGGGCTGTGGTGTTGTAGCCCCCAGCCCTGCCCTTTCTCCCTGACATCTTCGGGACTGGAGACAGGTGTTTCGGCCATACTACCCTGGCCTCTGCAGCTGCAGCGGAGACTTGGGAGCAGCAGTCACCACCCAGCAGGTTCTATCCGGCCCTTAGCCTGCTCTCCCCAAGCCCCAGGAGCCCCCATCTCCCTCCCCACTTCACTTCCTGTGCAATGCTGAGGGAATGGGAATCCCCAGTCTGCTGCTGTGTTATGAATTGTCCAGCCAGGTAAATCAAGCAACTTGGAAGCCCTGGCTGGGGCTCCCTATGTTCAGTTCTAGTAGTGGGCCAGAGGAGGGGATTGCAGCCCCCAGCATTGCCCCCCCCCCCGACTCCATCACGACTGGAGGCAGCTTTTAGTCTCAGTGCAGACTCAGCAGAAAGGCTGGGAGCAGACCCCCCCTCCAATCCTAAGCAGCCCATTGTAGGGAATCCAGGCCAGCAGTTAGCCCACACCTTTGCTGGACCCCAGGAGTCTCCCCTTTTAAATTTAACTTATTTCTGCTGAGGGAATCCCTCCTCCCCCTCTCCCATCTCTTCCTACCTTACATTGGCTTTTCAACTGCTCTACTCCAGGAAGACAGAGGAGACCCACCTCCTGCGAAGAAAGAGCCCAGGCACTTGGAGAGGAAGGGCTCTTGCTCCAGAGACCAACCACTAGCCCAGCTGACCAGGAGGATATTGTCATCAGACCCATGTTAGCTTCCTTTCCTGCATGGGTTGGCAGGAACATGCTTGCGTGTTGTGCTGCAGTGGATTTCATGTCTCCATATGCTGAGCAGTGAGCGCACACAGAAGTGGAAACCTTCCAGCACGTGGACCCAGGAGGCAGCACCTAACTGGCTCTGGCTTTGCTTTTCTGTGAAGGGCCAGTCCAGCCTGGCTGGTGTCCCCCCCTCACACACTTATCCACCTCCTGCACTAGCTCTGATGGGGCCAGCTTCCCACCCTGCCTGGGGGGTGGGTACTGGGCTGGCCTTCACAACACAGGAGGGGTGCAAGAGGTTCTGTGCCTTTCAGAGCCTGCTGTATCTCCTCTCTTCCTGCACCTTGCCAAGGGCCAGCCTGGTGTCCCCTGCAGCTCATTTGCTGGGTGCATGCCCCCCCCCACTACTTCACTGCCATCCTTAAAGGTTTTTAAGGCCTGCTTTGACAAAGACTTGCTTTGGCAGATTTAGATGGTGTTGATCCTGCTTTGAACAGAGGGTTGGACTAGATGACCTCCAGAGGTCCCTTTAAACCCTAATCATCTACGATTCTATGAACTGTTGTATACGGGCAAGCTTTACTTATTGGTTGATTTCTAATGTATCAGTCAGAACATCTTAAGGCAGGAACCTTTACCCTGCACTTTCAAATACCTAAATATTTCACCCTTTTGACCTCTCTTTTCCAGGCTCAGTTAAATTCAGCTACTTCAGGACATGAGAAATGCCATACTGGGTCAGAACAATGGTTCATCTACCCAGTACCCTGTCTTCTGATACTGGTCAGTTCCAGATTTTTCAGAAAGAATTAGTAGAACAGGCAATTTTTGAATGATTCATCTCCTGTCATCCAGTTCAGGGTTTCTCATAATCAGAGGCTTACGGACACCCAGAGCATGTGGTGCCTCCCCAACCATCTAATAGCCATGAACTAGCCTCCTTGAAAGTAGCTAAACCTTTTTATGAACCCAGTTATACTTTTGGTCAACACTTTCTCTCCTGGCAATGAGTTTCATAGGTTGACTGTGCATTGTGTGAAGAATTACTTCAGTTTACTTTCATTATTTGTTTAATTTGCTTCTTAGAAAATTTATTTGGCAGCCCCTAGTTCTGTTATGTGAAGGAGTAAATACAACTTCCTTATTCATTTTCTCCACACTATTCATGATCTTATAGCCCTCTATTACATCCCCCCTTTGTCATCATTTTTCTAAGATGAATAGTTCCAGTCTTTCTAACCTCTTCTCATATGGAATTTGTTCCATACTGCTAATAATTTTTGTTGCCCTCTCTATACACATGGGGGAGGGGGATGAGAACTACATGTAGCGTTTAAGATATGGAACATGGATTTACACCATGGCACAATGATAGTTTCTGTCTTACTATCTATCCCTTTCCTAAGGGTTCCTAATATTCTGATAACTTTTTTGATTGCCCCTGAGCATTGAGGAGGTACATTCAGAGAGCTATCCATGATGACCCCAAGGTCTTTTTCTGAATGCTTTAAAGGGGTAGCCATGTCAGTCTAGTTCAGCAAAACTAACACGGAGTCTGATGGTACTGTTAGGCTATGTTCACACGTAAACTGTTATTTTGAAATAAGTTATTTTGAAATGAGTTATTTTGAAATAAAGTCCTTATTTTGAAATAAGTTAATTTGAATTAAGAAAATGTTTGTTCAAATTAAGGGAAAGTCTGCTATCGAAACGGCTGTTATTTCAAAATGGTTATTTCAAAATAAGGCCATTTGGACATGTTGTTTCAAAACAACGTGTCCGAGCGCCATTGTTTTGAAACAGCCGTTTTGAAACAATGGCTATTTTGATTTCAAGCGAGGTTTTACTGTTTTGAAATAACAGAATGTCGCGCGGACATAAGAAATTTTATTTTGAAACAACGGCTGTTAAAACTCTCATCTGAACACAGCCTTAAAGACTAACAAACTTATTCATTGCATGAGCTTCTGTGGGAGAAAATCCCACAGTCCAACCTGATCCTATGACTTACACTCCCTTACATTTTTATTTAGCTCCCATTCTGTAAGATCCCTATCTTCAAGTGTCTGACAAAGTGGGATTTTCTCCCATAAAAGCTCATGTAATGAATTTTGTTAGTCTTTAAAAGTGCAACCAGACTCCTTGTTTGTTTATTTTGAATGGTAACAGCTTGTTTGTTTTTTTGAATGGTAGACACCATTGTTTTGCATGTCATACTGGGATTATGTTTTCCAGTGTACATTATTTTGTGTTTATCAGCTACTGATAAATGTTACCATAAATGCCATCTTTGGTTTCTTTACATTAAACTTTAAATACCAAGATTTGGTACCTTTACTTGGAAATGTGTTTGAATTTCACGGTCAGATATAGTAGATTTGCTTTTTTTCTGTTAGATTTTTAACATTTTGGCACCAGTTAATTTCTTCCTTTTTACTGACCATAATCACTAAGGTTCTGTCTACACTGTCCAAATTATTTTGAAATAGTTATTTTGGAATAACTATTTTCAAATTTATATCAAAAAGAATATTTCAAAATAGTATTATTTCAAACTTATTATTTCAAAATAGGAGTCTAGTGAAGACTGTATTTTGAAATAAGGGAAGAGTTCTTCTTTTGAAATAGAGAGTCTTCAATAGACTCTCTCTTTTGAGGTAAGGGAAGGCAGTGAAAAGCACAAGCCCATTATTTTGAGAAAAGCCAATTCTGCAGTTTGGAATGTCTTTTTTGAAAGAATTATTTTTGAAAGAATTGCTCTTTTGAAATAAATGCAGGTTTAGTTATTTTTAAATAGCACTTTTTTTGATATTTTGAAATAACAAAGCACTTATTTTGAAGTACCAAAATGCCTTCATGGGCAGGAAAAAGGTTTTTTTTTTTAAAATAAGCCTTATTTCAAAAAACTTTTCAGTGTAGACATACCTTAATGCCCTACTTCTCTCACACTGGTGTGAAGGAGGAGTAACTGCACAAATAGCTGTGTGGTTACACTGGTTTCAAAATTTTATAACAGAAAAGAGAATGATATATAAAATATTTCTTTAGTACTTGATTCTGGACAGTTCTCCCGGCCAAAAAATTTATCTTTCAAATATATGGTAACTGCAGAACAAAAACTTCAAGATTGAGGGACTTTAGAGTAGTTACAAACACTTCTTTTCATACTCTCAGTTTAAAAATCTCTCTCTCATGCATTTCATTTTTACATGGTGGGCAGTACGATGGAGATGACAAACACAGGCTTCTGTTCTATTCTGGTTCTCATACTGTGCTTATTACTGTAGTTTCTGAGTGCCTTCCAGTAGTGTATTAAGGAGGGTGGCGACACATCTGTTCAATGTTGTTGTTCTCTCATTGTTTCCACAGAGGAAGAAGCATATACAGAAAAATATCTTGCTTTGCAAGTGTGTGTATGTTTTTCAACATAAACGTACCTGTGTTTATCCTAGAGAAGGCAAGGTCGAAGAAATGCCTTTGCACTTGAAGTGGAGAGCACATCTTTGAGATTACTGTATCAGTCCTGTAATTGTTATCTGCATCTGTGTCAGCCAGATATCCTGTGCTAAATTCATAGGGGAGAGTTACTGAGCTTCCCCTGTAGGAAGGGGATTACTGGACATCCTGGGACAGGTAAACAACTCTAAAGAGGCACCACCTCATGGGGATGTTTGTTTACACCGAATCAGTTTCCAGAGATCCAGGGAACAAAGAAAGGCTTTTGGTACAAAAGATCAGTTTAAACTGACTGATGGACCCTCATTTCAATCAAAAAAAACGACATGAACTTTTAACCAAGAGGACAAACCATGATCAGGGTGGATTACTGCACAGGCCAATGGGGCCTGTGCCCAGGGGCCCACCATGATGTGGGGGCCCTCAATCTTGCTAGCCCTGGAGAGCAGGGCTGGTCATCCAAGAAGCTGTCTCTGTGCTCCACTCTTGGCCTGCCCCTGGGCTGGCTGGTCTGCCCCCAGGGGTGGAAAGGCCAACTGACTTGTGCTATACATGGTGTGGCTTCTGGCATGGTCTTTGGGCCACATCAGATGCCACACTGTGCATGCCAGTTGGCTCTGCTACCCCCGGGGACCAACCAGCCAGGCTGTGGCCAGGCTCTGGCCCTGGCCACCTCTACCCACCAGAGCTGCTGGCAGGAGAGGGGCCTACCAGTGAAGAGGGGGGCCCACCAGTTGGGAAGGCCCAGGGGTCTTGCAGCCTCTGATCCATATCTGACCATGGTGAAGGGTCCAAAGAACTGAAACCTGCCAGGGTTTCCATGGGAAGAAGAGGGAGCCCTGATAAGCTGAAGCAGGCTTATCATTTATGTTTTCTCAGTTTGGTTTTTGCCCTTAAATAAATGTACTGTGCTTTCTGGAGGCTGTGTGATCTCTGGAAAACCACTCTCACTGATCCTGGAGAAACAAAGTGAAACAGCAAGTGCTGAGCCAGGTCAGACATGCTGGGATAACAACAGTGAATTGCATGGCAACTGCATCTCATATTCCAGGAAGGAGAAGATCCCAGCCCATAGAAGAATGATAGTTTGAGGCCTGAGACCTCAGGGGATCCCTTGAGCAGGTCATAAAGGTGGATACTTTGAAATGGTGACATGCTTTACGCCTCAAATTTCTATAATATTGTTTCACAGTTAGCCTCCACTGCCTGAGTTAATTGTGAATGGTTAAACACATGAAGTGCTTCATGTGATAGGTTGCTCCCTGCTTCTGGTTTGACATGCTGCTGTGACCCGCCCCCCATCTCCACTCCTAGATCCCAACTTATCCTGCTTTGCCAGTTGACCACTCAATCCTGAGTCAGTCCACACTAGACACCTGTGTGTAATCAGTCCAAGCAGTGGATGTGCCTCCTGTGGTCACCTCTGGGGTGGTCCCCAAGCGAGTACCCCTGCCCCAGTTACCACAGTGGGAACTTCTGTCTTATAGGTATTGGGACTCTTCCACAGTCACCATAGATTCATGTCCAGCCATTTAACATTGAACTGGATCATGCCCAGCCCTCCTCATTTGCACCCCTGAAGTCCATGCACTTTAGACAAAATCAAGGACTAGTTTATTGATTAGATTATGATTTAAGTGAGTATGTAGCAAATTAATGCCCAATCATTTAATAGAGGAGATGAAAGTCAACATGAGTAAATAAAAGTTATAAAACACATACTAACTTATCAACACTACCGGAGTTAAACTCATCTGTCCACTCAAGTTCAGCTCTGATGGTTTATAGCCATTCTCTGCCTAGTTCTAGACAGTGCCCAATTCTTGTAGATGTTTCAAGGTGGAGTTTCTCTGGCAAAAAGCCTAGAGCAGTGCCAAGCTTCTGTCTTTGTTCTCAGTCTCCACATAGCCCCTCTCCCCTTCCTGGGCCAAAGACCTCAATTTGCATTGTCTTTGTTACCTTCTCCAGGCACTTGCTTACAGCTTTGGCTGTTTACATGCTGCTGGCAGATGGTTCAGTTTGTATCCCTCCCCTCTGAGCCATGCAACCTGTTTCACATGGGTACACGTACATGATGCTGCAGGAAACACGATACCATAACCATATAGAAGAGCATTCAAAAGCATTCATTGAACCTTGCATGGCATAATTGGCAACAAATGATACAATCACAGTGTGAAAATAAACAGAAAAGTTATATAGATCATAACCTAGGGGTGCACAGATGTGCATCTCTTGGCACTTCAGAAACAACTATTGTGAGAAATATGGCTACCTTATGACTGATTTCTTTTTTGCAAGCACCTATCACTTGTCAGTATAAAGTACTGTTTGACCTTCGCCAGTTGTCTTCTATATTTCCAGAGAATTTCAGTTCTGGATGGGCTTTATCTGCTCCATTCTTCAATCAGGGTATTTTTCTTAGTTCCGTTTTACTCTAGGTGCCATGTGGTATTCAGTGATCAGTCAGCACTTATGGCACTTGCAAGAGTCTTGCTGTGCATAACAACAAGATCTTCAGAGCATCACACCCAGGCTTGCTGTCTGGGAAGCTTATCCTGTACAGGCACAGCCCCCAAAACCACAGCTTCCACTTGTTAATATTGTAGCAGGCAGTTGTTGTTATTTCTGCACATGGTTATTAAATTCGAGACCTGTTGATAGGAAATCTCTTCTGTTAAATCATCTAAAATTTAATATTAAGATGGGTAGACTATATGTTAATGAAAAGTGAGTTTGCTAATTTTATTTAATGTGATTGCATGATTAGAGACCTCAGCGTATAATTATATTTTTTCTACCTAGTAGATTTCCCTGTAGTTCTAATTTTTCACCTCATCCCATTTGAATCTGTTGTCTGGTATTGCTTTTTAATTGTAAAAAGGAGCTGCTGTATCCCTCATAATGACTTAATGGGACTTAAGGACATGCTTAAAGTTAAAATCATGTTAAGTATTTTGCTGAGTTGTGGCCTACTTTTGTGAATAAGTCTGGATTTAGGTCTGGGTGAATACTGGAAGAAAAAGTTCCATGGATATCCACCTTTTAAAATTAATTCACTTTCAATGTATTTATGCTCCTTTTGAGTTTTCTCCCTAAAAACATTCTAGTGAACAAGACTAATTAACCCAAATATCCATGAAAGACAAATTTAAAACTGAAAATTGTAAAGTGACTTTACTTAAAGTGAATGTCAAATTACATAACTAATGAGCAAAGGTGTAAATTCTGAAGTGTGAATTTTACATTTCAATGTGCCATTTGAATTTGCACTATTGGAATGTTGACCAGTTTGGGTATGTTACATCCTGTGATGTTCATGTTTCAAGGAGTAGTAGTATAAATTGGAACAATTCTTTAGCATATGGGGGTCTTATAGTTCCTAAATTAACATAATTATGGAAACATTGCCTACATTATAAGGGAATATTTACCAGACAATATTTAATCTACCATACTTAATATATTGTATAAGTTAACTTTTTAGTTATTTTGGGCAAAAGCACTAAAGGAACACGTTGTAAAGGTAAGTAGGTGCCTAAAGATGCAGATAGGCAGTCTGTAGGATTTTCAACAGTATTTATTTAATGATTCATTTCAATGGGAAAACAAACAAGGAGGCCTGAAGCACTTAAAGAGTAACAGTTTTATGTATGGCATGAGCTTTCGTGGGAGAAAACAGAAACTGAGCAGCTGATGAAGTGAGATGATCTCCCCCCAAAAGCCCATGCAATACATAAGTTTGTTAGTCTTTGAGTGCCATAGGACTTCTTGTTTGTTTTGCTGAACTAGACAAACACAGCTACCCCTTTGGAACATTTCAAAGGAAGTTAGGATTCTAGGCACTTTTGAAAAGCGTACTAGGCACATAGCTTCATTTTAGACACTTAGCTATCTTTAAACCTCTGTGCAAAGTGTCTAAATTGCTTTTGAACTTGTATCCCTCATTCTTTCTTCTAACTTTTCCTTTGTATTTTTGACATATACACTTAAAAAAAAAACAAACCTCCAGCACCATGTTTAGATTGCTTGATTTTTGATTGTCTTTAATACCAAGCAATTCTAACATTTTTAAAGTCAGAACATGATGATCATATTTTAAGGGAATATATTTACCCATCTCCACTTTTTGAAGACCAGATATACCATTTGTATTGAAATACATAATCTCAAGATACCTGACATCAGTGCTATGTAATGGCATCTGTGCCCACTTCCTTGTAACCTAAACCCTGGCACATTGCAAAAGAAGTTAAAGTTTGGAGTGGTAAACTGCTTAAAAGGAGTAGGTAAAACAATCTATATCTATGGGTCTGATTCTCATTTACTGTGAGACCCCTTTACATGACTGGCAATATAAAAGGACCTTCAACTGGGTGAAAATGTAAGTCATTTCTACTTTAAAGCTCCATTATGTTGCTAGACAATATAAAGGGGCTTGAGTGTAAATATCAAGCCCTATCTATATTCATATAGATTAGATATTAATATAGAGCATTTTGCATTTCTATAGTGCTGTGTGACCTAACTATCATTTATATTGGTATAAATTAGCAATATCAGTGAAGTAACACTGAATTTGTATAACACTGGTAGGAGTAGCTAATAAGTCCCTATGGGTTAAAAACTATATACACACATTAGTTCATTTATTAACTGGAAATTTTCAGGACACAACTTTTGCAGGGATCCTGTATGGGATGTGATTGTTGTTTTAAATTCAACTTATTCTAACCTTGTATCTATTAATCAAGGTGCTCCTTTTTTGAGCCAATGATGTTATGATCTACATCCTCTCTTTACATGTATTTTTAGACCCTACAATATGAAATATTACTGTTATGGAAATGACAGCCAAATCTATTTTGTTCTTTCAAGTGATATGCCAAGACAGTCTCTATTCTGTCATCAACCTTTACCAAAGTACAAATGTGGATGGCAGGAAATTTTTTTTTAAGTTGAAACAGAAATGCTGAGAATTGACTTTGCTAATTTATCAAAACTGTTTCCTGGCTCCCCTGAGTTTTTGTTGGCGGCCATCATATTTTCTTTTCCAGTACAACCAGCAGCTTTTTGGAACTAAGTCAATTTTATCATTCAAGGCTCATGTTAACAGCAGACTTTATGTTGCAAGGTGCTGAGTCTCCTGAAAGGAAAGCTCACCCTTATTGAATTTAAAACAAGTTAAGGATGCTCAACATGTTACTGGAGGCATCCAGTGCTTTGCAAGATCAGACCCACCTGCATTAAACTCTGTTAGCCTGATACTCTATGACCTTGCACCTTTTGAAGTTCATTACACCTGAGTAAACTGGGCTTAAGATACAACTAACTGAATCGGTATTGTTTTACATGTTTTGCCATAAATGCCTACATGAGGAGCAAGGTAATGAAAAATTAGGCATTAGGTGTTCTTTTTATCCCTGGACTGGTGTACTGTATCTTATTACTAGTGTCAACATAAATACGATGCCCCTTTCTTGTCCTTGACATGCCTTTCCTATTTGTGCTGTTCCAACTAAATGATGGTCCTGGGGAGGGATGTGACTGGGCCCTCCTTGTTGCCTCGATGTTTCACTCCACTGATACAAAGGATTCAGCCTTCTTGTTTGCAGTCACACATGCTCATTTATTTACCATGCATACAGACCATTCCCAGTTCCTGCTCCAGGCACTCCTGGGGCTTGGAAGCTCAGGGTTGTTGGTCCCCCAGGCCAGCAGGCAGAATGAGTTATAGTTGTCCCCCATCCTGCTTGACTATGTGTCCCCTCCTGGTTTCCTGTGCTGGCCTATATACTTTCCCTGAACAGGTCACTGGTTGTTTCCTCTTTGACTCATTTCGTCAGGGTGCTGGCTAAGCCTAATCAGTGTAGCCAGCTGTTACCTGCTCCTTTTTAAATTCCCGGCTCTGCTGTCTTGCACTGCATCAATCAGCACCTTGGGTTAGGACCCATGGAGGCAGCCTAGGGGTTTTACCACACTCTTCTTTGTCACAGGGGACTTCTGCAGATTCAGAGCAGGGTGTGCAATGTGGGAGAGAGCAGTAGTTTCTTTGCTTACAACAAGTTCTGTCCATTTTTTGCTTTCTTCTCCCAGAAGAGCTGGATCGGAGTAATGGGCCCAGTGGCCTTGTCCATTTACAAAGAAATATTAGGCCTGGCTTCAAAACAAGCTTTTGGAATTGTTTACTGCATTTTTTGTTTACTGTATTCACTGCTAAAGTTCTTCAGGATCCTTAGACATGTAAGAATGCTGCTGTGGAGCATCTTGCTTGCACTGGCTTTGTCTCTCAGTATCTAAATATCCCCTTTGGACAATAATTTTTTTGGCTTCCTGCATAAAGTAAATTAGTTATCAAAACACACAGTTTAATCAGTGCACACAGCTTGGGAAGCAATCTTTTCTCTCTGCAGGTGAGAGCAGACACTAGATTTGTCTGTGGTGTCAATGACAAAAGTTGGCCCCTTTGCTATTATGTGAACTGATATGATTATGGAGATTTCAGTCATGTTAATCTCTTCCCACATCAGCATTTCTTGCACAGAAATGAAATAACCATTGTAGTTGCTGGAACTGCGAAATCTTTGTAACTCTCCTTTTCTTCCTGGATTACTCAGGGGCAGGCAACACACACCTGTGAGTCTGGGTGTCTGATGTTCGTGACAGTACAAGTGATCCCAAGTATCACCAGTGGTGATGTTAGATAGGCAGGAATCTGTTGTCCACCCCTTTGCTGCAGTCCTTTCACTTGTAAATGAAATTAAAATTGATGAGGGAGGCTGAGTCCTGCACACACTCAATGGTGTTACGTGGGAGTCTCCAGGAATAAACCTGAGCTAATCTGTGCAATGAGTCTACCTCAGAAAGTACCAATTGTAAACAATATACACCCTATATTCACTGAGGGTTATCACTCTTCTACTTAGCTTAAAAAAAGATGTAACAGACTGCAATTAATTTAAATGTCACAACTAAATTTCAATCAGCATTAAATGCAGTTTACAGTAGTAAATGAAAGGTTGCTAATTTGCCACCATTTACCTCACCCCTGGATTTTGGAATTCTAGATTCTTGCTTCTGTGGGCACCCTTGAAGCTGGGGACAACACTGTTGGCCCAGTGAATCAGTCCAACAAGGGACAGAAGATGTCTAATTTGGGATCATTTCGAACAATACAACCCCTCTGAAGATGGGAGTTGTTTTAACCAGATGTCCGCCACACTGGGTTTTGGGAGATGACAAGATTACTTTGTCTCTTCTCAGACTAAGGCACTACTTACAGTCGCTTTGCTATCCCCCTTCCTTTGCAAGCCCTCTCTCAAATAAAGGCGTTGGTCACTCACACTGCCTTCACTAGAAGGCCACTTCAGTCAGCCCTAGGGACAGCAACAGACTCAGCCTGGGGTCCAGTGAAGCCTCTGAGGCTTCCTGCCTGGTCAAACCCCTAGCAGGCTCTGAGAAGCAGGGTTCTGGCTTTTTAGTAGCAGCTGAGGAGCAGCTCCTGGCTTGGATAGAGACCCACAAGGCATTCTCAGCTCTCCTGACCAGGAGTTCAGCTGCTTCCATGCAGCCCATGATATCTTCTCCCTACAGACACTGGAAATGGAAGTCTCTCTTGGTCTCCCACGTTATCATGGAAGTTGTAGTCTCCAAGGCTGAATTGCAGCACTCAAGATCTTCCCAGCTGGAACCTTCTCAGTTAAGATCACAGGCCCCTCCAGTAGAGGGTGCATACATCTATTTGGCATTTTTAAAATGAGTGTCTTTTTAGGTACAAGTAATTATAAGCTAGAGCCTTAGCTGGTGTGGATCTGCCTCGTTCCGTTGGCTTCAGTGTTTGTAAGCTGTGCAAACAGTGATCATCAACAGAGGAAAACTTCATAGCCACCACTGGTTTAGAACTTGATCCTGCAGCTCTTGCTCGTGTGAGTAAGCTGGGATGGCTTAGATGTATAAGGGTTGCAGGACCATTCTCTAGTGAAAGTGGAGTATCTGTTGGGCTCATCATGCACAGTTCTTGCCTATACTTAATAAGCCCAAACCTGTCCCCATTGAAATTGATGACAAAACTCACACTTGTCAATTTCCAAAGGGATAGCCGTGTTAGTCTAGTCCAGTAAAAAAACAACACACAGTTGTGTGGCACTTTAAGACTAACAGATTTATTTTTTGCATGAGCTTTCGTGGGAGAAGATCCCACTTCCTCAGATGCTTCGAAGCATCTGAGGAAGTGGGATCTTCTCCCACAAAAGCTCATGCAAAAAATAAAACTCACACTGACATCAAAACAGGAGCTGGCTTTATGGTAATATAGTTTTGAGGATCTCCAAAAGCAATGTGCAGGATGAACACATACTGAATTAAACTACTAGTTTGTGGACTTTCTAAATTGGGCAGGTCAACAACAGGTGCTAAGATCAGCGCAACAGTGCTGAGTTTAGCACTGTATTGATCATAATTTGGACTGGGATGTTATGAATGAAAGAAGTTCTAGAATGAAAGATTATAATGTATTAATGCATTTACATTATTGTTAAGGCTTGAAATAATCCTAATTGCCACAGGAATATTGTGGACACAGTTTGCAAACCAAATAGAAATAAGACCACCACCCTGGTTTTTCACTTTGGGAGAGAGGTGTTAAATTTTGAACATTGGAATATAGCTGAATTGGCTCCCTAAACTGGAAATTGTTAAAGCTCTGTTCACACAAACCTTGTTTTTAACTTGATTTTAAGATTAGATGAGTCAGTGGCTGCAAACTTACAATAATTGCTTTTAGACCTGTATACTGAATTACAAAGCACTCGCTTGGATTTTCTCTCCAAAGCATTTAACTTTTATTAAACAGGGAAAAGTTTGCAAGCAGTGTTAGAAATCAAACCAGCCATTTAAGTGTTTCCAGGAGGTGCTCCAGAAGCTCTCAAGCTACACTTCTGCACACTTCTGTCCTCAGTCTAAGTGCTCAATCCCAATAGCAGGCTAGAACAACGCTGTTGCACCAGGGAGGAATGACCCAAAAATGAGGGTGGAACCTGATGAATGCACTTATCAACTGAGACCACAAAAATATGCAAGTCTATGCGACCTAAAGGGCACTCTTGGAAGTACTCCCCTCTCTTCTCTTTCCTTTGGGGGAGGGGCAAGTGTGGAGAGGCCATTCTGTGGCTTTGAGACCGAGATGATGAGAAAGTTTATGTAAGAGCAACCTCCTTTTCCTGTGCAGGCAATTTTGTTTCCTCAGCCACTATTGTAGCCTTTCCATCACTGCAGTGAAAACCAACTGTTGCAGGAGCGCTCTATATCTCTATGGGTGTAATTAGTTAATACATAAGGTATCAGGAGCAGATAGGTAGCATAATTTCCTGGGTTTTGTAAGAACAGTAATAATTTTTGATGTGCATGGCAATGGATTTTTTTGGTGGTTCTTAATGTCCTTTACAGGAAGGCCATAATCTGGTAGCAAATCCAGTCTCGCCACTTGTGATCTCTTCAGCTATGTTAACCCCTTCATGGTCTCCTGGACCTAAGCTCCTACGTCCTAGAAGCTCTTAAGCTCCTAGAAGACAGCAGGTAGAGCCAAAATCTAGTTTTCTATATAGATAGAGTGTTAAAGAATCCACTGTTGATTGAAACCCCTGCCACTCTCGTCATATAAAATTGCTGGGGAGAGGGAATTCAGGATGCTGAGGGCGTGTGGGCAACCTATATGAGCAGTGCTCTCTGCAGCTGCATAGGTTACATAAGCCTAAGATGTTCATAGAATCATAGACACTGGAAGGGACCATAAGAGGTCACTGAGTCCAGTCCCCTGCACTCATGACAGGACCAAGTATCCCCTTAAACTATCCCTGATAGGTGCTTGTCTAACCTGCTCTTAAAAACTTCCAGTGATGGAAATTCCACAACCCACACAGGCATCTTATTCCAGTGGTTAATCACTCTGACAGTTGGAAATTTTTTCCTAATGTCCACACTAAACCTCCCTTGCCATAATTCAACCTCATTGCTTTTTGTCCTGTCATTGGCAATTAAGAAGAACAATTTTTCTCCAACCTCCTTGTGACAACCTTTTTGGTATTTGAAAACTGTTATGTCCCCTCTCTGTCTCCTCTTTTCCAGACTAAACCAACCCAGCTGTTTCAATCCTCCCTCATAAGTCAAGTGTTCTAGACCTCAAGTCATTCTTGTTGCTCTTCTCTGGACTTCTTGAATTTGTCCCCATCTTTCTTGAAATGAGGCACCCAGAACTGGACCCAATACTCCAGTTGAAGCCTAATCAGTGCCGAGTAGAGTGGAAGAATTACTCTTTGTGTCTTACTTACAATGCTCCGGTTAATACATCCCAGAATGGTGGTTACCTTTTTGCGACAGTGTTACACTGTTGACTCATATTTAGCTTGTGGTCCCCTATGACACCCAGATCTGTTTCCCCAGTACTCCTTCCTATCTGTCATTGCCCATCTTGTGTATAATCAATGGATTGTTCTTTCCTAAGTGGTGCACTTTGCATTTGTCTTTATAGAATTTCATTCTGTTTACTTTAGACCATTTCATCAGTTTGTACAAATCATTTTGAATTGTGATCCTGCCCTCCAAAGCACTTGCAACCCCTTCCAGCTTGGTACCATCAGCAAACTTTATAAGTATACTCTCTATACCATCATCTAAAGCACTGATGAAATTATTGAACAGAACTGGATACAGAACCAATCATTTTGTAAGCAAAGACAATGCCAAATATATGAAAACTTCCTAAATGTTTACACCTACAATTATAAAGTAATATTAGCATAGCACTTACCCTTTGAAAATCAATCCTATAAATTACACTTCTCTACCTCAGTGGGGTGTTATGAGCATAAATGCATTAAAGACTATGACATGCCTAGACACTACAGTAATGGAGGCTCATACAGAACAGATAGAGACAGAGAACCAGAAACCATGAGAAATATAAACCGTGAGTATGCCATAAAGCAGGTGTCTCAAACTCAAATCACCTCAAGGGCCACATGAGGACTAGGATATTGGCCTGAGGGCTGCACCGCTGAAACCTTTCAATATAATGATGTGGAAATACAGTAAAAAATGAAGAGTAATATAGTATGCTAATAAAAGTCAATTTATTAACTTTTTTGAAACTGTAACATGAAGTCTGTGCTAATTTTGACAGTCTTTCCAAAGCCAAAACACATTTTTACTTTTAGAATTACTTACATTCAAAATGGCAAAATCATCAAAAAGACAAAGAATAAAGAAACACACTTAAAATTTTACTTTATAAATCAGTGGTTCCCAATCTTTTTTAGTTTGAGGGGAAAAATATACTTTTTCAAACCCTGAAGGAGCACCGGTTAATTGAACTAAAACTAAATTAAAATTTAATTTATTGAGTTCAAATTGATGTTAATTGAAATAAATTAATTGCAGTCTGATTTATTAAAATTGAATGAAATTTAATTGAAATTCATTTTTATAAAGATTTTAGTTTTTAAATAAAATTAAATTGTTTCAGAAGATTTTTGTTTTTTTCTTTTAAAAAGAGGGAGCTGCATGTATCCCCAAGCCAGGAGGGGAGGAGAGCAGCCACATCCTAAGACAGGGCTGTAAATGAATTGGTTAGGGTCCTCCACAGGACTGTAAATAAGCAGCCCCCTGCCTGGCCGGGGGGGCAGTGCTGGGACTGGTGGTGGGGGAAACATCTTTCCCCCCACCTGCTCGAATTTGGTCACACTGGGGTTGGCAGAGGGGGAAACACCCCCTGCCCACCTGAATTTAGCTGCACTGGAGTTGGCAAAGGGGGAAACACCCCCCGTCCTCTACTCTAAGTTGGCTGCGGTGGGGCTGGCATAGGTGAAAACACTCCCTGCCCACCTAATTTAGCCATTCTAGGGGTGGCAGAAGGGGAAACACCCCTCACCCGCCTGCCCACTTGAATTTGGCTGAGTGGGGCCAGCAGAGGAGAAAACATCCCCTGTCTGTCAGAATTTAGCAGCACTGGGACGGGCGGAGGAAAAAACTCTACCCCACCCTCCTAGGGGAATACACCCCCTGCCTGTGCTGGGACTGGCATTGGGGAAAGCCCTGGGGGTTGCGCTGTGGCTAGTGGTAGGGCTTTCTGGTGCTCCCCGAGAGTGGAGCCCTCCTGTGAACCCTCCCCACATGCTCAGGCTGCACTCCTTTAAGGCCCATCCCACACCTGAGCCTTCTCTGGATGGCTCAGCCTGCTTCAGCTGCTTGATCAGCTTCTGCACGTGACTGGAGCAGCTCCCAGGCAGCAGTTCAGCTCCTCCCATCAGTGGCTGATGATGTGGGGGGGGTGGGGAGGCTGTTTTGCCTGCCCTGCCCTGGGAGCACTGCCGATGCCAAGCTCTCCGTCAGTGGAGAGGCTTGGCATTTGAAAACCCCAAGGGTTGAAAAGGTGGGAGCCCCAGGATTCTGGGGGTTCTCAGGGGCCACGTGTTTGAGACCCCTTGCATAAAGCATCATTTCAAAACAGGGCAGACATTTCCTTCTTCCCTCCATTTTTTTACAGGGTTTTTTTCAGTCAGATAATGTAGCTGGTTAAGGAAACACTGTAACATTTTTAGACGATAGATTATATGAAAGAGAAAAGAGTAATGTACGCTGAGAGAGATATTAAGAAAGACACTTTGTGGTTCGAGTTGGAAATCCTCTGATCTCAAAAGCAGCAGATGATGCAGATAAAGAGCAGGCTTCACTGGCACATCTAGCAGGAAACTTTTATGCATGTATAAAGCAATTATAAAAGGTGTTTGATTTTGCATTAAACCAGCCAATTAGTTCCTTTTAGAAAGTCTCTAAAAATATTCCCCCTCTCCCCCATTTTATACTGTCAGCAGACAACAACCTAAAATGCAGCTTGGAAAAGGACAAGAACTATGAAGAACCTTTAAAATACCCAGAACAGTAAAGCTGACACAACAAAAACTAAACATCCCTCTTGCACCCCTGACCATCATTTATAACCTGTATATGACAGCTTTCCAGTGTAATTGACAAGCACAGTGATTTCAGAAAAAATCCTTTTGGGACAAGGACAAAGCTGGATTTTAGAACTTGAAGCTGAGACAAAGCCTATTGGGCAGCTCACAAGAGAAGGCATGTCAGCTGTGGATGTGTAAGTTTACTTTGAGGTTATCCTGGTCACACTGTTTATTGGTTTTGCAAGCGTGTTTCTCTTGAAAGCAGGGAAAGGTCAAGGAAAGCTAGTGATGAGTAACTGACTATAACACAGAACATAGAACCTACTGTATATTGGAGAACGTTGTCTGTTTGTTTTGTGCTGTTGCAATTGCACAGTGGTATTACACAACATTGTCTTGCTTTCATTGGAAATGGATTTCAGGGAGGTATCTACACCATAATATCTCCCCACTATGGGATGATTTTAGAGGGCAACTCTGAATGACAGTTATAAACCAGCTCCCAAGTTTATCATGTTTACATGGTCACTATTTTTGTATGGCCAAATTGTATCATAATACCCTTATTATGTAGTACTTTTCCTTAGGCAAATAACTTGACTAATATAATATTCCTGTCCTTATTTTCTACTCTGATAGAAATGTCATTTATTAACCATTATTTATTTTATAATTATTTATAAACCATAATGGCTAGAAGCAAGGTTGAGATGACTTGTGGGTTGGTGGAGGGTCTGTACACAAAAATCCATGATAGCTGAGGTTATGGAGAGCTAATCTGGTCTAGAAGTGAAGAGATGTGTGCAACACAGATATGGTTGGCAGCATTTTATGGATTGGAAATAAAGATGGGTAATATTTTTGGTTTGAGGGCAATTTACAATTTTTTTAAAACAATTTTGGTTTGGGTCAAATACCAAGTCTGAATTTTTCTTTGGAATTTTCAGTGAATTAAAGAAGTGTATGTAACTCTGTTCTTGAATGGGGAGTCAAACCTGGTTCTCCTCACTCCTGGGTGTAGATTGAGCTAAAGGTTAAATAGTAGCATAGGGAATATCGCTAGTACCAAATTCTTTGTTTCTTTCCGGTCATCCTAATCAAGTAACTCAATCAATACAACATGTGTTCAGGTAATACATGAATCTTATTGTGATTTTGTAGATTGATAAGACCAGTTTGTATTCTAGTCACTTGAACTGAGTTAGGGCAGATGCCCAATTGCACAGGGCAATTTCATATAATGTCAACTTTGTGTAAGTCTCTTGAATGAAGAAGACTAGAACTCTGAGCTTAACCTCAGTGGAACTTACTCCAAATGACTTTCTTCTGACTTATTTTACTGTGAATTTACTGTATTCCTTTGTATCACCAAAAAAGAAAAAAAGTGATAAATTTTTGTGGTAATTTTCATAAGTTGAAAGATCTCCAGGACATTTCCCAGTTATTTCCCATGGAAAGGCTCCCATTTATTTTGAGTCTAAATCAGAGATGTCAAAGGGATATCTTTATTCCTGGTTTATATCATGAAATTTCTTTGAAGACATTTGACTAAGGATACTATGAGACTGCACAGGAGACCAGTGGCCATTCCATGCTATAGAGTAGGTAGTCCTGCTGATATACTTCACTGTACTAGAAAGAGATCTGCTTGTTACAAAATGTCTTTTATATACTCCCAATTTCCCACCAAGCATTTTCACATATATCCTGAATCTGAACATTTTAAAAATTGTGTCCTGAAAACTTCAGAAAGAACGAAGCTTTGTGTGGGGTGAAAATTCAGAAAATCCTAGCTCTTCTAATGTGTAAAATGTCAGGATGGCTGGTTTCAGGAAGACTTTATGAAAGATCGCATGTAGCAGAGCAGTTTGAACATGTTTTGTCCCAAAAAGCTCTTGAATCAAGTTTGTTTTTCTTGTCACAGCATATTTCTGCCCCATCTATCTCATCTTCCTTTCCTATTGCCTTAAAACTAATATCTTGCTTGTGGCTATTTTCAGCATGAAGAGATATCATGTTTAATTCTGGTTAGAAAGAATTACGTGTTCTGGAAACTAAATAATGGTGGTTTATTTCTTTAGAAAGGTTATAAAGAAATTCCATGCAATAACTAGTGTAAATTCTAATTAATGTTGAGAAAATAACTGGGCCATACTTGGTCAGACCAGTGGTTCATCTATTCAGTATCCTAGCTACCAACAATGGCCAGTGCCTGATGCTTCAGACAGACTGAGCATAGCAGGACAATTAGCCTCTGTTGTCCAGTCCCAGCTTCTCTCAGCCATGAGTTTAAGGATACCCAGAGCATGGGGTTGAGTCCCTTGAATATCTTGGCTAATAACCATTGATGGAGCTATCCTCCATGAACTTTTCTAATTCTTTTTTTAACACAGTTACACTTTTGGCTTTCACAACATCCTGGCAATGAGGTCCACAGGTTGATTGTGCATTGTCTGAAAAAGTCGTTCCTTAAATTTGTTTTAAACCTGCTGCCATGGCCCATTGCCAGTTAATTTCAACTCTCAATTATTTACTACATGAAGGGTAAACAATGCTACCTTACTCACTTTTCTCCACACCACTCATTTTTACAGACCTCTACCATATTCACCATTAATTGTCTCTTTTCTATACAGTACAGTGCTAGTCTTTTTAATCTCTTCTCACATGGAAGCTGTTCTGTATTCTTAATTATTTTTGTTGCCCTTCTCTGTACTTTATCCAATTTTAATATACCTTTTTTGAGATGGCGCAACCAGAACTGCATTGAGTATTCAAGGTTTGGGCATGCTATGTATTTATATAGTAATGTTAAGATAGTCTGTGTCTCATTTTCTACCCCTTTTCTGATGGATCCTAACATTCTGTTTGCTTTTGTTTATGACACTGCACACTGAGTAAATGTTTTCAAACAACTACCTATGACAACTCCAAAATCTCTTCCTTGAGTGGTAGCAGTTAATTTAGATCCCATCATTTTGTATGTATACATAGAATTCACACAATGCATGCTCAACCTGTGGAACTCTTTGCAAGAGGATGTTGTGAAGGCCAAAAGTATAACTGTGTTTAAAAAAGAATTAGAAAAGTTTGTGGAAAATTGATCATTCAAGGCTAATTAGCCAAGATGGTCAGGGACACAATCGTGTGCTCTGAGTGTCCCCAGGACTCCAATTGTTAGAAGCTGGGACCAGACAACAGGGGATGGATGGATAAATGGATGGATGCCTCAATAGCTGTCTGGTTCTGTTTGTTTCATCTGAAGCATCAGGCACTGGTCATTTTTGGATGCCAGGATTCTGGCTTAGGTGGCTCACTGGTCTGGTTTGGTATGGCCTGTTATGCTGGGTGCTTCTATCTAAAAAGATGTTAGAAACAGACACACAGCAAGGATGCCAAGATGTGTGGCTTTATTAAGGAAGAACAAAGCCAGCCAGCCTAGTTTTTACTTACACCCTAATGGTCTAGTCCTGTTACTATGGCAACCCAATATAAGACATATTCCTCCCCTTTTAATAAAAATGCCCCTCCCTTCCCCCTTAATAAGATAAGCACTAAGATGGGAAATGAGGATAGACTGCTTCATCTCTGGGGTAAATCCCAGGGATTAATTCTGCCCCATAATGTGGGTTTGCCACTAGCTAAAGATCCAGCTAATGAGGAGGCTTCTGTGTCTTTAGGTGGAATATGGCGGACTTCTGGTGTTCTTATGCTGGGAGGTGTTATGCATGCTGGTCTGACAATGGGTTTGGGAGTAGTAGCTTGAACAGGTGAGGTTGTTGTACCTGGTCAAACAAGGGAGCAGGCAGTATGTGCTGCAGAGGTGAATGGAAAAGAAGTCAAGAACAAGTGACTCTCAACTTGATGGTATCTCACCTGTAATGGTGAAGTCAAGCAGTTCAATCAGAGATATGTCCTTGGGATAGGTATGACCTAGTAGCAACTGAGCTACATGCTGCCACCAAGTGAGACCATCTGCCGTCTGGAAAGAGTAGTCCTGGGTGGACAGTGACTGTAGCCAGGACCCATTTAGCTCCAGAAGCATAGTTCCAAGCTAGGCTGGGCTGTCCAAGACTGAAGGTTCAATCTTTTGCTCTTGATGCACCGCTGATGAGTTGGTTCTGCTGTTGGCGTTGTACAACTTGTTGTGTTTCAGGCAGTTTTAGCAAATCATAGCAAGTGCACAACTGCCATCCCGTCATTAGGAAAGCTAGGGATGCTGTGGTCATAGCTTGAGGAGTGTTTCTGTAGGATAGTAAGAAATTGTCTAGGTGCTTTTGAATGGACAAATGTCCCTTTGCAGATTTTAAAGCTTGTTTTATTGCCTGCACAAATCTTTCACATAAGCACAAGTTGCTCTGGCAGACCATAATAACTAAAGAAATCCACATAGTTTCTGGATAGTGCTTTCAGCAGTATTGGATTGCATTACAGAAACTTCTAGCCATTTAGAATGGGCATCTACAACAACTAGGAACATGCTTCCTTCAAATGGGCCAGCAAAATTAATATGAATATGTTGCCATGGAGTTTCAGGCCAATCCCATGGGTATAGGGGTGACAATTGAGATGCATTCCTTACACTCTGATATGAGATGCAAGCCCTTGCCTTCTCTGCAGTGGCATCATCCAGGCCAGGCCACCAAAAATAGCCTTGTGTAGTTTCCTTCATGTGCAGTATGCCACGATGACCTGAATGTAGCTGTCCCAACAATTGTGATCTCAGCAATGGAGAAATAAAAGTGTGCATCCTGCATAACAAGGAACCAGATTGGATTGATAACTGCAACCTCCTGAACATGTAGGGAAGCAGAGCAGGTGAGACCTGAGAGTCATGCATAGATGTTCCATACATCACTAGGTCTGTGTCTTGAGACAGTACTGAGTGAAAGTGAGTTGCTCTCTTTACTTGAGTAGCAGTGACAAGTGGGAGCTCTATCTCAGTGGTTCTCACCCTTTTCTCTGCCATGGCACACCATGATACTTTTAATTATTTTGAGGCATATCACGAGATAGTCTCCAAATGAACTCATGAATATTCATGAGCCAGTCAAGAAGTCTGAGTAATTTTTCAAAAAATTCTGTGGCATACATGCGCAGGTCTAAAGGCACACCTGTGTGCTATGGCACACTGGTTGGAAGCACTGCTCTACCTTCTCAAAGCAGAAGATACCTTTCTGGCCAATATTTCAATGTTTAACTGGTAAGGACAGCCTTGAAAGAATATCTGCATTGCAGTGCAGAGAGGATTTCTGATTTTTGATCTCATACATATGTCCAGAAAGTATCAATGTCCATTACTGCATATGACTAGCAGCCAATGGTGGCATGCCTGTGTGTGGTCCAAAAATTGATTTTAGAGGTTGCTGGTCAGTAAGAAGTGTGACCTTCCTTCCAAACAGTTACTGGTGAAATTTCCAGATGCCAAAAACAATTCCCAGTGCTTCACGTTCAATTTGGGCATAATTAGTTTCTGCCTCGTTTAAGGTGAGTGAGGCAAAAGAGATGGATCTTTCCTTTTCTGAAGGTATAAAGTGTGACATTATTGCTCTGACTCTATAAGGGGTAGCATCACAGGCCAACTCTAGGGGTAAGGATGGATCAAAACGTGCAGAACTTTTGAACTGAGCAATGTGCATTTAGCTTTGTTAAAAGCAATATCACAGGCTTCAGTTCACTTCCATCCCTTGTTCTGGCCAAGAAGCTTATGTAGTGGTTACAGAAGCATTGCTAACTGTGGAATAAACTTGCCATAAATAGTTCAATAATCCTGGAAAAGAGTGAAGTTGGCTTACATTCTGAGGAGGTGTAGCATACAGGATAGGCCTGACTTTTGCCAGACACTTATGAAGACCAGCAGCATCTATGATATACCCCAAATATTCAATAGAGGGCTGGAAGTATTCATACTTGTCTCTGTGCACTAGTAAGGCATACTCTTTCAGCCTTGCAGGGTAGCTTCCAAGTTAGTGAGGTGATCCTCCTCATTCTTGCCAGTGACCAGGATGTCATCAAGATAGCACTGCCCTCCTGGCAACCCACTCAAGATCTGGTCCGTAGCCCTCTGGAACAAAGCTGGAACTGATGTTAGTCCAAAATGCAAACGACAGTATCAGTACAGCTCCTTATGTGTTACAATACTCAGAAGCTCTTGGGATTTCTCATCAACAGGCACCTGTAAATATACTTGACTCCAATCTTAGTGAACTTTTGTCCCTCAGCCAAGCCAGTAAAGTTATTATCAATGTGGGGAGAAGGTATTGCTCTGCATGTAACAATGGGTTAACAGTGACCTTAAAATCTTCACAAATATGAATGGAGCCATCTTTCTTCAATATTAGAACAAATGGTGTCACCCATTGGCTATAAGTAACCTGCCACTAAAACTCCATTTTCAACTAGGTTCTCCAAGTTTGCTTCAACTTTGGGTCTGATGACATATGGCACTATTCTGGCCTTCAGACATTTTGGCTGGCTGTCAGGCTTAATGTTTAACTTCACAGTAATTCCCTTCATGCTGCCTAGGTCCTCTCTGAAAATGGCAGCATGTTTCTCTGTGGTTTTGGGGAAAAAAAATGTGTTCCCAGGATTTCCACTATTAAGCTAGATTTCATTTTGTAAGATTTTGTTTCTGGCTTCTCAGGGTATATCAGACTGTGCAGTAAGCTATAAGTCTTAGCTCCTATAACACTTAGGAAGACTGATACTTTCTTGATTCTGTTATGTCATTTGGCATAACAAATTCTGAAAATGCTCAGGAGATGCATGCCATTTCTCATGAGTATTATAGAAAGGTCCCAGGCTCCCTGTAAGAATAGCCATTGTTTCTCTCTTTGCATGTGTGTGTGTTCTAGTGTCCTAGTATCTTTAACTGATGTATCCTGGGGTTATTCACACACATTCACACACTTCTTTTACTAGCGCTATTTTGTTTGTTTGTTTGTTTATTTCCCCTAGTCTTTAATGTCTGTCAGAACAAGTGGAGTCAATTACAGTAGCCTGTTTTTGTTTCTCAGTCTGCTGGCTGCCTTCGTCAGGACAAGCAGAGCCAGTTTCTGTTTCAATTTGAACCATCAGTGTAAACAGCACAGTCCCCTCCTCTAAGCAGTACCAAAAACAGTTGTTTCTCTCATTGACTTCTACTTTTCTTTTGTTGCCAAAGTAGTCACTCTTATCGCCTCTTTGTCATCAGTTGTTATGTTGGATCCTTGTATCCACAAAGATGTTAGAAACAGACATATAACAAGAAGTTCAAGATGTGTGGCTTTATAAAGGAAGAACTAACACCAGTCAAACCAGTTTTACCTAACATCCTAATGGTCTAGTTCTATTATTATGGCAACACAATATAAAACATGCTCATTTTTAGTTCTTATGAGAGTGAGAAGTCTTTCATATTAAGTAAACCCATAGCTGAATCAACTCTGCTTGCATTTATCCAAGCTCCATATCTGGTTCTCATTAAATTAGACCTTGAAGTTAACAAATATGGTTCATGTGAGTGCTGGTCGGACACTTAAAATGACTTTTGAAGATGGTTAAGAATTTTTCAACTGAATCATTTTAAAATAAAATCTTTCATAGACATGTATAAGTTTTAATTAAAATTTTGTTGGGAATGTGTGTCAGGTTAAGGATGGAATTTCTGATCAAAACCAGGCAGAATAGGGACTTGAATCTGAGTTTCCCACAATCCAGGCAAATGACCCAATTGGCTGTTTTGGGATGGGGGTACCTGTCTCTCTCTTTCTTTCCTTTCCTCCAAATTAACTGTTCTTGGTTTTGTTCCATATTGGTAAGTTCCAGAACATTGAACTGCTTTACAGTTTCTTTATCACCAGATAGAAACTTATTTTTCTGTCCAGCTCTAGCACCTAGTATGTTTTTGGGCAGTATATAAAAATGCCAAAGTCCTATTACATAATTCCTTTATGGATGCAGGCTATAGTCACCCATTAAAGAACATTGCAAGTATGAAATCAATACTACATAGGGGACCAAACTAGTTCTTCTGACTTACACAGAACTAGACAATGACTTGGACTATGCAGCCTTGCAAAAATATAATAGAATAACCTTTTCTTTGAGTGTTTACCCTGATCTTGACTCGAAGCACAAATAGGTGTAACTGGGGCTACAAGCTCACTCTCTACTTCTCTGGAACAGGTGTTTGAGGTGGGGCAGGGAATGGATACTGAATGAGCAAAGTCTCGATTCCACCCCTTAATCACTGTCTCGAGTAGCTGAGCCAGTGCTGGGGGGGGGGGTTCTAAATTATTCCCACTATGAACAAGGAGGAAGATGGGGAAAAACTGTGACTCAAGCATGAGTCTGAATCACATTCCTCAGATCTATTCCTGGAACGATACTCAGGGCTGTGTCTAAAGTCTACAATTAATACTGTTAAGTTGTTGTCTCAGTATATTCACACATCTACCTGGCAAATGAATGTAGAAACAGGAAAAAGATGAGAAAATTGATTGTATAGCTGTTCCTTTGTCATGTCAGATGGTAAAGAAATGAATGTATAAAATGGGAATTGCAATATTTCACTAATGACTCAGACCTTAAAAATCCTTGTAGAACAACTAAAATGCATGTGACAGGGTGGAATAGAAGTATACTACACAACAGAATTCTGCTAGCTTTAATATCTATTTCCAAAAGGGTAGCCATGTTAGTCTAGTTCAGCAAAACAAACAAGGAGTCTGGTCACACATCTAAAGACTAACAAATTTATTTATCAATTGATAAATAAATAAATAAATTGATAAATAAATTTGTTAGTCTTTAGAAGTTCCACAAGACTCTTTGTTTTAATATCAATGTGAATGTTGCATAGTTATTCACTATACAAATGGCTAGTGGGATGCATACAGGAGTTTTTAGTTCTGGGGCATTTTGCTGATTTAACAGTAAAATGGTCCTTTCGTAGAATTTAATGTGCTATGTCAGGAGTAAATTATATAATGGATGCTTGGGACTTTTTGTCTTGTGGACTGATTCTATAACAAATTTCACCCTTCTTTTCCTCAGAGAGGTTAATTAATGGAGTGTACCATGATTTCCATATAAGATAATCTTCAGAGAACTTTTTTTTAGCTATGTATGTGCAGCCTTATGAATCCTTCAGTTTTAAAAGTGAATACATTTTAAAAGCTTAAAGAAGCACATATATACCATAATTTTACAGAGAGCCAGCTTTATTGGATTTAGAGTTACATTTAATGAAGAGAAAAACATTTGTATTGTTTGTCATTTGTATAGCACTATATGTCTGTGTGACCCTTCTTGGGTAAATAGTGTCCCTGCCCCAGGACTTACAATTACATTCTTGTCAGTGGCAATAAGGACTTTTCACATGAATAAGAGGGTTATAGAATCAAGCCCTAAAGAAGTAAGTTGCTTTAAGTAGCACACTTACACGTAGCATGTGCTGTGGTTTCAGGGGTAGGTCAGCATAGAGTAGGTAGATGATTGCAGAGTGATGATCTCATTATTCTGGTGGAAATCTGATTATGGTAAAATGGTAAACTGCTCCTCCCAGAAGAACTGAGTCTGGCTTTTTAAATGCAAAATGAGGAATGGGTACAGAGAAAGGGTACAGAACTCACTCAGAAATGAGCAAATGAAATTCCTCTCTGATTTTATTGTCTTTGTTCATCCATGGTAGGAGAAGTTTCCTAACTGAGTATGTGGTAAAATAATCATTTGTCAAAGGAGTCAACTTACTGTACACCAATGCTCTGCATTTAAAAGATCCCCAGTGTACCATGAACTATACTATATTCATAAAAACTCATACTCAAGAGTCAAATATTCTTTGTTCCTCCATTACTGTAGTTTTCCATTGTCTCTTCGAATGGACTATTAAACACTCAGTGTCAAGATGCACCACATTGTACTTTGTACCACATACTGACACACACATTAACTCACACTCTTTAAGTTTCTGATTATATACATGGCTTTCAGAAACCTGCTTATGACCTGGAATAAAAAAATGAAAACAGCTAGTCAGTATGCATTTCAATTTTGAGGATACTTGCTTTAGTCCATGAAAGCCTGGGGTCATTTTAGTTTGGACATTGCATACAGTGTGCCTGCCAGATTCAATATATATAATCCAGTGCCAAGTGGCTGAAATTAGAGTTTTACTATTTGATCTTTCAGTCAAGTAAGCAAATTGTCACTTTCATTTCCCAATAATTGCTGGGATACCAGATCTGACTATTATTTCCCCCTGCCTATACTATTAACCAGGACAGAGAAGAAGTTTGATTAAAGGTAATTAACAAAGTGGAATGAGATTTCATTGGGCTATTGGATCACATTTCCTCTTCAGCTGTCAAATAGAGTACATCTGGGGAAAGGACAAGTCTGGGCAACTGAATTAGCAAGATTTTTGTGAATTACCCTGAAATATGACTTCCAGAGGAAATAGTTATTTTAGAAGTAATATTTTAATGTGGAGTTTGTAGATCCTAATTCTAAAGGTGGTGAGGGTCCCTTAGATGCTGACTGCCTTCAATTCCCACTGACATCATTATTATCATTTATATATATTGCAGCCATGCCTAATGTCTCCATTCAGGACTGGAGTCCCATTACACTGTTGTCTATCCAAAAAGAGATGGGAAGAATGGTTGTTGTCCAAAATAGCTCACAATCCAACTTAGCTGAGAGGGAATTGGAGGCAAATCAGCTCTTCTCCATGCCTTACAGAACTGGGACACTGACCATGAGCTTTGAACAAGTTCAGGGATTTGCCTGAGCAGAGCTCATTGTTGGATGAGGGCCCTAGAGAAACACCACTTAGTAAAGCATATCAAGCAGTGCAATATTTAAACTAATTTCGTAAATGGTGTACACAGAGCACAATGCTATGGAATGCAATTCAGTCAAATGGACTGCACACACCTATCTTTCTTAAAATATATCTTTATGGGGAAAAGAAAGTCAGAATCTCTTTAAGTATTGCCTAGGGATCTTAAAAACAAACACTACAGACCTGAATAAAGCACTGAAACAATCTCAGATATAGATACACACACAACCACAAGAATTCTGAGAGAGAAAAGGGTAGGTATGTGTGTAGTACCTTTTCTGTCAGATGACTGGCTGTGTACAGATCACTTTGGGAACTGCCGCCAGTTGCTACATTGTAGATTTGAAAGAGCAATAAAAATATTTTTGAAGGATGATTGCAGAATGCCTATTATATACTATCTGCCAGTCAGAACAGCTCTTGAGGTTTCATTGCTAGAAATCCATCAGTAACTACAAGGGAGTGGAGAAGTTATTTATTTTTTTAAGAGCACTTTTTTCATATATTACTAATCTGTATTCTGCAAACCCACCATTAATGGAAGGTTTGTTGGAGTGTAAACCACTCTCTGCTTTGCCTTGGGCTGTCTGGTTTGTTCAAGTTACTGTGGAACAAAAATAGCTGTGGGTTTGGCAATATCAGCCCTGCTGTGCTGCAAGGAATACATCACTATTTAGCACTGAACATTTTCAAATGCAAATGACCCTCCAAATTAGGGATGTCCTGCTTCTTAGAACCACTACTAAACCACCACCTGCATGTGTTCATATTCAAAGCTGGTGTACTCACCCCATATGCATCTCCTCCAGTGTTTTATTTTACAATCTGTTTCAGCGTCGCAAGGGAGCTAGTAAATTATGTATTGCTCATTTTGTCAAAGTCATCATTGATGACAATTCCGGCATCAAGAGGCTCATTTTATTCTGCAGATGTTTTTTTCAAATAGATAATAAATCATGGTTTCCATTTTCTTTTCTTTTCTTTTCTTTTTTCTTTTCTTTTCTTTTCTTTGTGTGAGTGTGAATGTAGGTGAGGGTGTATGTGTTGTGCTTTTGAGAATAATGGAGGGCACAAATAAGAAAAGACTTGCATGTAAATAAATAAATAAGAGCCTGCAAGAGGATCTCCACTTCAAATCTGCAGAGCTCGCCAGTAGGTATTACATGTAGCACCAACGTAACAGGCGGGAAAAATTACTATGCCATTTACATGAAAAGAATGGTTTCATTTCATCCTCCATTGGATAAAACCTCAAATTCTAAAGCATGATTTACAGAGTTAGTTCAACACAAGAGTTCTTTAGCAATGTTGCACCCTCTATGCCTGCAGAGGGCAGTACTGTTAGATGAAAGGGACAAGTGAGCTTGCTGGTCCTATGTTATGGAAAGCTCTCTTCATATCCTCCAATACTACAGCCTGTCTAGGGCTTTCTGTTTCATAAAGCTGGCAGATAAACTTCTCTTTCCAGACCCAAGTGCTATAAGCACCTAGCATGCCCAAATGGGGCTTGATTTTCAAAAGAGGTAAGCTCCCATGCAGAGTCCCTAATGAGATGGGTAGACATTCTCTGAGAACTTAGCACTTAGAAGTTCTCAAGGTCTCCCTGGGGATAGCTGGATGTTGAGCAAAGCTCATCAGATTTTTTTTGCCCCCATGGAAAATTTTGACTGTTTGATGAAAAACTAAAAACTTGTATTTGGGGATGCTGTCTTGGTATCTCATGGGAGCTATACGTTGGATGCTTCATGCTTGTGTATAGGCTGAGTGCCCTGGTCAAACTACATTTTCAACAAAGCATGATGATCCAGAAGTCGGTGGGGGAAGGAGGCACATCGTAAGAGTCCAGTGGCTGGGTTGCATCATGGGAACTGAACTACAGTGAGGAAGCTTGCTTGGCCCATAGAGGAGAATGGAGACATGGCAACTGAACTACAACTTCCATGAAGCACTACAGGAGAATGTCTATCCAAATAAAAATATTTTAGCTTTCAGACAATTTTTTTATTTATTGTTTTGAGGGATTCTGTTTTTTAACAAAAAAAAAATAAAATCCATGAAATCAGACACCACTCTCTCCTCCACCTCCCCCCACTTGCTCACTCACACATGCACAGTTGTTTAGTTTTGACTTTCTTCCACCTTCTCCAAAAATTGTTTAGTTGAAAACACAATTTTGCACTGAAAAACAATTTGGGATGATAATTTTTGCCAGCCTTTTTTTAAAGATCTTTCCTCTTCACTCAGTCACCTATACAGAAGCTATTGAAAATCTGTTTGCCAGTCTTAAGTTTTAGAAACAATCAACAACTTTTAAAAAAGAAAAGTTTTAATTCTGTAATTTAGTGGCTGCATGGTACTTTTGACAGTAAATAGACAGGTTTGTTATACTGAGTAAAAGACTCTCTTAAAATTTTGAGTGTTGCAGCTAGAAATGGGCAAGATTTTCTAGAGGTATTTCATAAAGTGGGCCTTTAGTCTTCCAACCAGTGACTTAGTTCTAAAAATTTGAATAGCAGTCCACTGTAATCAAGTGTTGCTCTTCATTAAAGTTAAATAAGTCCATTCCCACTTCTTCCCAGGATGGGGTGGGAATTTCATGTTGTAAGACTCTCTTACTGCTGGTGGTTATCACATGACTGGCAGGTGTCACATTGGCAGGTGTCACATACTATTAAGGATTGGATCTGAATATTCATTCCCAGCCAATAAATACATACTTGAATCCAACTAAGACATCTGTCCATATCTGAGTGTGAGGCATGCATTCCTTGCGTTACATCCCTACATAAGGAGATGGGACAACTGCTCTCAGTCTTCAAAATATGATTCAGTCCTATATACTCAGTTCAACCTTAATTTGAAAAATATGGTTCTACTCCTACTGGTACTTGGCTTTTGTCCTTTGGCCACCCTGCTGTCTTGACTGTCTGTGGCTTGATGTCCTTTTGTGTGAACAATTTGATTTCCACCAGTTTTGCTATTGAATTGTAATCAGTTCACTGTCCTGATCTCCTTCCCCCCACCTCACTGATACTGAGTATATATGGTCTGTCCAAGGTGTTTGTGATGCTGTCTGGATCTAAGGGACTGATTATTTTTCATATTAATATTTCATATTTGTAATAATCCATATGTGACATCCCATGTTTAGTATCAATAGAAAGGCTGTAATCTGCTGAGTGATTATATGGTTTATACGTATATAGGTATCAAGCTTGTATTAGAAATTAGAAATCTGTTTGTTTTTATGTGTGTTCCAAGTTGTTTGATTCTGAGGCAATCTTAGACTGGGTATCTGCAAAACTATTGTCATCTTAATGGCCCATTAAGGGGACTCACAGCTGTGGCGGGCCTAGGGAAAAACCTGTTTGGCTAGTTACCCAGACTGACCATGTGGCTCAATTCCATTTTGATTTGGCAAGGACTCTGAGAGCATGGAAGAGCAAAAGGTGATAAAAGGCAATAGCTCCATCTCCATTTTGTTTTTAGTCTTTAGTCTGCAGTCTGCAATCAACACCCTCCTCTGTAACTATTCTTCTGGGGCTGAACTATTCTTCTGGGGCTGAGGCAGGTGGGGGAGGTCAACACCAAAAGAAAATCCAGGGAG